>JAYESA010000015.1:15312529-15757149 GCA_036927795.1 Iris macrosiphon | reverse complement strand
GCGTACTCATCCTCATGCGACCAAAATATCAATCCGACCAAGGCCAAACGAGAGCACACATGGAGCCTCGACTCTATGCGTCCTCGTCCTCATGAAGCCAAAGTGTCGATCAGATCAAGGGCGAACGAGAGCACATATGCGACCAGGACGACTATGCGGCCAAGAAGTTATGCGGACTTCAAACTTGCAAGATCATTTTCGTTGCAACTGAAGAGATTCTCATGCAATTAGTGCAGACCACGTGTCCAGCTGACCAGGTCGTGCACATAATGGGTCAATAACGACTACACCCCTCCACCGAGATTGTATCAACCGCATATCCCAACCAAGGCTACGTGGCAGCACGTCCGTAGTATGCGGCCCAGTTACAACCGCATTATGTTGAATGAGCCCCCATGCGACCACCAAACAGAGGGATATGCGGCATCTATAGCCCGTCAACTTGGCGGCTATAAATAGAAGGGTAGCACACCCACACAACAGAGGCGAGCAGCAGGCACATGAGAGAGAACAAAAAAGAGCTTTCTCACGTCCGCATCGGACCGTCAACGAAATAAAAGAGTCACTGCATCACCCAATCTCCATCGTCACGTCCCAGAATCAAAAATTGTACTTAGATTGTCTGTCTAGGATCTCTTTGTACTTTCTGTAGTTTGTTATTAAAGCAATTCCAATTTAATAGCGAACACAAGTGGCAACTACTTTTCACTATATTTAATGGAGTTTCAGACTTGCTCTATTGGGTGCGGGACTCTGGCTCAATGACCGATTTAGTCAAAAGGCATTGTTAAGCTATATCTTTCTACGACATAAGCCAGCCATAACTCACGTCGCAAGCCCCTTTGTTGGTTTGTTACCAGCTGACTTGCTTTTCCAGCTCCAGCTACTAAAGCCAATGTCCATATTTATTTATTTTCGATTCATAACCCTTCCGTAGGGCGCCTAACATGGTAAACCAGAAATTCTTCATCCACCGATGCAGAAAATGCTCCAGTTTTCCATTCCATCAACGGGGGTGGCCGGGACAAAGAAGTCAAAAAATATGGTATTTGGCCGATCAGCGAAGCCAGCTCAACCGTTGGATCTTCTCTAAGTCATCAAATCTTTAAAAGCCGGAGTTCTATTTGTAAATAAATTCGAACATGTTCCCACTGACCTCGATTTCTCGACCATCCGGATCGCATCTCTACTCTCTACCGTCAGGATATATATATATATATATATATATATATTGTGTCATCGATATCCAAAAACTCTGCATGAACCAAATAACTTGAAAATATTAGCAGTTTGTAATGGAACCAAAAAATATTGAGTGGTCGCTGACCGGATGTAACTTCTCAACATTTTTCTGCCTTCTTTTTCCAAAGTTCGAAGCAACAAAGACCCATCCACCTAATTATAGATTAGGTCAGCAATGGCGTCACTTGGGTCTGGTTTATTGAAATATTTATAAGCTATTCTTTTAAAAATCAGAGTAATCGATTAAAGTAATTGTTTAAAGCTTTTAGATCGTTCTTTAAGTTCGCAAAACATATATTTATTATGAAATGCATAATGCAACTATCATAGTATACATCCTAATATGTTATCTAAATACCTTTAGTTATGTACATAACTGATCTCAGAAAAAGACGGACTAGACAGTCGTCTAGAACCTCCTTTCCTATAGGACCACAATGGTTTGAATTTTTCAATTATTAGAAAATAAATTTTTATACATGAAAGAACTATTTTCGTATTCTTTGAATCTAAAATTCTCTTTTTTTTTAAGAAGTTTGAGTTGATTAATTTATTCGATCTTGGTAATAATTTACATGTATTTAATAACTAATTATATTGTATTTTGGATTTGTTGAACTTTTTGTATTTTAAATTTATAAAAAAAAATTATATAGAAAGATGATGATCTTATTTTAAAAATTTGTATAGAACTTTCAAAATGCTGAAGTCGATCATGATTATATAATATTTTATTACTAAATCTTTACCACAAAATTTCCGTTTTATGTCATATTTTATAGCCAATCACTGACATAAGCTTTTTATTCAAACAAACAAGAAATTTTTATTAACAAATCGTGACTCTTTAAAACCCTTCCTTTAATATTACCAACTGAAAAAGATTTATTTGTATTTAAGTAATGTCAACTACCACTATTTTTATACTTAAATAAAATGTATGATTACAGTAGACATTTTGTTTCTCCAACTTTGTTATTTTAAATTAATACCCTAGCTTATCTCCTCTTTTTTTTTTCTAAGTAATATGTTAAGGATAATTGTGAACAAGTTGAATTTTATCTTATTTTAAACCTTAATTTTTATTAAATTTTTAATTAAAAAAAATCGAGTTGACAATAATTACATCAAATTGACAAAAGGAAGTGTAGCGGATATCAGCGATAGAGAACACGAGACGGAGTAACTATCAACGACTGACATACAACGATAGGTAGATGACGCGATAGTACAAACTAAGCAAGTCTGAACAGTAGTGTTAACACATGATTCAAAGAGTAAAACATTTGTAAACTCCCTCGACCAGATTTCAGTAATTTAGAATTATTTTTAGCTAATTAGAATTATTGCAACTTTTTAAAATTTATTTTGTTTACATATCCTATTGATTGTGCACCTGTACCTCACACAATTAATTAGAGCATTACACTAGCTGTATTACCCAAACAAAATTCACATACCTGCCCTAGACTTGTTAGACTATTTTTCAGGATTTTGTGCAACTCCCAGATGCCTTATTTTGAGCCTCGTTTGAGACGCACAAGTATCGTTACAAAAGTCCGTATTTATTTCCTATTTTATTTCTTGCTCTTTACCCATCTCTGTACCCCTAGGGATTTGAGGCCCAACCTGCACCAGTTTTGCCCAAACAAAAATACGATAATATTCTACTTTGAATATACTACAATTAGTATATTGACACCGTAGTAAAATTATGACCCTACCTGCCTATAAATAATTAGAGAACACCGTGCGCAGTATTTATTAAATAATAAATACGATGACCCGTATCACCCAGAAACCAGGCCCTGCCCCTGCCCAGACTCACCCCCACCCCCTCAGGACCTTCCCACAGCTTTTCCCTCTCAATTCTGAGCATTTTAGTATTTTCTGGGAATAGGGTATTTTATCAGACAAATTGCGTAATTATGCAAAATACCAATTTTGGGACCTATTTGCAATTTAGAAATTTTTAGGGGTTTTTATGCAAATTTACAGTGCGAGGTGTCACCCCCTCATTGGCTGGTGAACATGGACCGTCCACGTGTCAAGTGGGACCCATAAAATATCTGATAAATATCAGGAAAATATCTAAAAAACCAAATTACCTAAATACCCTTGGACTTCAACTTATTTACCACCTATGCCATCCCCTAAACCCTATATAAACCCGACCCCCCCCTCTCATTCCGACCTCACACCACCACCACCACCACCACGGCTACCCTCCGCCCACCGGACCACCGCCGAACTGTTCGCCTCTCCCCTGCCCTTCCCTCCGACCACCGCCACCCCCCTCCGGCCACCGCCTCCGCTGCCTACAGCCGCCACAGACCCCACCCCGACCCTGCACCAACAGCAGCCACCACGACCCGAACCCCTCCCACCACCGCCTCCGGCCACCGTGCACCACCGCCACCACCCCCACTCGCCTCGCCCCGACCCCCTCCACCGTCCCGACCGACTCCCACCGCCCCACGACCACCACGCCGGCCGCCCTCACCCCCGCAGACCCTCCGCCCTCACCCATTCCAACACTGCCACCCTCATCCCGACCGTCCCCCACCGCCCCTCCGGCAGCCTCCGATCTCCGCCACCACCCCAGACCTCTTCATCCCGACCTCCTCCTCCGTCCTGATCGCCTGCACCGCCGCCTCCGCCGCCGCTGACGCCGCTGCCACCACTGCAAGCTGCTGCTGCTGTTGCTGTCAGCAACTATTGCTGCTGCCGTCCCTCCGGCCGGCCGTCGTCAGCTCCGCCGCCGTCCTCCGGCCGGCGACCCGCCGTGGGCCCCCCCTGTCACCCTGTCAGGTATAAATACATGTATATTAAGTAAATACCTATATATATCTATATGTATGTATATATATATGTATATATGTATATATATGTATATATGTATATATATTAATATATATATTATTCTATGTATTTAATATATTTTAATAATAATAAATACTGTATATATAGTATATATATGTATTTACATTTCTGCATTTTTTTATTTATTATTATTTATATATATATATATATATATATATATATATATATATATATATATATAATTAATTATATATATATTACCATATATATATAATATATACTTAAATACTATTATACAGTATATAATATATATATATATATTATATATTTAAGTATCTCTTATTTCTGTTTTTATTTATTTGTTTATTATTTATATAATATATATGTAGTATATATACATATGTATATATATACTTATATATATGTATTCTATGTATAAATATATTATATATATATATATATATATATATAATTATTGTTATTATTACTATATACATTATATATATATATATATATATATATATATATATATATATATATATATATATATATATATATATATATATATATATATATATATATATATACAGTATATAAAATATATGTTGTAATATACATATATATTTTCTTTTTCCTTCTTTCTTATATATATATATATATATATATATCTATATATATATATATTTTATATATATATATATATATATATATATATATATATATATATATATATATATATATATATATATATATATATATATATATATATATATATATATATATATATATATATATTTATGTTTAGTATTTATTATATATATACATATATTATTTATGTATATATATACATATGCCTTTCAATTTTATTTATTATATATAATACTATATACTAATAATTATGTATGTATATATATATATTTCAATTCTTGCACTTTTTCCTTTTCTTTTATATATATATATATATATATATATATATATATATATATATATATATATATATATATATATATATATATATATATATATATATATATTTAATTCATGCATTTTTTCTCTTCTTATATATATATATATATATATATATATATATATATATATATATATATATATATATATATATATATATATATATATATATATATATATTATGTATATATATGTATACCTTCTCATTTTTATTTATATGTATATATATATATATATGACTTATATATGTATATATATATTATTATTATATCATATAAATATATATATATATGTATCTTTTTCCTGCATTTTCCTTTCCTTTATATATATGTAAACCTATATATACATATATGTATACCTATCATATATATGCTATATAAATATACATACTATGTATACTATATCTATAGGCATATATATACTATATATATATATATGTACCCTATATATGACTATATATATTATGTATATATATATATATACTATTATAATATGTACTCTTTTATTTAATTGGTATTTACAAGACCTGTAATGTCTTAAACAGAAAATATCTCCAGCACAGTCAGTGACCCCCTGTCACAAGGAACCTCAGTCTTGACAGTGGGATCAGGTTTCCAACACAATCAGGAAGTAGGCAAGTATACGTTGCCAAGTTACTGTCTAAATTCAAATGCTGTTATATGCTATATTTTTTCTGAATTCCATATAACTGTGAGTACCTGAGATTGCCTCAGGAACAGTCAACAGATACGTTGACTTGTAGCATAATTAACTTAGTCTTTTCAGACCTACCAACATCTGTGAGGGTATCCTAATATCCTCCTAGCTAGACCCTATCACGGGAACACGCAACATGGTTGCAATACATATTGGGATACGAGCTGCGTATTTGATTAGCTACCAGTACGTGTGACACGCATCACGGCTTAGCATACAATCAAGAAAACTCAGAAAAGTACGACTTGGCATCTAGTTACATTGGACGGAAAAGATAACTAGTAGACGTATGGGACACCCCCTCCATGAGTCTTTTATCCTTCGTACCATGCTCCTCGGAGATGGTCGATTGCAGAGCTACCCGTGTGTCCGGGGGCATATGACACATATACTAGCCAGTCAACACGATTGGTGAATTAAGTCAGCATATGTCAAACCTACACATTCCCATGTGTACTACAAGGTCTTTACTTGCATTTCACTTAAATGGTTAGCACCATGTATTTATTTATTTATTCAGTATTTACATACCTGGCATGTTATTTTCCTGTATCTTGTTATGTCCCACTGAGGACCTGGTTGCCTTCCAGATTTAGACGAGGCCTTCTATCCCACGGTGTATGGCCCAGGACAGGAGACCAGGTGTGCTACCGAGGAAGAATTGGAAGAGACACCATCAGAATCTACCTGATTCTAGGAGTTGCTCTCTTGGCGATGGAGATATTTTGCTAGATAGACGATACTCAGTCTATCCGGTTTTCTGAATTATTATTATATTTTGTAGTGGGTTTGTTCCCACAAGATGTGTATTATGACATTTTCAGACTCAGCATTATATATATTCAGCACTATTTCTTGACATTTCTGTGGATGAGATAGATTTAACTGTATTAGACTTGTAGTATTTTAGGATAGCGTAGCACATTCCTTTGGGTCCATAAAAATGGATTAAACCTATAGTGACGTGTCAGCTGGCCAATGCCACGTGGCCTAGTTCCATACATTTTGGGACTGGGGCGTGACATGGTTTTAGTTGTGGCCCATGCAGGTCTAGTTTTATTGCTAGTGGTATGATGACATGCCCAGCAAGCCTGCTATAGGATAGAAATACTAGGTCTCATCCACACTGACTTCATCAAATTTTTGCATCCTACTTGATTATCAATTATAAATTCCTTATACTTTTTCTTATTCTATCTTCTTCAGAAATATGGACATACCCGATGGAGATGCGATTGATGGGGCTGACCCAGCAACAGACCCCTCGCCCGATGTCCAAGGAACCCCGACCACCCCGAGAGACCCATCCCCGAGAAGGATGCTGGTCTACCAAACGACTCCCTACCTTCCCCAGAATCCTGCCCAGACAGGAACACCAGCCCAGTATGAAGGGCAAACCTCCCAGGCCCCAACACCGCAGGCAGAAACACCTCTGCCTCCACCACCAGCTCTTCCTGCCCTGATGCCACAGCTTGATGGCCAACTGCAAATGTTCCAGTTCCTCCAGGCTATGTTGCAAACTCAATGGCAACAGACTGAAGCCCTGAGACAGTCTCAGTGGCAACAGACTGAAGCCTTGAGACAGACTTTGATGACGGCTTTGGAGAGAACCATTACCCCAGCACCAGCACCAGCACCAACACCTGTCCAACCAGTGGGCACGGTCAAAGGCTTCCGCCAGATGAACCCGAAAACCTTTAAAGGCAGCGAAACCCCAGAAGAGATCTCAGATTGGATCTCCAATACAGAAATGTTGCTGGAAGGCTCCCAACTTACCCCCGATCTGTGGATGACCGCCGTAAGAGCTCAACTCTTAGGCAATGCCCACCACTGGTGGGATTCGATAGAGCGTAACGTCGGCAAAGATCAGACTTGGGAACAATTCTTGGAAAACTTCAATGCCAAGTACTTCCCTGCAACAGTCCAAAATGCCTTATACTCTCAGTTCCTGCACTTGGAACAGGAAAACATGACTGTTGACGCCTACGATGCGGAGTTCAGCAGACTAAGTCGATTCGGTATCATCTTGATACCGAATGAGCTGGAGAAGGCCAAAAGATTCCACCACGGCCTCACCTGCGAGCTCTAGAGGTATACGACATCGGAGTCAAGGATCTCCTACGAGGAGGTTCTTGCAGAAGCAAGGGTGCAAGAAGCTATTGGCCGAGGAGCGAGACGCTCTAATCCAAACATCCCGGCCAAAAACCAGCAAGGATCAGGAGGACCTATCCGTCGTCCACAAAATCAGACACAGCAGACGACGGGACCCTACCAGAAGAAGGAGCTCCCGACTTGTCACTTTTGTGGCAAGAAGGGGCATTATATGAATGACTGCAGAAAGAAGAAAGGACTCTGCCTAGTATGTGGAGCTAGCCAACATATGGCAAGGGACTGTCCACAACGCAAAAATGGAGCCCCGGGCCAGAAGACGCAGACCTCAACTGGAGGTACACATCCTTCAACCTCTGGAGGATATCAAAGGAGAGCACCCCTGGCTACACAAGAGGCCCAGTTTAACAAGGCCAGACAGGAGTCAGGAGGACAAAGGCTCGGACAAGCCTTTGCTTTAGCTGCAGTTGCCGAAGAACCCGAAGGTGAAACCATCACAGGTACCATTTTAGTTGCATCATTACCTGCAACTGCATTATTTGATTCTGGCGCAACCCTGTCATTCATATCTAGTAGTTTCGTAGCCATGCACAAATTAGTCACTTCCCCACTACCTAAGTGCTGGAAAATTCTTACTGGAGGAGGTATTGTTCCAGTTACCAACATTATTGAAACATGTTCAATAGTTGTTTGTAGTAGAGAGCTAAGAGCGCAATTTCTGGTACTCCCAATGCCAAATTTTGACGTCGTCTTAGGCATGGACTGGTTAATCCAGAACAATGCTATCCTAGACTGCCGAAAAGGTAGTATCATCTTTAGACCACCAGGACACCCGGAGTTCGAATACGTACGAGGTACCATCGAGCAAGGAGTAGGCCAGACTCCTAGAGCTTACATGGTGATGGAGATAGAACCCCCAGCAATCATTGCAGAATTCGAAGACGTATTCCCGGAAGAATTGCCAGGCCTACCGCCTGACAGAGAAGTAGAGTTCACTATTGAGCTGATACCCGGAGCTGCACCGGTATCCTCAAATATGTACCGACTGGCGAAGAAGGAACTTGACGAGCTGAAGCTGCAACTGGAAGAATTGCAAATCAAGGGATTTGTTCGTCCTAGTGCATCACCCTGGGGAGCACCAGTGTTGTTTGTACCAAAGAAGGACAAAACATATCGAATGTGTATTGCTTACAGAGCCCTCAACGCTTTGACAATAAAAAATAAGTACCCCTTGCCGCGAATTGACGATCTGTTCGATCAACTGACGGGAGCTATAGTATTCTCAAAAATAGACTTGAGATCCGGCTATCATCAGGTCAAAGTACGGAGAGAAGACATTCCAAAGACAGCATTCAGGACTCGCTATGGTCATTACGAGTTCCTGGTGATGCCTTTTGGACTGACCAATGCACCAGCCGTATTCATGAACCTGATGAACAGAGTCTTCCACCAATATCTGGACCAGTTCGTGGTAGTCTTCATCGACGACATCTTGGTGTATTCAAAGAGCCACGAGGAGCACGAAGAGCACTTGAGACTAGTGCTAGAGACGCTGAGACGTGAGAGCCTTTATGCTAAACTAAGCAAGTGCGAGTTCTTCCTTGATCGTGTCGCTTTCCTTGGGCATGTGATCACAGGAGAAGGCATCTCAGTAGACCCAGCAAAGATCTCATCTGTCGAGACGTGGCCAACCCCGACCAACGTTTTAGAGGTGAGAAGCTTTCTAGGACTTGCCGGATATTACCGGAGGTTCGTAGAAAACTTTGCAAGAATCGCGGAGCCAATTACCCGTCTTACCCACAAGGACCAGGAGTTCATCTGGTCTGAGGAATGCCAGACAGCTTTCGATGAGTTGAAAAGGCGTCTGACTACTGCCCCCATCTTGACCATACCATCTGGATCCTGAGGTTTCGTAATCTATAGCGATGCATCCGAAAAAGGATTGGGTTGTGTCTTAATGCAACATGGGAAGGTTGTAGCTTATGCCTCAAGACAACTGAGAACTCATGAGAAGAATTACACCACTCACGACCTGGAGCTTGCCGTAGTCATCTTCGCCCTGAAGCTATGGAGACATTATCTATACGGCGAACGAGTGGAGATATTCACCGATCACAAGAGCCTGAAATACGTCTACACCCAGAAGGACCTAAATCTGAGACAAAGACGATGGCTCGAAGTAACGACGGATTTTGAGATCGATCTACAGTACCATCCAGGGAAGGCTAATGTAGTAGCTGATGCACTAAGCAGAAGACCCTCGGCATTCTTTATGATCACCCAACCAGGTCTGCTGAGAGATCTAGAAAAGTTGGGAATAAAGGTCATTATGTCAGGAATTGACGGCCAATTATCAAACTACCAGCTACAATCAACATTGGTCGAAAGAATCAAAGCTGCTCTACCAGCAGATACAAGATTTCAGAGGCTTCGCCAAAGAACAGAGGCTAGAATCCAAACCGGATGTCGCATACACGAAGATGGGACTCTAAGATGTGGAGAACGTCTTTATGTTCCAAATGGAGAACTTCGTGAGGAGCTGATGTCAGAAGCTCATAGCTCAACATACTCTATACATCCTGGAGGCACAAAGATGTACAGAGATCTACGACAATACTACTGGTGGCATGGAATGAAACGAGAGATAGCACGCTTTGTGGCAAAGTGCCTGGTGTGTCAGCAAGTCAAGGCTGAGCATCAGAGATCTGCCGGTCTACTTCAACCCCTCCCAATACCCGAATGGAAATGGGAACACATTACGATGGACTTTGTTACGGACTTCCCAAGAAGTCCCAGTGGTCGTAATGCTGTATGTGTGATCGTAGATAGACTCACAAAGGCTGCACATTTCTTACCTTTCAGAGTCGGACAATCTACCGAAGTCTTGGCAGACATGTACATGAAGGAGATAGTGCGTCTGCATGGAGTACCAGTCAGCATAGTGTCTGACAGAGATACGAGGTTTACATCTTACTTTTGGCGAAGTATACAAGAAAGTCTTGGTACCCGCCTTAAGTTCAGCACCTCGTACCATCCGCAGACAGATGGCCAATCAGAATGCACCATCCAGACACTTGAAGATATGCTGAGAGCCTGCATGCTTGATTTCAGCGGATCATGGGAAGATCATTTGCACCTGGTGAAATTTTTCTACAACAATAGCTATCAAGCGAGCATCCAAATGGCTCCCTTTGAAGCATTGTATGGTAGAAAATGTTGTTCCCCAGTATGCTGGAGCGATATTGGCGAAAGACAGATCTTGGGACCAGAATTGGTTGTTCGTACGGTGGAGAAAGTAAAGAAGATACAAGGACACCTACGAGCTGCACAAGACAGACAGAAGCACTGGGCCAACGTTAATCGACGACCTCTAGAGTTCCAAGTGGGAGAACATGTGTTCTTGAAGATCTCACCTACCAGAGGAACTATCAGATTTGGAGGAAGAGGAAAGCTGAGTCCAAGGTACATTGGACCCTTCGATGTACTAGAACGCATCGGAGAAGTTGCCTACAAGCTAGCCTTACCTCAGACCTTGGAAGGAGTACATGACATCTTCCACGTATCTCAGCTGAGGAGGTACATTCCAGACCCGAGTCATGTACTGGACCATTCAGAGATCACCGTCGGCCCAAGCCTATCGTACCAGGAGGAACCTGTAGAGATCCTAGATCGTAGCGAGAAGGTGTTGCGAGGCCAGACTATCCCTCTAGTTCGTGTTGCATGGAGACATCATGCACCAGGTGAATCAACCTGGGAACGAGAGGAGGATATTCGACAGCGTTTCCCCCATCTATTTCCAAACCAGGGTATGTCCTAATATTTCAAATCAATCTTTCATTCTCATGATATGTCTGTTTTTATTTCGAGGACGAAATATTCTAAGGAGGGTAGATTGTAAACTCTCTCGACCAGATTTCAGTAATTTAGAATTATTTTTAGCTAATTAGAATTATTACAAATTTTTAAAATTTATTTTGTTTACATATCCTATTGATTGTGCACCTGTACCTCACACAATTAATTAGAGCATTACACTAGCTGTATTACCCAAACAAAATTCACATACCTGCCCTAGACTTGTTAGACTATTTTCCAAGATTTTGTGCAACTCCCAGATGCCTTATTTTGAGCCTCGTTTGAGACGCACAAGTATCGTTACAAAAGTCCGTATTTATTTCCTATTTTATTTCTTGCTCTTTACCCATCTCTGTACCCCTAGGGATTTGAGGCCCAACCTGCACCAGTTTTGCCCAAACAAAAATACGATAATATTCTACTTTGAATATACTACAATTAGTATATTGACACCGTAGTAAAATTATGACCCTACCTTCCTCTAAATAATTAGAGAACACCGTGCGCAGTATTTATTAAATAATAAATACGATGACCCGTATCACCCAGAAACCAGGCCCTGCCCCTGCCCAGACTCACCCCCACCCCCTCAGGACCCTCCCACAGCTTTTTTCTCTCAATTATGAGCATTTTAGTATTTTCTGGGAACAAGGTATTTTATCAGACAAATTACGTAATTACGCAAAATACCAATTTTGGGACCTATTTACAATTTAGGAAATTTCAGGGGTTTTTATGCAAATTTACAGTGTGAGGTGTCACCCCCTCATTGGCTGGTGAACATGGACTGTCCACGTGTCAAGTGGGACCCACAAAATATCTGATAAATATCAGAAAAGTATCTTAAAAAAATTAAATTACCTAAATACCCTTGGACTTTAACTTATTTACCACCTATGCCATCCCCTAAACCCTATATAAACCCGACCCACCCTCTCATTTCGACCTCACACCACCACCACCACGGCCACCCTCCGCCCACCGGACCACCGCCGAACTGTTCGCCTCTCCCCTGCCCTTCCCTCCGACCACCGCCACCCCCCTCCGGCCACCGCCTCCGTCGCCTACAGCCGCCACAGACCCCACCCCGACCCTGCACCAATAGCAGCCACCACCACCCGAACCCCTCCCACCATCGCCTCCGGCCACCTTGCACCACCGCCACCACCCCCACTCGCCTCGCCACGACCCCCTCCACCGTCCCGACCGACTCCCACCGCCCCACGACCACCACGACGGCCGCCCTCACCCCCGAAGACCCTCCGCCCTCACCCATTCCAACACTGCCACCCTCATCCCGACCGTCCCCCACCGCCCCTCCGGCAGCCTCCGACCTCCGCCACCACCCCAGACCTCTTCATCCCGACCTCCTCCTCCGTCCTGACCGCCTGCACCGCCGCCGCTGACGCCGCTGCCACCACTGCAAGCTGCTGCTGCTGTTGCTGTCAGCAACTATTGCTGTTGCCGTCCCTCCGGCCGGCCGCCGTCAGCTCCGCCGCCGTCCTCCCGCAGGCGACCCGCCGTGGGCCCCCCCTGTCACCCTGTCAGGTATAAATACCTGTATATTAAGTAAATACCTATATATATCTATATGTATGTATATATGTATATATATGTATATATTTATATATATTAATATATATATTATTCTATGTATTTAATATATTTTAATAATAATAAATATTGTATATACAGTATATAAATATGTATTTACATTTCTGCATTTTTATTTATTTATTATTAATTATTTATATATATATATATTTAATTATATCATTATATATATATTACCATATATATATAATATATACTTAAATACTATTATACAGTATAATATATATATATATATATATTATATATTTAAGTATCTCTTAATTCTGTTTTTATTTATTTATTTATTATTTATATAATATATATGTAGTATATATACATATGTATATATATACTTATATATATGTATTCTATGTATAAATATATTAAATATATATATAATTATTGTTATTATTACTATATACATTATATATATATATATATATATATATATATATATATATATATATATATATAAAGTATATAAAATATATATTGTAATATACATATATATTTTCTTTTTCTTTCTTATATATATATATATATATATATATATATATATATATATATATATATATATATATATATATATATATATATATATATATATGTTTAGTATTTATTATATATACATATATTATTTATGTATATATATACATATGCCTTTCAATTTTATTTATTATATATAATACTATATACTAATAATTATGTATGTATATATATATTTCAATTCTTGCACTTTTTCCTTTTCTTTTATATATATGTAAATATGTAAATATATATATATATCTATATATATATCTATCTCTATATTTAATTCCTGCATTTTCTCTCTTCTTTTATATATATATATATATATATATGAATATATATATATATCTATATATATCTATATATGTATATATTACTTATATATATATATATATATATATATATATATATATATATATATATACAGGTTTACATATATATAAAGGAAAGAAAAATACAGGAAAAAGATACATATATATATATATATATATATATATATATATATATATATATATATATATATATATATATATATATATATATATATATATATATATATATATATATATATATGTATACCTTCTCATATATATGTATACCTATCATATATATGCTATATAAATATACATACTATGTATACTATATCTATAGGCATATATATACTATATATATATATGTACCCTATATATGACTATATATATTATATATATATATTTTTACCTAAATATATATATACTATTATAATATGTACCCTTTTATTTAATTGGTATTTACAAGACCTGTAATGTCTTAAACAGAAAACATCTCCAGCACAGTCAGTGACCCCCTGTCACAAGGACCCTCAGTCTTGACAGTGGGATCAGGTTTCCGACACAATCAGGAAGTAGACAAGTATACCTTGCCAGGTTACTGTCTAAATTCAAATGCTGTTATATGCTATGTTTTTCCTGAATTCCATATAACTGTGAGTACCTGAGATTGCCTCAAGAACAGTTAACAGATACGTTGACTTGTAGCATAATTAACTTAGTCTTTTCAGACCTACCAACATCTGTGAGGGTATCCTAATATCCTCCTAGACCCTATCACGGGAACACGTAATATGGTTGCAATACATATTGGGATGCGAGCTGCGTATTTGATTAGCTACCATTACGTGTGACACGTATCACGGCTTAGCATACAATCAGGAAAACTCAGAAAAGTACGACTTGGCATCTAGTTACATTGGGCGGGAAAGATAACTAGTAGAGGTATGGGACACCCCCTCCATGAGTCTTTTATCCTTCGTACCATGCTCCTCGGAGATGGTCGATTGCAGAGCTACCCGTGTGTCCGGGGGCATATGACACATATACTAGCCAGTCAACACGATTGGTGAATTAAGTCAGCATATGTCAAACCTACACATTCCCATGCGTACTACAAGGTCTTTACTTGCATTTCACTTAGATGGTTAGCACCATGTATTTATTTATTTATTCAGTATTTACATACCTGGCATGTTATTTTCCTGTATCTTGTTATGTCCCACTGAGGATGTCACGCCCCAGTCCCAAAATACCGTGGGACCAGACACGTGGCAACGGCCATCAGTACGCACCGATGGACCAACTCACTATAAAGGATCCATCAGGGCATACTTAAGCTGTAAAACAAGTCTACGACAATCATGGTACAACTAATCTCATCCACACAAGACATAAACATGATCCACAGAATAAATAAGGAATGTAAATCATCATCCAGTCTCACAAAGTACTTCGGGGAACAACCCGATAAATATCTAGTACAATGGTTCATCTGACCAGAATATAAAAGACTGAAATAAATAATAAAAGCTGAGCATAAACATGGATGCTCAAGAGAAGTCTTCAGCTAAGACCTCGTCCTCAGATGGTGGTACAACTCCTGGATCAGCTCCTGCTCCGGTCCCGTAAACCTCGGGATAAACCTCGTCTGCAAAATCTGGGGACAAAATCCGGATCCAGGTCCTCAGGGGACATAGCAAGGTACAAGAAAGCTCATGCCAATAAATACAGATAAGCAGTGCAGCAAATAATTAACTAAATGAACAATGGGGTAAATATGTAACCATCTAAGTGTAAATGCAAGTGAGAGCATCACTAGTCTCAGGCTGAGCCACTACAAGCTCTGTGTCGGGGAGCCGGTAGCGGTAATAACCGGTAGTGGGTCTAGCTCTGCTACGAGAGTCTACGACCTCTCAATAATAGAAGATATATAAATACAGCCTGTAGCCTGTGTGTCTCTCCCCACCCAATGTAACCACGCATATCATGACCACAACGTCTCATGCCCATGTCAAGCGCGATCATAGCTAATGCAACCAGTCATAAAGTATCTAATAATATAATGTCCATGTCCTATACAGAATCACCACGAATATCTCGGAAAAATCCTGTCTCATGAATAGTGTCAAGTGTCCTGGGTCATATGGTACTTGATAAGACAAGTACGAGAATATAAAGTGTCACGAATGTCCATCTCTAGATGACCGTACCCAACACTGCGTACAGTGTCGGCACCCGACTGATAATCGGACGCTAAGTACGTCACACGGTCCTAGGTTGAGCATGCACAGCAATATATATATAAAGCAAGGAAATTAGATAACTAAGCTGCATAGAGTGGCAAGGTACACTTGCCTGATGTTTGAATGTCAACTGTCGTCCTGGTATCTGTGGATCCGGTAGGTACTACTCCGAAAGCTGTAATAAATATCACCAACAGTCTCAGAAGATGTCAAATAGCTGGTAATGCCTGTCCTTACGTCCAATTTGGACACAGGGGCAAAAAGGTCATTTCCGGCCAAAGCGGGTTCCACCTGTGGGCCCACTTGGCACCGAAAAGCGTGTCAGGGTCAAAGGTCTCCAAATTCTGCAAACTCAGTGTCTACAAGTCAGGAACGATGATACGAACCCAACGGAACTTCCAGAATTGGATTCCGATGAGCCGATCACAAAATCACCCATCAAGTGGAGCCGGTGGAGCCCATGATACGTGATTTTGTCAACGTCCTCAGAATCGAACCAAACTTGGCTCACAGGACCAGCGTATTACTACGGATCCGATGGCGCAAGTTTCGTCTCGAATCGACGTGTGTACACGAAGTTACAGCGTGTTTCAGAATCGACGGATACGGGGTGTCGTCGGCGGATACGCGTTGATTCCGGGGTGCACGCACCTCCGAATCGACTTCTGCGAAATCCTACACGACTGTATCAACGTCGCGCACGGTTTGGTAAAGACCGCGCGCGACCAAGTCGTCCCGATTGGCGGGGCGGACTCAGTTCCGGGTGAAACAGGTCGTTATTTTTTTCCTGTTTTGGATCGCGGTGTACGACCACTACAGGACGCGTTGCACCGAGCGAGTTGCACGGGCTCCGAGAGGATTATACAGTCTACGCATAGCAACTGACGGAAATGAAATCGGAGTTGCGAGGTGAGAGAAATCGGTACCTGAACAGGGCTCCGTGAACGCTGAATTCCAAGTGTCCGAGCGTCAAATTGTGTCCAGGTTGAACTCTTGTGTCCTCGCGTCCGGGGTCTGCTGTGGAGTTCTGCCGCTCACGTCCAGGCCGAGGGCTCCGTGAACGCTGCTGAGTCAGCGTCGACCGACGGAGAGGTACTCGCGGCGGCCGCTGCGAGAATCGAGGCCGCGTGAAGCAGTCGAGCGGCTGCTCGGCGTCTGGGCGGAGATGGGTCGAGGGTTGAGAGACGCCGGGGTCGCGCTGGACTCGGCGGCGGGTCGATGGCGTCGTGAGTCGGCGTCTTGGAGTCGACAGCGGGGCTGGGATTCGGTGGTGTCGGGGACGAGTGTCCGCTCGCGCGGAGGGAAAAAGGGTCGAGGGTTGGGTCGCTGGCGATGGGAGAGCGGCGGAGTTCGGGGTACGGCGGCGGGGTTGCTGACGGGCGGAGATGGGGATGAGCGGCTAGGGTTCAGATGGCTGAGCACGGAAGTCGAGGAGGGTTTTATAGGCTGCTACAGTGTTGGCGGCCGGCTAGGGTTTGCAGCGGGTCGGGTTTGGTCTGGGTTGGTTCGAATTTGGGTTTGGTTCCCAATCCAAACAGCTTTTCGTCCTCGAATCGTTGCTCCGGAGTCCAATAAATTCACCGAAAAATGCCATGGGTCCGGTTTTCCATTTTACCTAATAAATTTCTATTTCCAGAATATTTTAACTCCATTTAGTCATACTTAAAATTCTTTAACCCACAATTACCTTTGCTATAAATTCCAGAAGAACACCAAAAATACGGGAAAAATTGTATTAAATTTTATTTCTGAAATTTAGGGTGTTTACAATCTTCCCTCCTTAAAAGGATTGCGTCCTCGCAATCAAAGAATAAGCTACTAAAGAAAGAGTTATGGAAATACAAGGTGGCCTAGTTTACAACTGCCTCCTCGAACAAGTGGGGGTATCGCTGGCGCATACTATCTTCCCGTTCCCAAGTTGATTCGCCTGGTGAATGATGTTTCCATGCTACACGAACCAGTCTGATCGTCTGTCCCAGCAATGTCTTCTCACTGACGTCGAGGATGCCAACTGGTTGTTCCTCATATCTCAAACTTGGGCCTACTGCGATCTCTGAATGATCGACTACGTGACTTGGGTCGGTCACGTACCTTCGCAACTGGGAGACGTGAAATACGTCATGCACTCCCTCTAAGGATGGAGGTAATGCAAGACGATAAGCCACCTCACCAACGCGCTCTAGAATGTCAAATGGCCCAATATACCTTGGGCTCAGCTTGCCTCTGCTCCCGAATCTGATAGTACCCCGAGTGGGCGAAATCCTCAAGAATACGTGATCTCCTTCTTTGAACTCTAGGGGACGCCTGTGTGCATCAGCCCAATGCTTCTGTCTGTCTTGAGCTGCTCGTAGATGAGTCTGAATCTGTTTCACCTTCTCCACTGTTTGTGTGACCAATTCTGGACCCAGTATTTGACGTTCACCAACGTCACTCCAACACACCGGTGATCTGCACTTCCTTCTATATAAAGCTTCAAATGGTGCCATCTGGATGCTGGCCTGATAACTGTTATTGTAGGAGAACTCTACTGAGTGCAAATGATCTTCCCAAGATCCCCCGAAATCTAGCATACATGATCTCAACATGTCCTCTAAGATCTGAATGGTGCGCTCCGATTGTCCATCTGTCTGCGGGTGGTATGCCGTGCTGAATTTGAGTCTGGTGCCGAGACTCTCTTGCATGCTTCTCTAGAAATGAGATGTAAATCTCGAATCTCGATCCGATACAATACTAACAGACACTCCATGTAATTTGACAATTTGTCGCATATACATGTCGGCTAGTACCTCTGTGGACTGTCCAACTCTAAATGGCAAGAAGTATGCCGATTTAGTGAGTCTATCCACAATAACCCATACTGCATCGCTTCCGCTGGGGCTCCTCGGAAATCCTGTGACAAAATCCATCGTGATGTGCTCCCACTTCCATTCCGGTATCGGAAGCGGCTGTAACATACCTGCAGTCCTCTGGTGCTCCGCCTTCACTTGTTGACATACTAAGCATTTGGCCACAAATCTCGCGATCTCTCTCTTCATTCCATGCCACCAGTAATACTGTCTCAAGTCTCTGTACATCTTAGTTCCTCCTGGGTGAACAGAGTACATAGAGCTATGTGCTTCGGCCATTAACTCCTGTCTCAATTCTCCATTTGGAACATACAGGCGATTTCCAAACCTTAATGTCCCATCTTCGTGGATGCGTAGTCCTGTCTGAATGCCGGCTTCTGTCCTATCTTTGAGTCTTCGGAATCTAGCATCGGTGGGCAATGCCTCTTTAATCTTCTCCACGAGTGATGACTGAATCTCAAGGTTAGCCATCAAGCCATTCTGTCCCGGTACGATAACCTCTATCTGTAGCTCCTGTAAGTCCTTCAATAACTCGGGCTGCATTGTCAAGAAATAAGCCGTAGGCTTCCTGCTGAGTGCATCTGCAACAACATTCGCCTTTCCCGGATGATACTGCAGATCGATGTCAAAATCCACCATTAGTTCTAGCCAGCGTCTCTGTCTCAAGTTAAGCTCCTTCTGAGTATACACATACTTTAGACTCTTGTGATCCGTAAAGATTTCTACCCTCTCTCCATAAAGATAGTGCCTCCATATCTTCAATGCAAATATCACTGCTGCTAGCTCCAGATCATGTGTCGGGTAGTTCTTCTCGTGGTCCTTCAACTGTCTTGACGCATAAGCAATGACTTTGCCATGTTGCATCAAAACACATCCTAGTCCACTGCCTGATGCATCACTGTAAACAACAAAACCTCCTGACCCTGAAGGAAGAGTCAAGATAGGTGCCGTTGTTAATCTTCTCTTCAGTTCTTCAAACGCCTGCTGGCAGTCTTCTGTCCATACAAACTCCTGATCCTTTCGTGTTAGCTTGGTCATTGGTTCTGCAATCCTTGAGAAATTTTCTACGAACCTTCGGTAATATCCCGCAAGTCCGAGAAAACTTCTCACCTCGGCGACTGATGTAGGTGTAGGCCAAGTCTCTATTGCTGTAACTTTTTCAGGATCTACTGAAAGTCCTTCTCCTGATATGATGTGTCCCAAGAAAGGCACTTTGTCCATACAGAACTCACACTTACTGAGCTTGGCATATAACTTCTCCTGTCTCAAGGTCTCTAACACGATTCTGAGATGCTCCTCGTGCTCTTCATGGTTCTTGGAATATATGAGAATGTCATCAATGAACACCACTACGAATTTATCCAAGAACTGATGAAAGACTCTGTTCATTAAGCTTATAAACACTGCTGGCGCGTTGGTTAAACCAAACGGCATCACCAAGAACTCATAATGCCCCTACTTCGTCCTGAAAGCTGTCTTCGGGATGTCTTCCTTCCTCACCTTGATCTGATGATAGCCGGATCTAAGGTCAATCTTCGAGAATACCCTTGCACCACTCAATTGATCGAATAGATCATCAATGCGTGGTAGGGGATACCTGTTCTTGATGGTTACAGCATTTAGTGCCCTGTAATCAATGCACAACCGTACCGTTCCATCCTTCTTTGGCACAAATAAGATGGGTGCTCCCCAAGGTGAAACACTGGGCCGAATGAAACCCTTCTCCAAGAGATCATCTACCTGTTCCTTCAACTCTACTAACTCCTTAGGTGCTAGCCGATAAACTGATGAAGTGATTGGCTCTGCTCCTGGAGTTAAGTCTATTATGAATTCTATTTCCCGATCAGGCGGTAAACCTGGAAGATCATCAGGAAATACATCCACAAACTCTGATATGACTCTTGGGTAACCTGTCTCCTCTTCTACAGATAATATCCTAAGAGTAGGCCGAACTCCTTGCTCTACTGCTCCTCGGAGAAACTCAAATTCTGGATGTCCTGGCGGTCTAAATATAACCCGCCCAAGTCGGCAATCAAGAGTCGCATGGTACTGACTTAACCAGTCCATACCAAGTACGACATCATAATCCGGCATGGAGAATATCAGAAATTGAGCTCGCATTTCTCGGCCACAAACTATTACAGAACAAGATCTACAGACGTCACTAACCGGAATAATTCTACCTTCCGTAAGAATCTTCTTCATCTTCGGGAGGGGTGCGGTAGCTACTCTATGGGTGGCTACAAAGCTAGCTGCTATAAATGAATGCGATGCTCCAGAATCAAATAAAACTACAGCTGGTAATGAAGCTACTAAAATAGTATCTGCGATGACCTCGCCTGCTGTAGCCTCCTCCTCAACAGCTAATGGGAATGCCTGTCCTCGTCCCTGAGCTGGACCTCTCTGCTGCTGCTGCTGCTGAAATAGGGCTGCCTGTGGGGCCAGTGGTGGTCTCTGCTGATTCCCTCCTGGGGCTGGTGGTCTGACCCCACCAACTCCTGTCTGCTGGCCTCCTGCTGCTGGATAGGCTGGTCGTGGTGCAGGTAATGCTAGTCTGGGTGCTCCGTCTCTTCGTTCAGTACAGTCCCTGGAAAAGTGCTGGTTGGACCCGCAGCTCAAACATAGTCCCAACTTACGCCTGCATTCCTTCTCAATTTGTCCTACCTTGCCGCAATGGTGACAAGTAGGAAGAGGTCTGTCTCTATGTGCTGCTCTATCTGGCATACCCCTCTGGGCTCGCTTTGCGGAATCCCCATATGCTGGCCTGGATGGTGCTGATGTGATAGGCCTCTTCAGATTAGATTCCCTCCTGGTGACGCGCTCCAAGCGTCGGGCTGCTGCAAGGACATCGGTATAAGAGGTAGGTGCTACCGTTCCAATCACTCTCTGAAGCTCGAACTTCAAGCCGTCAAAGAACTTCTCTGCTTTTTCTTCCTCCGTTGAAATCAGTGTTGGGGCAAAGCGGCTCAGGCGAATAAATTCCACATTGTATTCCTCCACTGACATGCTGCCTTGGATAAGGCGGTTGAACCTGTCTCTGAGCTCTGACCGTGCAATGGCTGGAATGTACATCTCTTGGAAGAGTCTGGAGAACTCTTCCCATGTGACTCTGTCGTGTCCGAGCCTCCTTTCTTCTGCTAACCACCAGTGGTGCGCATTATCAGTTAACTGCATTCTGACGGCAGTCATCCACTTCTCTCTTGGAAGTTTCGCGGCTTCCAACTGATGCTGAATATTGGTGAGCCACTCATGAACTTCCGTTGGCCCTTCCTTACCAGAAAATGTGCGAGGCTTAAGATGACGGAAATCGGTGATAGATCCCGTCGATGTTCGCCTTGCTGGCGGATTTGCCTGCTCCAATGCGGATACCAGGCTGGTCCTCAGATACTCGGCCTCCTGCCGATGGGCCTCTTGCTGAATCTGTTGCTGTGCTTGCATCATAGCATACATCATCTGGAACATTTGTTGCCCGTCCATGGCTTGTCCTGGCGGGAATACTGGCATCTGGGGAGTGAACTGAGGTGGTGGTGGAATGTCATCTCTCCGGAACCTTGGATTAGGCTGTCCGGTTTGATCACTCTGCGATGCTCGTCCACCATTCCCTGGTGTCACTTCGTCTCCATAAGTAACCACAGCGTCGTGTGGTGTCTCCAAAGGAATATCATCTCTGTTCCCGAAATCCATTGCTCTGCAATCAAAAGATAAACTATGAGAACGCTCAGAGGAATCAATACAGGATGCAGTTCAAGTAACAAAATTCGAGATCGATATAGAGTTCAACAAATGGTTAAATAATGGATGAGATCCTATGCTTTATACTATCCTTAGGGCAGGCTGGTTCGGTCCCTAAGTTGAAACCGAACTATTTAGTCGTAGGACCTGCATGGGCCACCACAAAAACCATGTCACGCCCCAGTCCCAAAATACCGTGGGACCAGACACGTGGCAACGGCCAGCAGTACGCACCGATGGACCAACTCACGATAAAGGATCCATCAGGGCATACTTAAGCTGTAAAACAAGTCTACGACAATCATGGTACAACTAATCTCATCCACACAAGACATAAACATGATCCACAGAATAAATAAGGAATGTAAATCATCATCCAGTCTCACAAAGTACTTCGGAGAACAACCCGATAAATATCTAGTACAATGGTTCATCTGACCAGAATATAAAAGACTGAAATAAATAATAAAAGCTGAGCATAAACATGGATGCTCAAGAGAAGTCTTCAGCTAAGACCTCGTCCTCAGATGGTGGTACAACTCCTGGATCAGCTCCTGCTCCGGTCCCGTAAACCTCGGGATAAACCTCGTCTGCAAAATCTGGGGACAAAATCCGGATCCAGGTCCTCAGGGGACATAGCAAGGTACAAGAAAGCTCATGCCAATAAATACAGATAAGCAGTGCAGCAAATAATTAACTAAATGAACAATGGGGTAAATATGTAACCATCTAAGTGTAAATGCAAGTGAGAGCATCACTAGTCTCAGGCTGAGCCACTACAAGCTCTGTGTCGGGAAGCCGGTAGCGGTAATAACCGGTAGTGGGTCTAGCTCTGCTACGAGAGTCTACGACCTCTCAATAATAGAAGATATATAAATACAGCCTGTAGCCTGTGTGTCTCTCCCCACCCAATGTAACCACGCATATCATGACCACAACGTCTCATGCCCATGTCAAGCGCGATCATAGCTAATGCAACCAGTCATAAAGTATCTAATAATATAATGTCCATGTCCTATACAGAATCACCACGAATATCTCGGGAAAATCCTGTCTCATGAATAGTGTCAAGTGTCCTGGGTCATATGGTACTTGATAAGACAAGTACGAGAATATAAAGTGTCACGAATGTCCATCTCTAGATAACCGTACCCAACACTGCGTACAGTGTCGGCACCCGACTGATAATCGGACGCTAAGTACGTCACACGGTCCTAGGTTGAGCATGCACAGCAATATATATATAAAGCAAGGAAATTAGATAACTAAGCTGCATAGAGTGGCAAGGTACACTTGTCTGATGTTTGAATGTCAACTGTCGTCCTGGTATCTGTGGATCCGGTAGGTACTACTCCGAAAGCTGTAATAAATATCACCAACAGTCTCAGAAGATGTCAAATAGCTGGAAATGCCTGTCCTTACGTCCAATTTGGACACAGGGGCAAAAAGGTCATTTCCGGCCAAAGCGGGTTCCACCTGTGGGCCCACTTGGCACCGAAAAGCGTGTCAGGGTCAAAGGTCTCCAAATTCTGCAAACTCAGTGTCTACAAGTCAGGAACGATGATACGAACCCAACGGAACTTCCAGAATTGGATTCCGATGAGCCGATCACAAAATCACCCGTCAAGTGGAGCCGGTGGGGCCCACGATACGTGATTTTGTCAACGTCCTCAGAATCGAACCAAACTTGGCTCACAGGACCAGCGTATTACTACGGATCCGATGGCGTAAGTTTCGTCTCGAATCGACGTGTGTACACGAAGTTACAGCGTGTTTCAGAATCGACGGATACGGGGTATCGTCGGCGGATACGCGTTGATTCCGGGGTGCACGCACCTCCGAATCGACTTCTGCGAAATCCTACACGACCGTATCAACGTCGCGCACGGTTTGGTAAAGACCGCGCGCGACCAAGTCGTCCCGATTGGCGGGGCGGACTCAGTTCCGGGTGAAACAGGTCGTTGTTTTTTTCCTGTTTTGGATCGCGGTGTACGACCACTACAGGACGCGTTGCACCGAACGAGTTGCACGGGCTCCGAGAGGGTTATACAGTCTACGCATAGCAACTGACGGAAATGAAATCGGAGTTGCGAGGTGAGAGAAATCGGTACCTGAACAGGGCTCCGTGAACGCTGAATTCCAAGTGTCCGAGCGTCAAATTGTGTCCAGGTTGAACTCTTGTGTCCTCGCATCCGGGGTCTGCTGTGGAGTTCTGCCGCTCACGTCCAGGCCGAGGGCTCCGTGAACGCTGCTGAGTCAGCGTCGACCGACGGAGAGGTACTCGCAGCGGCCGCTGCGAGAATCGAGGCCGCGTGAAGCAGTCGAGCGGCTGCTCGGCGTCTGGGCGGAGATGGGCCGAGGGTTGAGAGACGCCAGGGTCGCGCTGGACTCGGCGGCGGGTCGATGGCGTCGTGAGTCGGCGTCTTGGAGTCGACAGCGGGGCTGGGATTCGGTGGTGTCGGGGACGAGTGTCCGCTCGCGCGGAGGGAAAAAGGGTTGAGGGTTGGGTCGCTGGCGATGGGAGAGCGGCGGAGTTCGGGGTACGGCGGCGGGGTTGCTGACGGGCGGAGATGGGGATGAGCGGCTAGGGTTCAGATGGCTGAGCACGGAAGTCGAGGAGGGTTTTATAGGCTGCTACAGTGTTGGCGGCCGGCTAGGGTTTGCAGCGGGTCGGGTTTGGTCTGGGTTGGTTCGAATTTGGGTTTGGTTCCCAATCCAAACAGCTTTTCGTCCTCGAATCGTTGCTCCGGAGTCCAATAAATTCACCGAAAAATGTCATGCGTCCGGTTTTCCATTTTATCCAATAAATTTCTATTTCCAGAATATTTTAACTCCATTTAGTCATACTTAAAATTCTTTAACCCACAATTACCTTTGCTATAAATTCCAGAAGAACACCAAAAATACGGGAAAAATTGTATTAAATTTTATTTCTGAAATTTAGGGTGTTTACAGAGGACCTGGTTCCCTTCCAGATTTAGACGAGGCCTTCTATCCCACGGTGTATGGCCCAGGACAGGAGACCAGGTGTGCTACCGAGGAAGAATTGGAAGAGACACCATCAGAATCTACCTGATTCTAGGAGTTGCTCTCTTGGCGATGGAGATGTTTTGCTAGATAGACGATACTCAGTCTATCCGGTTTTCTGAATTATTATTATATTTTGTAGTGGGTTTATTCCCACAAGATGTGTATTATGACATTTTCAGACTCAGCATTATATATATTCAGCACTATTTCCTGACATTTCTGTGGATGAGATATATTTAACTGTATTAGACTTGTAGTATTTTAGGACAGCGTAGCACGTTCCTTTGGGTCCATAAAAATGGATTAAACCTATAGTGACGTGTCAGCTGGCCAATGCCACGTGGCCTAGTTCCATACATTTTGGGACTGGGGCGTGACAACATTGATACAGTCTGATGTATCAAAGTTTTGATACAGGCGGTGTATGACAAATGGACTCTCATCTCTCTTCGTAAAATGTGTTAATATAAACTTTACAGTGGGATCCACTTGTGAGACTCCCGCGTGCATCAAAGTCTTACTCTGATTCAAGAAGGGCAAAGATACGATAGTTCCCCTTCAGCCGATAAGGAACCTGCCTGCAAACGAGCCCTACTGTAGGGAGGTTGTTTGATTTAACGAAGTGATAAAAATTGAAAAATCTAGAAATGAAGAGTTTGCGTTCACATATTTTATGAGTTATTTCGTTCCAATGGTTGTTTAAGTGAGTTTGAAATGATAACTATTTGTAATTAAGTCGTAGTTGAGAAGTGATATGGTTTTCCATTTTTGAATGAATAGGATGAGTTTACCCCCAATTAGTATTATTCAAAAAAATTTATTGATTAAAAATTTAATTATTACTATTATTATTATTAAATAATATAAATTAACTATTAATTTTTAATTACATAATAATAATAAATAATAATATTATTATTATTATTAAATAATATAAATTCAGTATTATTAAACTTTACTATTATTATTAATGGCTAATTAGCCTTTAGATCCTGGATTTTATATCGGTTTAGAGTTTAGGCCCTAACACGTCAAATTAAAAATTTAGATCCTAAATTTTAATCTTTGCTTTCAATTTTTTCAATTATACCATTCTTTTCAACATGACTTTGTTTTGCATTTATACTCATGCTGAGGGTAAATGAAAAAAAAAAGATTATTTACACTAACTGCCTCAAAGCTTTGGTCTTATTATACGGAATAATCCTACTTTTAAACTAATTAAACTGACCACCCCTCCCTTTAGAAAAAAAATAAAAAATAGGGGTAGTTAGTGTTATAACTTTTCATTTTTATCTTAAAGTAGGGGTACTCCGTGTAATAAACATAAAACATTGGGGTGGTCAGTGTAATTAGTTAAAAAATAGGGATATCTTGTGTAATAAGTTCAAAACATAGGAATAGTTAGTGTAAATAACAAAAAAAAAATCAGGGTCAAATTTTTTTAATTGGATATTTCAGGACTTAAACTCTAAGTTGGTATAAAATCCAGGATCTAAACGCTAATTACCCCTATTACTAAATAGTATATAATAAGTTTTATTATTTTTATTATTACTAAACTTTAATCCCATATTATTATTTATTTTTAATGCCACATTATTTTTAATCCCAACACATTTTTAATCACATATTATTATTATTTTAATCTGATATTGTTTTTAATCCTAACATTATTATTATTATTATTAAATTGTAATCCCATATTATTATTGAGACTTAGAAAAGATTTAAAATTAAGACGTCTAAGCTGTATGTAAATACTTCATTAACTATTTTTTTAAATAACTAATTATTTAACTACCTAATATTATTTATTTACAACTAGACAATTCTAATTCAAGTGGTTGAGGTAGAAAGTAATTTTTTTTTTTGGTTATTTAAATTTTTTTAATGTTTTTTTTCACATACACGTTACTAGTTATTCTTAAAAGAAGTTAGAAAATATGATAATTAATAAAAATATATATATATATATATATATATATTTGACTAAACAACTTTAACAACCATGGACTGCTAAATGATAAGTTCACTTCTGGCTCAGTTTTCTCTCTCTCTCTCTCTCTGCTGCTGCTGCTGCTGCTGCTCCTCTTCTACTACTACTACTACTACTACTTCTTCTTCTTCTTCTTCTTCTTCTTCTTCTATTTTATTTTATTATTTATTTATTTTTATTTTTTTAGTAAGTGAGAACAGAGCATTTTACATCAGACATGGGCTGCGAAATGTCATGTCAACCCACTTCACAATTTATTTCAAATTGTATCCAAAGTCCAAACAGCAGGACTAGATCTTTGGGGCTGCAAATGTAAAAAATGTTTGACTTCAGAACCCACTTCTTGCAACCAAACAGACCCTAGGTCCACGTGTTGGGACCTGCTCGATGCAGCTAGGGAAGCAATGTGCCCTTATAGGTGGGATCAACAATGACTCAACGAAGTTTAGGTAATTGAAGGTGAGGGTTAGAGCTCGTGGTGTCTAAATGCGCGGGCCGGCGGAACCCGCCACGGGCTCAGTCTAATCAAATTCGGATCCGGTCAACGATTCGGACCGGCTCGGCCCATCTCCTTCACGGATCTGAACTGGGTCGGTAAAATCGGTCCGTAAGTCCTGCCGGATGTACAACTTTGCGGGTCAGAACCAATTCCGTATTGGAGCGGGTCGGGCCAAATTTTTTTATTTACTTTAATATATATATATAAGTTAAATTTTTTTTTTTTTGCAATAATTTTTATTGTACAACACATTCATACACATTCATAATATATCGGGCCGGCCCGACCCGACCGTTGACCGTCTCGAACCCAGACCAATTCGGCCCGTTCCTACCCTGACCGGGTCATGGGTCCGAGCTGGGTCGAATTATTTGTTGACCAGGTCAGGCCGGCCCGGTCCGTCGCTCTCTTTGGGTTGAGTCCGGTCCGGTCCGGACCCAGTCAAACCCGGTTGACTCAGGCCACGGACCGGTCCGAACCGGCCCAATGCACACCTTGAGTTAGAGCTTCAACAATGCCAACTTTATAATTAATAATAGTTATAACTTTTACAACTATCTACGTGGCGATTGTTAATTGACTCCCCTCTCCACATGAAGAAAGAAAACCAATTGATAACCGCCACATGGAGGTTATAAAGAATTACAACCATTATTGATTGTAGTCCCAGCTAGCATTGTCTGTAGAATATAGGTACAGAGATCAATAATGCTAAGTTTACTACCAAATGCTTGCAACCTTCTTACAACCCTCTCACACCCCCTGCTATGTGGGCCAACCCCCGGCCCCACCTCTCCCCCAATGAATGACCGTCACGTGACAATTCGGCCACGTGACGACCATCCGAACAGCCACCGGGTCCCACCTCCCCCAATGGACGGCCGCCACGTGGCGGTTGTAAGAGGGTTGTAGGCATTTGGTTGTAGTCATAGCATATCCCGTACAGAGATGGAGGATTACGTCAGAAGACTAAAAAAAATTAAAAATTGCATATGAGTTGATGGTATTAATTTAGGGTGATGTTATGGGTACAACCCCCTTACAACTAAGGGGATACAACCGCCACGTGGCCGGTCTTCGTTGGGGGAGAAAAGGTGGAGACGGATGAGACCTATATAGCAGGGGGGTAGAAGGAATGTGGTGCCGGATGGGACCTATATATCAGGGGGGTTAGAAGGAATGTGGCGCCGTGTGGGACCCATATGTCGGGGAGAGGGAGGTTGTAAGTAGGTTGTAAGCATTTGGGTGTAGACTTAGCATTTTCCATTAATTTAATAATAAAAAATAAAATAGGAGTAGTTGGTGACCCGACAGCTGTAGGTCAAAGGACAAACCATAGAGTAAACCGAATCAACCCCTAAAAAAAGGTTATTTAAGCAGCACAGCAGTCCCAGCGTCCAAATGGACACGTTCTTGCCAAATGGACACGTTCTTCGTATCCCACGGCTCGCCGACGCTGTCCATCGACGACGGGATTCCGGCGAGGCACTTCCTCAAGTCCTGGCGGCACGACGTCCTCCGTGACGTGGCCCCGAGGGCGATTCTAGTAATTTCCGGCCACTGGGAGACCTCCGTCCCGACCGTCAGCGCCGTCAGCGGCGCCAACGGCACCATCTACGACTTCTACGGCTTCCCCAAGCCCATGTACCAGGTCTCCTCCCTTCTCTCCTAATCACTTAATTACGGTTATGCCACAATTTTCACAGGACTCTTTATCTGTGTGCGTGTCCGACACAAACATGTCTGAAAGTTTACATCGATTGTAGGGAAGGCCGTGTCGTGTCGGACACGTATCGGACACACCGATACACTCCAAAATAGACCGGGACACGTCAAAATAGCGGCAGTTTCTTTGGCGTGTCGGGTGGTGTCCTTGCAATCAAGGATCGCAGTATAGGAATCGGAATCGGTGTCGAACCCTTCCTATGAGTATCGGTAGTATGGGTGGTTTAGGATCGGTGTATCGGATTTTTTGGTATTGGAAAACAAATAAGTATTAATACATTATTAAAAATTTAGGAAAAAACATATTTTATACCTTTATGCATAATTGTAAGTATTTTCTGTGTTGTTTCTTAGTAGTTTTAAAATTGAATGAAATCGTAGTCACCTTGCCGATTGGTTTAGCTGCGATAGATCAATTTTCTTATTTTACATGCTTTTACACCCTCGTTGATTGGTATTTTCGTTCAATTTTTTTTGCCGAATTGACTAGAAAAGAGATCCCTAATGTCGGTATTGGTCAGTATCGTTATCGGATTAGGACGTGCCAAACCGTATCAATATCGACCGTACCGAGTTGGTATAAGCTGATACTGCAAACTATGCTTGCAACATAGCCTGCCACCGTAAACAATTGAGATGGAAGAAAAAGTAATATTTTGAGGCCCTATAGTAGGTCCATCCGTGACCGGACGGGCTGGCCAAAACCAACCCCTCCCTGGACCCTTATGGTGGCTAGTGTGGATGGGCTAAAGAAGGGGAGGACATCTCCTCACAGATCGGCCGTCAGATATTGGAGACCGAAGACAGATCCGGTCAGCTAGCTAGCTGTGGAGTAGGCCATTTGAAGCACAAGGCAGAGCGATAGAAGTCGAAGACCTCTCTGAACTTTTAAACAAATGCCGTTCCTGAGTCTCTTTGCAACCTAGCTTATCAAGTAGGTTTATTGTTTTGGAAGATTGGATGAGGATTAGGTACTATAAGAAATTTCAGGTGTACGTGTTCTTTAATCTTGGTAGTTTGATGTATGTTTGTCTTTGCAACCTAGCTTATCAAGTATGTTTCTTGTTTTCGAAGGTTGGACGAGGATTTGATACTATAAGAAATGTCAGATTTATGAATTCTTTAATCTTGTTAGTTTGATGTCTATTTTTCACCAAATGAGCGATATAGTGGTAACACTAATAAGGAAAGGTAGGAGTGGGCGTGGGTTCGAATTCCAGCTCTAACAAAATAAAAATTGGGAACAGTGAGTAGGTCGGTCTTGGTGCTAGTAGCTTGTGATAGGGACGGTCACAAATCACTGGCTTCATCTAAAAAAAAAGGTTTTGGTAGGTACTATGAGAAATGACAGATGTTGGCTTCATCTCCAAAAAAGAAAAGTTTCGATAGGTGCTATGAGAAATGACAGATATATGGATTCTTTAATCTTGGTAGTTGATGTATATTTCCCACCTAATTTTTGACATTTGATCATCAACCATCATGATTTCATCATTATCTAATCATGGTTGTCATCCGAAACCTAATATAGGTCCTTTTTGTTAATTAATCCAGCCCCATGTCTTCTCCAAAGTCCTAGTTTTATGACTCTTAGGTGCTTTTATGCCATTATAAGTTGCGACATAATTTCTTCTTCATGCTGGACATAGCAGCTCTTATGTCATAGACTAAATTTCATAAATTCTACCTTGATGAGGTGATCGTTTTTTCTCTGCCGTTGGTTGATTCGTCCAAATGAGTTGCTGGTCCATCTATTAAGTCCCTTACCCAACCTATGGAGCTTCTGGATGGAATTGATGAGGAAGTACATGTGGGCTTGTCCACACCATCTTTCTTTAACCGCAAAAAATATGTTCAAAATATGAAGTTATAGGTCAAGCAAAATGTGCCTTGGGACAGGCCAAAAGATAGAGTACTTATACTTAAATTTGAGCATTACTGTTGGTATCAAGTGTCATCTTTATATCCAATTTTATTTCAAGATATTTTTTTCACTCTCTCTTCATGACAAAAATAGATTTTGGTCGCTTGGCTTAGACTTGTTTGTGAATTCTGTAACTTCTGTTACATCACTCTAAGTGTTATTTATCATGTAAATGGAATATTGTCCTCCATATCAAAGAAACTCTGTTGGGGAACTACTTGTTCTTGACGACGATACCACAATATTTATGGTCAATGGTCTACATTACATCATAGGTAACTTCGTGACTCGACATATCTAACTTCAGTGCTACAATGGATATGCACTTTATTTATCTGGCTCTTGCCTGGTCTGTTCATTTTACATTGACTGAGATGCAGTATATAGAAATTATTTTGGAAAACTACTGTATTTATAACTGCAGTTCTGAAAGCTTAGAAAACCTGTCTGAGAGGAATCACTAGAAAGCATAGATACTTCAAAATTGTTGCCATATCATATCATGTCCATGTTGATATGTATCAGACACAGTCAAAATCAGCGTACATTTAGCGACCGAGCATGTGTTAGTTTATTTTGGGAGCCTGTTCCCGTCTACTGATAGCATGGTTGTATTTACTCTAGACTGCAGCTAGATTATAATCATGTATTATTGATATTTCTGCTACTACTACATTTTGGTTTCTTTGTCCGGTATCTTATTTAGATCCCTGCAACCTCCAGTCACGTAATGAGTTGTGCACCTTTAAGCTTAGCTCAAGTGTTTATAGTACTTAGATTTGGCATTCATTTCTATTTAGTTCTGAAGTATAGCATAATGTGCATGGTGAGATCTCTAAATGCATGTCACTTTCTCAGTGTCGGAGAATGCACAACACAATTGCAACTTTCAGCCAAAAGGAAATTATGTAACTCACAAGATTGCTGATGGATACTTTTATGATGCATCCATGCTGCTCCATATCTTCCTGAAAATCTTTCTAACCAAAATTGTTTTTCTTGCACCAGCTGAAGTATCCTGCGCCGGGTGCACCCGACTTGGCAAAGAATGTCAAAGAACTCCTGGAGAAAGCTGATTTTGGTGAAGTGAAAGAAGACAAGAGCCGTGGGCTTGACCATGGCGCCTGGGTTCCCCTCATGCTCATGTACCCAGAGGCTGACATCCCAGTTTGTCAGCTCTCCATTCAGACTCAGAGGGATGGCTCCTACCACTACAACATGGGGAAGGCATTGGCTCCTCTTAGAGACCAAGGGGTCCTCATAATTGGATCTGGAAGTGCCACTCACAATTTGAGGCAAACTGGGCGCAACGGAGGACCTATCGCAAAGTGGGCTCTTGATTTCGATACATGGCTCAAGGAGTCACTCTTGGAAGGAAGGTACTTTTTTCAGTCCTTGTTCAGCACATTGAGAAGCGGTTACTGCAGTAGTCTTCTCAGTAAGCTGTTTCCTTGTTTATGGAAAATATTTTCCATACGAGGTTATTTCATATAAATAGTTATAGGCTGCGTAATCCTTACTTGATATAAACAGGTTCAAAACTTTTTTTTTTTAGGCTACGACTGGGTAGATTGCTGCCAGGAAGCACCTGGAGTCACCCAATAATTTTTCATTAATAATAGGCTAAATTTCAACTTGATACCTTCAACTATTCAAGTTTTCTTGATACCCTAAACTTTTAAATTAGACAACTTAATATCTCAACTATAATTGTACAAGTTAATATCCTCACAGTGTTAACGGAAAATTGTTAAATGATAGAAATATCCCCATTCTCCCCCGTCCCCCTCCTAGGCTGCGGCGGCGGGGGTGGGCGGGCTGGAGAGCAGCCGTGGGGGTACATCGGAGGGGCAGCACGGGGTGAGGGGGTGGGGGGCAGCCGGGGGGTGGGGGGGGGGGGGGGAGGTAATTTGGTCCATTTTTTTTAAACGGAAAAATTAAGTCATGACTGACGGAGGGTATCAACTTGAAAATATTCAACAGTTGATGGTATTAAGTTGTCTAGTTTTAAAGTTTAAGGTATTAAGTTGAAAAAACTAGAATAGTTGAGGGTATCAAGTTGAAATTTAGCCTCAATAATACTACCACAAAAATATTACAAAACCTGATCCATGACATCATCCACTATATGATCATCTCATATTCAATTATTGCTTTGCAAGGTATGAAAACCTTATTCCTTCGTAACTTTGCTTCTCATCTCAACTACCTTTTCATTTTTCTTTGAATAAAAATGAAAAGGGTTCAAAACTATTTTTGCTAGTTATTTTTCTTTGAATAAAAATGAAATTACCTCTCAGTTTGAAGAATGATCATCAGTTTTGTCGCGCTGTATACTGATCTCGCCCTCTCTCTTTTTTTTATCGTCTTCTAACTAGATATGAAGATGTAAACCGCTATGAAGACAAGTCCCCTTGTGCAAAAATGGCGCACCCTTGGCCAGACCACTTCTACCCTCTGCACGTAGCTCTTGGGGCAGCAGGCGACAAGGCAAAGGCCGAGTTGATCCATCATAGCTGGACCAACTGCACACTTTCCTACGCTTCTTATCGATTTACAACTGCCAAATGCTGAGCAATCAGATGATAAGTGGTGCCTAATTATCTCAGCTCTCCCAAGTTCAGTAGGGTCATTTGGAATGCTTCATATTTGTACACCTTCATCTTGTGCTTCTGAGTTGCAGTGTACGTGTGTTGTGGTCTCATTAGAGTGAGTGTATGGATCAGTTTCTGGGAAATAATATGCAAATGTTTCTTAAGTCTATATAAATGAAGGGTTTTGTTAACATGTGCCCTTAGGCACATGTTAACACATTAAAAATGTGTATTTTATATTGGTATTTCAATCAACACATTTGTGAACACATTAAAAAATTTGTATTTTATATTGGTATTTCAATCAACACATTTGTCAATGTATCTTTCACATTTTACATTTACGTTGCTTAATCTTTATAAGTGCCAAGAGTGAGCGCTTACGTGTAAGCCGATCTTGATATCATCGTCATACTTCGTAACATTCAATGCTAACTGAGTACCACAAGTACATCAAACACCCTATTTGAATTTTAACTTTAATATTAATGTTAAAAATTGTTATGTCAGATGTCATATAATGGAAGATCGTATCACCCAAATTTTAACTTTAATGTTAATGTTAAAAATGTTATGTCAGGTGTCATAAGATGATATGATGAATAGCATAATTGTTAGAACAATTTACATGGAGGATTTACTCTACATCTAGCAATATTCAAGGCGACCTCTCCTTAAGTTCAGCCAATTAAACTTTGCTTTGTTGCCGGAACTACTAGTTAATGACATCGTTTTTTTTTATGATGTCCGACATAATGTACGAAACTTTGTGCACGTTGCGTTGCATGTCATTTGGGTCCACTGTTCGCAATTTTCACATACACCTATAGTTTCTGACCCATCTCTTTATGTAATGTAATCTACAAAATCATCTCTAAAATCCTAGCTAATATGATTCGACCGCTCTTAGACAAACTTATAAATCCTTTCCAAAACGCCTTCGTCCCAGGTCGTCAAATTTGTGACAACATAGTTATTGCACAAGAGCTTTTCCACTCTATAACAAAATTTTATCCAAATAACAGTTTCCTTTGCTCTCAAAATCGACATGTCAAAAGCATATGACAGATTGAAAGCATATGACAGATTGAGCTGGAACGTTATTAGTCAAGTTTTGAAAGGCTTTGGATTATCGGGTAATTCACATAACCTAATAATGCAATGTATCACGATAGTATCTTTTGCTATTTTGATCAATGTATCTCCTTCAAAAACAATCTATCCGACTTGTGGTATCAGACAGGGATGTCTCCTGTCTCCTGTCACCTTACCTTTTTATTATGTGTGGATAAATATTTTCCAAATATATATTAAGAATGGAAAGATGCAATTTGTACAACAGTTTGAAAATCAACTCCAATAGCAGTCTGGCATTATCCTGTTCAGACACTGTTCCATTGAAAATGTTCTCCAAATCAAAGATACCCTCAAATGTTTCGAGTCTTGGTCAGGAGAACAAATTAATTTTCAAAAAATCTTCTATCTATTTCTCTAAGAAGCTTGACTTGCATACGAGGCAAATTTTCTTGGACATTGTTAATGTGAAAATTATGAACAATTTGGACAAGTATCTGGGTCAATCTCCTTCTTCTTCCCAAAAAACAAGCTTCCACTCACTCTAAGTTGCTTGATGCCAGTGTTTCTAAGACAACACTCATAAAATCAACATTGTCATCTCTTCCAATCTATCACTTCTCCTCCTACCTGTTACCAAAGAAAGTCACCAAGAAGTTATCCCAACACCAAAATAATTTCTGGTGGGGAGGTCATGAAAGCAACAGAAGAATTCATTTCACAGCTTGGTCGACTCTTACAAAACAGAAATTTCAAGGGGGGGGGGGGGGGTTGGCATTAGAGACCCAGAAATCACCAATATGGCTCTTATCACCAAACTTGGATGGAGATTTGATCTTATTAATCCTTGTGCTGCATGGGTGAAGTTATTGAAAGGTAAATAACCTTCATGATATGGCGCCATTTGTCACTCTGAATCATTATAAATGAAATTTCTCTTTTGGATTGCAACAGATTCTATTCTGGTTGGAAATTGTGGCATGGAATTATGGATAAATTGTAAAATCAGATAGGCTTGGTTCTGGCTTTCTCTTAAAGCACATTAAACATGACTAAACATGCAATTTCATTTTTTATTCATGGGGACCAGAAGATAACATAGTTGGAAGCTGCAAAATGAAACAATTTATCAGAGTGCAACGCACGCGACTCTGAAGCTATGCCACGTCACCTTGGCACAATTAATGCCGAGGATGCCGGCAAGAGATTCCAGCGATGATTAGTGGCGGGACTAGTCTCTAAAATTAGAAAGGACTGAACTGATGTATGTTACGAACCCTTGCCCATATAACCCAAAATAGTTTTTGGATACCATTCTCCATTACTTGTGGACACAACCAAACACAGTTCTCATTCACAGACACAGTAAGAAATTTCACGTAGAAAGAAAAGAAAAGACACATATTGATACTACACAGGAATGCTAGAAGGAAAGAACAAAAGAGAAGTGCTAGAACTGAGGAGGAGGAGAGCTGACGATGCCGAGGGAATGAAGCAAAGGGGGAATGGAATGACGTGGTATGCCCCTATTCGAGGGCCGGCACCAGCATTTTGGAGGTAACAGATAAGCGCAAAAAATGAGCCCTTACTCTCTTTATATAATGTTTTATAAATTCAAAATCGAGAAAATATCATATTTGTATAAGGACGCTGCTAGCACTGACGGAACATAAGCTGGGCTGACCCAGGCTGTAGCCTAAGTTTAAATAAATTTTTTTTTTTTTTTTACTAGGTAACAAGAAAGGGTTGTGGTCTAGTTGTCAGAATTATGTGTTATGGTTCTACAAATCCCAGCAGCCCCATATGTTGTTATTATTGATAATACACTTTTTTGCAGTCCTATGTGTTGTTACGTTAAGGAAAAAAGAAGAAGAGAAAATTGCGTATAGAACATCAAAATTTGGTAAAATTGCGTCCAGAACATAGAACTTTTGAAAATTACGAAAAAAATATTGAAACATCTTTTTTAAGGACATTTTCTCACAATTTTCTTAATTACCCATTAATTTACCTACTAACCTAATTTAAAACTGTATCTGATTTAAAGCTGCTGAATTAGAACTTCCACGAAATCAGCGGGATTGGTGGCTTAAAGCGGCAGCTTTTGACCGCAATTATTGGTTAGTTTGGTGGGAACCGGTGGGGAGTAAAAGCTGGGTTAAATGGCCGATTTGGTTGTACATATACAAGAAGGATGGTGTGAAATTTTTTTTTACAGCAGCATATTGGAAGGAGAAGAGCAGAGGATGAGATCTTGAGAATAACGTAGGAGAAAGAAGAGAAGAGAGGTCTCTTAAACTACTTAAGCTGTTATTTAAATCTGACGAAATATTTAAATAATAAAATTTCTGAGGAAACGTCTTTAAAAAGGACGTTTTGAGCAAATGCTTAAAAACGTCCCTTTTAAGAACGTTTCAATGCTTTTCTCGTAATTTTTAAAAGTTCTATGCTCTTGACTTAATTTTACCAAAATTATTCGATGTTCTAGACGTAAATTTCTGGAAAAAAAATTCATGACATTTCTCTACTCTCAGCCTCCTCTGGCTGTTAAGTGAACCGCAAAACTGGCCTCCAAATGTCAACGCCCCATTGACAGGTCAACCGGTGGTGAACCCAAACAAATAAAGAGAGGGGGGGGGGGGGGGGGGGGACGACTGCCTAGTCCGTCTCCCGGAAGCTGACTATGCTATTCGAATCCGCGTCGAACTGGAACGAATGAAGTAAGGTGAAGAGGGATGGAGGCGGCTAGGTTTATGACGGAGTAGAAAATGAGAACACGAATATAAATAGAGGGAGAGAGGGGCATCGGGATTGGTTGATGGACTGCTGCTCGTACGAGCACAGTACCATGCAGAGAAAGGAAATGGTTGGGTTCCAATAGTTTTAAGTTCAGGGATTTGAATGTGCACCTGTGCTCCACACAAGGGTGTGGGCCGAGAGAATTTGCTGATAATGATCTAGCTATGGGCCCTAGGTTTTAAAGATTATAGGAAATACACTTGGATGGGAACTAGGGTTGGGTTTTAGAATTGAAAACAATAGTTTATTTTGGCCATTTCTAAATGCACATCAAAAGTTACTTCGGAACAGTCTAATTTTTAACATTGTCAATTTTTTTTGACAGTCCTTCCAATAGATAGGACTGTCAAAATTTTCGACAGTCCTACCTATTGGAAGGACTGTCAAATTTTGTTGATAGTCCTAAATCTTTAGTTCTGTCAATTTTTTTGATAGTCCTTCCAATAGGCAGGACTGCCAACATTTTTGATAGTCCTAAAAATTTAGGGCTGTCAAAAATGTTGACAGTCCTACCTGAAAATTTTGACAGTCCTAATAGACTGTCCTGGAGTAACTTTTGATGTGCCTTTAGAAATTGCCTTTATTTTTAGGCTTATCTAACTTAGCAATTTTAACTATTTGCATATAAAATAAATAAATATATATATGGTTCCTCATATTACAGTTAATAATACTAATAATGATATTTATTTAAAGTGGGAGGGCTTACAAAATTACCTAGAAAAATTTATTTCCATGTTTGGTAACTATATAAATTTTTGGGGAAAAAAATTAAAAGGATAAAAAAAAATAAAAAGTGCTTTAAAAAACAAAAAAAAACTTTTTTTAAAAAAATGAAAAAGGATAAAACTAGAAAAACTTATAAACCAAAAAAATGAAATAAACAAAATAAACCAAAAATGGGGGAAAAGGGGGGGGGGGGGGGGGGGGGGGGGGGGGATATTGATAAAACTAAAAAAATATAAAAAAATGAGAAAAATATTAAAAAAAACTAGAAACAAATCAAGAAAACATTTTAAAATTAAAAAAGAACAAAATACTAGAAAAACAAAAAAAAAATTCAAAAGTGAAAAGGATAAAAAAAATGAAAAGAACAAATTAAAAATTTTATCAAAAAAAATAAAACAAGAAACAATAAAAAAAATTATCCTGGAAAAAAAAAAATACTCACCTATTCTTAAGGGATATGATTTCCATAGTTTGTAGGTAATTATTTATCGGGTATTCGCAATTTTCGAGAATAAATTTTTATAGTCTAAACATGAGAATAGGTTCCCACCTTAAATTTGTTCGCGAATAAAAAAAAATTAGTGTAACAAACGTCCCCTGAGAGAGAGAGAGAAGAGAGAGAGAGAGAGAGAGAGGGTTTGTTTTAAAAAAATCCGAAGGTTTAATTTTTTTTTCTTAAATCACAGTTTAAAATAAATCTCTAATGTTTAATTTGGTACAAATTTTATTCAAATTGAACGACGATGTCAACGGACTGTCAATTTATCGTCAACAAAATTTATTTGGATTATTTATGCACAAAATAAATTTAATAATAAACAAATGCGGAACAAAGTGGAAAAGAAAGTCAAACATGCGAGAGAAAATGAAAAGAACAACAAAATAAAAGATGTGTTGAACCTATATATAGAATGATGGTAAAATTATTGCAATATTTAATGATCACAAACGAGAATATTTTGGATATTTCAAGCATTTTTAAGTCAAAATTTGATTCTAATGTTCAAATTGCAATGACTTGAACGGATGAGGTGATTTGATCTAGGGGTGAGCATTATTCGGTTTTGGACCGAGAACCAAACTGAATAAAAAATTCGGTTCAGTTTGAAAAAAATAAGTCGGTTCGGTCAAAAACCGAAAAACTGACTAAGACTTGTGCAGTTATATAATTACCCTCAAATTTATGCATATTTTATAATAAAATGTGTTTTTTTTATATTTTGAAAATAACAATTCATATGTGTTTTAAAACCCATTTTGATAATTCAATAATTAGTCCAACTTTGGATCAAACTTTAAAATACAACCAAGATAAGTATACAAATGATATTTTTAAATTATGAAGCTTATGTGACAAAAGTTATAGAAAACATTGTGAAGTTAGTTGTCTAGTTCTAGACAACACATTTGACAATGTCTTCACCTCCATGTCATCAATCTATACTACTATATAATAAGAAAAGTTGGGTTCACCATAATTTTTTTTCAAATATACACTTGCCTAACTTTACTAATTAAAATTGTTAATTAAATTTAATGAGTCCAACTAGATAATTATGTTTAGAAATTTCTTTAAGAAAAATGTAGTTTGCTCTATTGGTGCCTGTCACGATCCGCACCGGAATGTTCGGAGCACGAGTACGTGGCAACGTCCAGCCTACGCCGCAATAATAACGTAGAACACTGTCTATGTCGTCTATTTATAAATAACAAGCTCACACAATATCCAACTCCATAAGGAGCACAATGATATATAACAATAACATATTCAATCATAAATCTAAAAGCACGATAAGATATCAAAGGAAGAATCCAAATCACAACCATAAAGTCTAACAACAATACAATCTAAACTTCAACAATAACATCCAAGTCTCAAGTATTTGCCGAAAACAAATATGGTACTAAATATAGCAATACTAGCTAAAAGTCTCTTATATGAAATATCCTGCAACAATCTCTACTCTTGAGCCATATGAGCAATCTCAACAACCTCATCATGGGATCCGTAATAGGTAGGACACCAATCCTCCAAGCAGACAGCTAAAAATGTTATCCAGTCAGGATGGAACTAGTATAACCCAATAGTAGTTTCAATTAATTGACAAAGACTATAAAACAGTAAATGGTGAATGTAATACATGACGGAAAAGCAATAAACTGGTATCATGGTAAAACAGTAAAGAGAGACCAGTAATGTAAAGCAATGTGGCATAATCAGTACATATATGAAGTAAAAAATAAAAGGAACTGCAAGTAACATGTACAAGACAATATAATCATCAGGTATGAACTGAACAGGAAGAACTGCAACTATACTAAGTATTTCGAAATACTAGTTAGATATCTGATCGGTATGGGATATTCGATGATTTACACTAAGGAGAAGCTAGCTCAATCATACGTGAAGTGTATGATTAGCTAGTATCCGATGATTTACACTACTTGCCAATAATTCTTGATTACATATCTAACTATCACTTTTTACCCCGACTAGTACGATGGATGCAACCATGACACGTTACGATATAATGATCAATGTCCAATGTCAATACGGCGAATAATGTCTAATATCAATGCGATGAGTCAAAGTAACATCTCATGACTGAAGATCCAATATTTGTACCAATTCGTGTACCATCGTGCCAGGAATCAGGTATAATATTATTAAATACATGAATCATAGTAATTATCAAATAATAAAAATTATCAGAGAATGTACTTGTCTAAAATTTGGTGCTGAATATCAAATGGTGTCTGAAACGGTACCTCAATGACCTAAATATGAATTATCAAGTCAAACAGGTGTTTCGGATTCATAAATATGGTTAAATAAGTTTAAACTAAGTTTCTAGGACAAACTAGATTTTCATTGTCAAATTAGGTCAACACTCCAATTCGGGTCCTAAACTAGCTTCTAAGTTAGTTAATAAAGCTAAACTAGCTAATACTAGGTGTTACTAGGTTAACTTTTGGTTTCTATGTCGTTCTGGTAAGATACTAGCTCTATAAACTAATATCTATACTATTACCTATTATATATATATATATATATATATATATATATATATATATATATATATATATATATATATATATATATACACCTTGGCCTATAAGTATTACCTTGGTATCCTAGCCAATAACTTAGCCCGTACCTCAAATACCTTGGTCGTATCTATAATACCTTAACTATGGTCAAAACCTTAGTTCTAGGGTCAATACCTTGGCTTTGAGCCAGTACCTTATTCCCGTATCATAATATCTACCCGTATCACAATACCTATCCCATATCGAGATATCTCACCTGTATCCTAATATTTATCCCGTATCATAATATCACTCGTATCATGATATCACACATAACCCACGTATCCATACCCTCACTAACAACAACACTAATACCTCACAACACATTTAACTATACACACTCACACTCATTGTCATGCTCCAGTACCGAAATACGGAGACAGATATGGCCAGCTACCCCGTACAAGGTATTATACGTCGTACGTCGATTACGGCTGTAATAAAAAGGGGGTGCATGCTACAATCAAGTTACTTAGGGTCACACGAACATCTATGTCTCAATCAATCAAACAAGAAACAGTAAACATAGAGCATATATGATAAAGCAATAAGGCATCATAAACGCTTTCTCAAAATATTTCGGAGACCAGCTGTGCAAAATAAGCAGCTGAAAGAGTAACAAAAGTACATGACAGTGATCAGCTGCAGTCTAATTTAATACAATAATGTAAGGAGACTAATGCCCAGATGTGCCGGCTAACAGGTGTCGGTGGCTAAACGCCCAAAATAATTAAATGTACAATAACGAGCAGGGAAGAAGAAAATCCACTCGTTATCCTCTGCGACCATGTTCCTGGTACGTGCCATGAGTCGAGAAAAAGTAGGCTGGATCCTCGGGTGCTAGCTCAAAACCTGGCCATGCAAAACCAGTGGGATTAGACCCCAAATAACAAGTACCACAAAGGAGCACGAAATGGAGAAACAAAACCCAAACAATAGATATAAGTATACATAGGTTCTGTATCGTAATTTAGGTCCACGACATATCCTAGCACAAAGGCCCAACCCTACAACAAAACAAGGACAAGGGTTGAACCATCAGACTATGATAGTCCATGACCCTAGACTACTAACAGAATAATACAATCACAACCAAGTCCAATATAAAAATGTCGAATATTGCACTCCACTATCTGCGGATGATATACAATATCTGTGGTGGCCAGTCTTGCACGTCATGAAAATTATCATGAGACGACTCATCACGCAAGATCTCGGGATACCATTCCCTCTCCAATGTTACTACCACTTTTAGTTGGTTAATTAACCCTATGTTGTGTTCGAAAATCTCAAGACGTGGCTACATGAGAATTTCCCTTAAGATGACGTACAAAGTACGATCATGCTAGATACAAATCTACGAAAGTTAAATCTGGATTCACCCGAGCGTGTATGCAACAATCAATAATCAATATTGTAGCCACGCTTTGGTACTTGACTCGCATATCATGTCCGTACTTGTCACCCCCACTTTTCAGATTAAGGGTATTTTCGTCTTTCGTATTAATGTGTAAATGAATTGCATGATAATAACTTATATCTAAATAATTATGATATTGTCTGATTGTTGTAATTTATCGTAGCTTCGATAATTAGAACGCTATGCTAGCCATTGTCTTCCAACAGATTCACACCTTTGTCCTAGACACGCCAGACCGTTAATTGATGCTTGTGTCCCACATAAATCTAGCCCTTTGTACTTCTATTTAATTATAGAACATCTCCTTGCATTTAATTTTAATTAAGTAAACAATAAACCTATTTCATGCAATTTTCCAATTGTTGGCACTTTTATGCAAAAGCGCATTAAGTGTACACCCGTTGGACACGACACGCGATATAAACCCATTTTCCCCTTCATTATATTTTTTCCATGATTTTTGGGAGTGAGTAAATTAACATCAACCCCTTGAAACCATGGTCTCCAAACCCTTAGACCACTGCAATTCTCACAATGTCATTAAACCCATTCGAAACCTAGTCCATTGGAATATCTCCAAAACAAGCCAAGGCCTTTACCTAGTGTTGACCAAGTCAATATATTTAGGTCAACCCAAGTCTACACATATATATATAGTATCTCCTTTCCCTTTTATTTCTTTTCCATCTAAACCTAGCTAGAGCCGACATCCCCTTCCTCCTTGCTCTTCCCGCCGAACCCTAGCTGGACTTCGTCGACTCTTCCCCCTTCTCGTCTCATCTTCCCGTCAGCTGGAGAACGATGGACCCGCTGTCCCTGAGCCGTCGGGATCCCGTCGACAGAGCCGCCCCGACCACACCGCTTGTGCGCCGGACGACGCTGCACAAAGCCGCCCCGACTGCACCGCTTGAGCGCCGGACGATGCTGCACAGAGCCGCCCCCGCCTGCACGCTGTCGACCGAGAGCCCCGCCTGCACGCTGTCGACCGACTGTACGACGGACGACCACTGACCTCGCTGTGCCGACCGGAGTAGCCTTCGACTCGACGACGCCGCGACACGTACGCCTCGTACCCGACCGGAGAAGCCCGGAGTTCGGCGACAGACCGCTGCACTCGACCGGCCTTCCCCTGTTCGTAACCATCGCCTCGTCGTCATCATCATCATCGTCTCGTTCCCGCGCGCAGGTTCGAGTTCCTTCTTGCTTATACGTGTACGCATACATGTAGTACCCCATGGAGGCTTTCGCACTTGCTATGTTGAATACTGGTATATAGAGATATAAACTTGATACGTACGTGAGTACGTATTAGTATTTGGTATACGTATATGGTTATTATGTGTACATTGATATATATGTATAACCATAACGTATGCGGACCTAATTAGTATATATATGTAGGGTATATGTATTAAAATAGGATTAAATGTGTTTTGGGTATATATATATATATTGTATATATCTCCCTAATACCTGTTTAATATAGATGCAAGGTATAAATTCTATTTAAAGTATATGTATATACATATATCTAATATAATTATAACCAATAGATATTTATGTATATGTTAGATCATATTATGTAGAGGACTTGAATGTAACCACGGATACCCCGTAGGTACATCGACCTGTGACCCCCCTAGCGTAGCCTATTGAGATCATTATGTTGATTGTGTGCTAGAGTAATGTCTGATGAAGTATTGCATTATATGATATGTCTATTGGATTGTGGGATCACTCTGACGATACCTTGGAACTCGGACAGTGGTATTGCCAGCTAAGGACCCCAGGCGAGTACATTCTCTGACAGTTTTCATTATGTTGATTATCTCTATAACTCTTGTTGTATAGCATACATGACTCTGACACTGTTCTTTACACGAGTTGGCATCATTGAGACCTGTCACGAGGAGTCGTGATTGGAATCCATCGTGCTAGCTGGAGAAAAATAGGAAAATATTAGTAGCTTATGTTGTCACGCCCCAGTCCCAAAAATACGTAGGACTAGGACACGTAAGCATGCCAGCCGCATGGATATGGCAACTCCAATATATGGAAACCATAACTCATACGTACGCTGTAATATGAATATCAAATCCATAAGTGGTATAGAATGTATCACAAGTCACAGGGAACAATCTAAATCTCATCCACGAAAATTAATATAAATGAATAACCAGCATCTATATAACTAGATCTCAACATAAGTATCTAAGGATGATAGTTGGATGGAAACAAATCCACTACCAACTTGAATGGAAAAGTACAATACAACAAATACAATATAGGAATACCAGCTAACAATCATGGGCTCGGAGAGAAGACATCCTCGAAACATATGTAACCATCCAAATCTACGCTCCTACAAATACTCAAGAACAAACATACCTGGAAAGGGACCAGGTCCTCAGAGGGACGTAACAAGATACATAGAAGCAAGCCAATTTGAATACAGTAAACATGCATAATATTTGAAAATAAATAAGTACGCTGTACAAGACAATCTATATGAATGCAAATGAGGACAACTTTTCAACGTATGGGCAAGGGTAGGCTACTCGATCTACCTCACAACTCACACACACGTCAATGGACATCAGAAATTGACATACCACGGGGGTAGCGACCAGCGCGACACACGTCCGTAGTGTGAACTATATACTACGGTTTACCAGAGTGGTTAAAAGCCCATACGCCTAATGATTGTCCTCTCATGATACTAGGTGTCGAGTGTGTGTCAACATATCTAATATATATAGTAATGACTGAAAGAAACTACACATGCAATAAATATCCAGAAATGCAATAAATATACAAAAATATACTAAGCATGCAAAATACTGTAAGCAATTTGGCAAGGTATCTTGCCTGGTAAGAAAGCTGCAAGGTGTAACGTCCCGAAGTCCAACACACAGGATCAGAAGCTATGGTCGCAGAACAAATATCTCCGGATGCTGAAATAAACATCACCAACGTTCCCAGAATAAGCAAAATAGCTAAAAAGCACTTTCCTTTCGTCCAATTTGGACACAGGGGCAAAACGGTAATTTTGGGTAAAAGTGGGGTCCACGTGTGGCCCACTTTGCACCGAAAAACGTGTCCAATGGTCTCCAAATTCGTCAAACTTAGTGTCAACAAGTCCAGAACGATGATACGAACCCAACTGAACTTCCAGAACTGGATTCCGATGAGCCGATCATAAAATTGCCCGTCAAGTGGAGCCGGCCCACGATACGCGATTTTGTCAACGTTCTCAGAATCGAACCAAACTTGGGTCACAGGACCAGCGTATTTCTACGAGTCCGATGGCACAAGTTTTATTTCGATCCGACGTGTGTACACAAAATTACGACGTATTCTTGAACAGGTAGATACGGGACGTTGTCGGCGGATACGCGTTGATTCCGGTGTGCACGCACATCCAAATCAACTTCTGCGAAATCCCGCACGTCCGTATCAACGGCCCGCACCTTTCAGTGAAGACGGCGCGCGACCAAGTCGTCCCGTTTGGCGGGGAGTACTCAGTTCCGGGGGAAAACGGGGTATTGTTTTTCCTATTTTTGGATCGCGGTTTGCGATCGCCACAGGACGCGACGCACCGAGCGGATTGCACGGGCATCGAGAGGGTTATACAGCCTACGCGTCACAACTGATGGAACGTAAAATGGAGCAACGAGGAGAGAGAATGGGTTACCTGAACAGGGCTCCGTGGAACGAGGTTTTCTTCGTGTCCGTGGGCGATACGACACTGTGCTGTGTCCGGGCTGTGTCCAGGTCGCTGTGTCCTGTCTAGGGTTTAGGGTTTCGAGTGCTGCTTCTGGGGCTTTGTCGGAGGCGGCGGGTTCGTCGTCGAGGCTCGGGCTCGTCGGGGCGACTTCGGCGGAGGCGGTGATGGCTAGGGCACGGCAGTTCGACGGTGGCGGAGGATCTCGAGGCGGCTGGGAGTTCGTCGTCGAGGAGGAGGTTGGCGTCGAGGCTGCGGGAGGGGGTCGGAGAAGACGGAGGAGATGGTGGAGATGGCGGAGGCGGGGAGCTGGCTAGGGCGGCCGAGGGGAGAGGTTCGTCGGGAGGAGGAAGGGTGGTCGGAGCGGGCTCGAGTGGGCTGAGAGGGGCTGGGAGATCGACGGTGGTGGTGCGGGAAGGTCGTCGAGATGGCGGAGGGGGAAGGCGGAGAACGGCGAGGAGGGGCGACTCATCGGCTGGTCGAGGCGAGGGCGGAGAAAGGAAGAGGGGATTTAGGGTTTCGGCCGGCGGATGGAAATATAAATAGGGGCGGCCGAAACAGTGAATCAGTTTAGGATTAGGGTTCCGGTTCCGATCGGGTTTGGGTCGGATCAGCGGGTCGGGCGGCGGATCCGGCCCGATCCGCTAAGGCTAGGGTGCGGGTTTGGATATGCGAGTTTCGGGTCGGGTTTAGATCCGACCCGACCCGCTAAGGTTGGGTTCGGTTCAGTTAAACCGGGTCTGGGTTGGTTTGGTGTATTTTGGAAATAAACCGGGTTTATTTCTAGGGTTTATTTTGGTTTAAATATAAATTAGTTTTTAGGGCTTTAAAAATATTTTCGGGGTCCAATAAATTCCTGGAAAATTACCCTATGTCTAATTTTTCATTTCACATCAGAAAATATTATTTTTATAATATTTTAATATTAATCAATATCATTTAAAAATTATTTAAATTCAAAATACCTTAGTTTAAATCCCCAAAAATTACAAAAAATTGTGAAAAATCCAAATTAAAAAAATTCCTGAAAAATCAGGGGGTTTACAATCTACCCAACTTAAAACAATTTCGTCCTCGAAATTAAACTAGGGTAGGGTCTCTCTATCAAATCTTACTTGATTACAGTCTAAAGAATTCCTCTCAAGTGAACATTGCGGTCTCTACCCAACTTAGAATTTACCCATCTATCATCTAAGGCTATACATCTAAGAAAGCTATGCCCCAAATTATTTAATCATGTTTATTGAATCCTCAAAGTTTTTAACACCAAACATATCATCTATGATATGCCCTTAATTACAAAGGAATAATCCTCAAGTATGTGATCGACCTATGGGGTATATCTAGTACTCTCTGTGTATCAAACTTATATCAAGCACGAGGTTTCGTCTTTCCGAAATAAGGAAAGACGAAGATCAATAATAAAGGGTTCAAGGGAGAGGTAATAGAATAGAAGTATCGGGATCAAGGCGTTTAAAGAATTCAAATAGGAATTGCCAAAGCAGTTGTGGATTGAAATCCTATTTTGGTAATTCCTTATTCGCATGCTCGTATTAGTTCAGTTATGTAACCGATACGATATGTCAGACATGTCTAGGACAAGTATATTTGTCTACTAATCACTATATAGCTCAATCCACGTAAAGTAGTTATGCGAAGGGCGAACCAAGCGCACTAAGGTTAGCTAGACCCTAATACACTGATTCTGAAATATATTAGTGTGTATACCCAATAATACATATATCAATATCAAGCTCGATAGAAGACCAAGCTTGCAAAACTAGGCTATAATATAGCAGCATAAGTCAAGGTAGCACAAAAATATAAGTACGCTAGATGATGATGAAAAGAGGTACAAATTAATACAAGTTCACAAAAACAAAAATAAAATAAGCAATAATAATAAAAAGACTCTACAATCTCTACAGTTATCATACAACCTCTTGTCTAAGTCTCTAATCGACCAAATAGGGCATGGGCCTCTAAATTCTACCGTCTGAATAAATACTGTCATCTTTTGCTAGCATACAGGTAATGTCATTCAGTTACACTACATCGATGGGTCAAGAGTGTAACGCCCCGCTCCGAACGGTTACTTATGGAACACTAAGCTGCTTCGACTCGGTTGAGAATCGAGTCTCGGGGAAACCTTACCGCTAAATCAACACGGACGAAGTGCAATGAACCCTTCGAATTAATCGAACGGCTTCTATTGAAATAAGTCCAAGAGTTTTCGTTGGTTGCTTTGCTTCTTGGTTTTGTGTTGCTTTATGTTTTGAGTTGCTTTCGATGACTTGGTTTTCATGATTTCGCTTTCTCGCTTGCGCTTTCTTTTCGAATCGTAAGGGAAAGAGATTGAAGTATGCTAACCAAGTATTGTTGCATTTTCAGGACGCATAACCAAAGAGTGAACGTCGCTTAAGGCTTCCCCATCCTCTCGTTCGATTCATTCGGTGAGTGGCTTAGGCCCTTCGATGAATCTTTCAGTTCACATGTCTAATGAAAAGAATCTCTAGTTCACTAATGTTGCCTCACTAAAAAGATAAGCTAAAGAAATGAACTGCATGCTTAAAGTATTAGAATTATGCTTTTGCTATCAATTATGTTGCATGTTCTTTGCCCCTATGCTGCTCGACCCGATTTATGGCAAGTCCCTTTGTTTCGAATGTGTTATGTGGGAAAGTAATAAGAGATGGAAATTGTGTGTTCATTTCTTTGAACTGTGCATTGTAGTGTTATATCTGTTAGATGTTTCATATCATGCATTGGTCTCGGACAACTTGTGCACAAGGTCTCGTCTCTCGAACGGTTCCTGGGACACTGGGAATCGTTCGGTCCGGAAGAGATTTTTGGATCGCCCTGAGGTATACGGCTCGAAAGGGGGTCTAGTGGGGCGATATGTCTATTAGTGTTGTGCGGAACCCATGTGTCACAGCTGCTAGCACTCGAGTGTGTTGGTGAAGAGCTGAACCTTGGGTCACAGCTGCCGATACCCGCGCGTGCCAGTGAAGAGCTGAACCTTGGGAAATCGCTGCTAATCATGGGCTACCCATGGACCATCACATAGTTAGGAAGCATGCTAGGTTTACCTTCTTGCATACCTAACACTTGATGCCTATGTTCATTCACAAGTTATTCATATGCAAATTGTGGCTAACTTGTGTGTCTGCTGCAGGGATAATCGCTCGACTGTGGGTAAAAATTATCATATGCATATGCTATATATCGTCTATGTTTCCTTGCATAAATTGTTAAAAAGAAACTAAACAACGAGAAAGATCACCTATTAATGCTAGCTTCATATGCTTACTTAGTGTGGATTTCTAAGGTGAGTTTGGCCACGGTCGCTCACCAGTACATGTGGTAGTACTGACCCACGTTTGTGGGCAAATATCCAGGTACTGGAAGCGAGAGTTTGGCTGGCATCTTGAATCTGAATCAGTGTGTGCGCACTCTTCCATAGGACTGTGTTCGTTCTGCTTCTTCCATCGCTTTCCTCTTCAGTGGGCTACTTCTCTTCTGCTAGATGTTTTGTTATTTTGGTCCTACTACAAGGATGTAATGTTTAAGCGTTGTGGCTAATTTTGGGAATGTAAAAAGAGTTGTAAGCCTTCTAAGGCATATTTTGTAACTCAGCCAAGCAAGCACTTGTAATCCAAATCTTCAAGTATTCAATGAAAAGAAAGTATTTTGTGTGCCTATCAAATGTGTTCAACTTTGGTTATCTGTATTTCACTCTGTGCCTATATATATATATATTTTTGTCTAACTTGTGTCTTGTGCAGGTACGTTGCCTGGTGCAAGCGCAACTTAGGCTTGCACGACATCGCGCCCAAGCGAGGACGAGCGGTTCCGTAGGGACCAAGCGAGGACGATCGGCCCCTACGGGATCGGGGCACGACAGGTGGTATCAGAGCATGGCTTTACGTCCTTGGCCTCTTCAAATGTCGTTTTCGAAAATGATATAAATTTTCAAGCGATTTTAAAAGTCCCGAATTTTGAAAATAGATTTCAAATCTATAAGAAGTAAATCGAGAGTATGAAAGGTCCCTAAGAGTATGAAAACCCAACGTCCCATACAATAAGTCCATAATACGTTATGAGACTAATGCAAGCTACTCTCTTTTACAGCAAAGATGATAAAAGCAGGTGCTAGTAATCCTGACACATCGCGCGCAACAAGCGTGAGCGATGATCAAATTGATAGACTGATTGGAATGTTTCAGAACCAAAATGATCGGCATGCTGCACAACAAGAACGATTTGAGGCTCAGCAGCAACGAGCGGATGCTAGAGCCTTAGCACAACAGCAGCAGCTTGAGTCTCTAACTCAAATTATGACAACACTAGTAGCACACAGTGATGCATCGGGAACTACTGCAACACCTATGACTGCCCCGACCATGCCTCAAGGAGCAGGAGTAGCAGAGACTAACGAGCCTCGTCGTGCGGCCGAAAAGTCTACCTTTAAAGGCGCTGAGTTTCTGAAGTTGAACCCTCCAGAGTTTGAAGGCAGGACTATGCCGGATAAGGTGATGGACTGGATCGCAAAGATGGAGAGCTTGTTTAGCTTTGCTTCAATACCTGCGAACAAGAGGGTGGCGTGTGCAGATATGCAGCTGCGGTTACGTGCACACGACTGGTGGGAAGTGAAGAAAGCAGATCTAGCCACCAAGCATCAGGATGGTAGGATCACTTGGAGAATGTTCAAGGAAGCATTCCTTGCACATTACCTTCCGCCAGCTATCAGACAGAGAAAGGAAGACGAGTTTACGGAACTTAAGCAAGGGAACATGTCCGTCGAAGATTATGAGTCAGAATTTTCCAAACTCGCTAAGTTCGCTAGCTCGATGATTCCTGATGAGGGAGCCCGCACACATCGGTTCATAAAAGGCTTAAACGATAATATAAGAAAAGATGTTATGAACTGGGAGTGCAAAACGTACATACAAGCATTTGAGACAGCCGTACAGAATGAGCAGTTCACTCCACAAAGTGCTCCAGAAAAGGCACCGGCTCCTCGAAACCCTCTTGCTAAAAGATACCACAATGGTGAGAAAAAGGCCGAAACAAAGAAACAGGCCGACGTAAGAGAGAGTCGAAGAAAAATGTGCAGCTTTTGTGGCCGTCAGGGTCACACCAGAGAAACATGTCATCACATTACTAAGGGATGCTTTAAGTGTGGAAAGTTAGATCATATGATCCGTGATTGCCCAACCCTTAAGGCCTTGGGAGCAGATGGGATTGAGACTCAGACCCCTCCAGTTCCAGCTCTGGAACCAACTGATCATATAAGGAGGCCGAGAGTTTATCAGTTGAATATAGAGCGTGATGAGAGTGGACACGATGTTGGTGAGTCTGTTTCCTTTGAACTCTTGATGCTCGATCCTTGCCTCCTTGATCTCTTAAGTTTCGGGGACGAAACTTTTTCTCAGTGGGGTAGTATGTAACGCCCCGCTCCGAACGGTTACTTATGGAACACTAAGCTGCTTCGACTCGGTTGAGAATCGAGTCTCGGGAAAACCTTACCGCTAAATCAACACGGACGAAGTGCAATGAACCCTTCTAATTAATCGAACGACTTCTATTGAAATAAGTCCAAGAGTTTTTGTTGGTTGCTTTGCTTCTTGGTTTTGTGTTGCTTTATGTTTTGAGTTGCTTTCGATGACTTGGTTTTCATGATTTCGCTTTCTCGCTTGCGCTTTCTTTTCGAATCGTAAGGGAAAGAGATTGAAGTATGCTAACCAAGTATTGTTGTATTTTCAGGACGCATAACCAAAGAGTGAACGTCGCTTAAGGCTTCCCCATCCTCTCGTTCGATTCATTCGGTGAGTGGCTTAGGCCCTTCGATGAATCTTTCAGTTCACATGCCTAATGAAAAGAATCTCTAGTTCACTAATGTTGCCTCACTAAAAAGATAAGCTAAAGAAATGAACTGCATGCTTAAAGTATTAGAATTATGCTTTTGCTATCAATTATGTTGCATGTTCTTTGCCCCTATGCTGCTCGACCCGATTTATGGCAAGTCCCTTTATTTCGAATGTGTTATGTGGGAAAGGAATAAGAGATGGAAATTGTGTGTTCGTTTCTTTGAACTATGCATTGTAGTGTTATATCTGTTAGATGTTTCATATCATGCATTGGTCTCGGACAACTTGTGCACAAGGTCTCGTCTCTCGAACGGTTCCTGGGGCACTGGAAATCGTTCGGTCCGGAAGAGATTTTTGGATCGCCCTGAGGTATACGGCTCGAAAGGGGGTCTAGTGGGGCGATATGTCTATTAGTGTTGTGCGGAACCCATGTGTCACAGCTGCTAGCACTCGGGTGTGTTGGTGAAGAGCTGAACCTTGGGTCACAGCTGCCGACACCCGCGCGTGCCAGTGAAGAGCTGAACCTTGGGCAATCGCTGCTAATCATGGGCTACCCATGGACCATCACATAGTTAGGAAGCATGCTAGGTTTACCTTCTTGCATACCTAACACTTGATGCCTATGTTCATTCACAAGTTATTCATATGCAAATTATGGCTAACTTGTGTGTCTGCTGCAGGGATAACCGCTCGGCTGTGGGTAAGAATTATCATATGCATATGCTATATATCGTCTATGTTTCCTTGCATGAATTGTTAAAAAGAAACTAGACAACGAGAAAGATCACCTATTAATGCTAGCTTCATATGCTTACTTAGTGTAGATTTCTAAGGTAAGTTTGGCCACGGTCGCTCACCAGTACATGTGGTAGTACTGACCCACGTTTGTGGGCAAATATCCAGGTACTGGAAGCGAGAGTTTGGCTGGCATCTTGAATCTGAATCAGTGTGTGTGCACTCTTCCATAGGACTGTGTTCGTGCTGCTTCTTCCATCGCTTTCCTCTTCAGTGGGCTACTTCTCTTCTGCTAGATGTTTTATTATTTTGGTCCTACTACAAGGATGTAATGTTTGGACGTTGTGGCTAATTTTGGGAATGTAAAAAGAGTTGTAAGCCTTCTAAGGCATATTTTATAACTCAGCCAAGCAAGCACTTGTAATCCAAATCTTCAAGTATTCAATGAAAAGAAAGTATTTTGTGTGCCTATCAAATGTGTTCAACTTTGGTTATCTGCATTTCACTCTGTGCCTATATATGTATATTTTTGTCTAACTTGTGTCTTGTGCAGGTACGTTGCCTGGTGCAAGCGTAACTTAGGTTTGCACGGCATCGCGCCTAAGCGAGGACGAACGGTTCCGTAGGGACCAAGCGAGGACGATCGGCCCCTACGGGATCGGGGCGCGACAAAGAGGACTATGTGATACTAAGTTGTGAGGTATACTATCCAACTTATAACAATAAACTAATACTGTACTGTTTTAAGGATACCGTAGAAGCTCCTGTTAAGGTCTACGAGAAAGGGTCTCGGTACTTATTAGGGTATCCTCTTACATTACATAGGTCATGGTTGTCTTAAGTCTTAGTCATAGTGCTCATAGGCAAGTGTCAATAGTAAGGATAGAAGAGTTACTGGCCGTCAAGGGGAAAGGGATCTAACTTGTATCGAGGTGGGAGTACAAATTATGCAACTTAAAGCTAAGGGGTAATCATTAGGTCATAATCTACAATAATAACTTAAACTGTCAAGTTCTAATTACCAATTACATAATTCAAAATTTTAAGAGTAACAACCAAAATCCTAGCAAGCTATATATATCCTAACATAGAATAAAATCACTTGGTCTATAATCAGAAGTGTCAGATGGCACGAGTTGAAAGATGAAGAGAAGAAACGTAATCAGTCGTCGCACACTAGCGAGCGCTATGGTCGCAGAGAAGCAATATATGAAATTAAAATAGAGGGCTCTAGATAGCATCATGGTTCTCTAAGGGGGTGGTATGCTAGTTGCTATGTTCGAGGTATGATCAAGAAAAAAGTGTTGATTACATTCCTCTAGGCTTCCTAAGGTGTTGTCTACTAATAATAAGACAATGATCTAAGTTTATAGTTCTCCAATACTATCTAACTATGAAGGTCAGGTTCAGTCCTAATTTTAAATTTTTGGTTTTCTATTGGTTCCTCAATACTAGGGTCAAACAATATGGCCAAACTTCTAACTAGCCCTAGTAGTATCTATACTACTCTCAAGTCCTTCATAATACATCAAGGGATAATGGTAAACCAATCTATAGATAAGGAATTCTAGGGTTCACTAGATATTCTAAACTTAGTGGTGTGTTTATATTATCGTTGTATTCTTAATAGGTGTGCTACCATAATTATCATCCTAATAATAGGGGTTCCTATATTCTAGCAGAAGGCTATACTCAAAGAACTATTAGGGAAGTACAGGAATCAAGCATGATGCAATTATTCAGACAGAATGGATTAGAAGGAGAGAGAATCATAGTCAATTGTGGATGAGATTCTATACTCTATTCCTAGGTGCAGGCTTATTCGGTACAATAATGTAACCGAGACAATATGCTCTCGACCTGCAGGGACGTAACAAGATACATAGAAGCAAGCCAATTTGAATACAGTAAACATGCATAATATTTGAAAATAAATATGTATGCTGTACAAGACAATCTATATGAATGCAAATGAGGACAACTTTTCGACGTATGGGCAAGGGTAGGCTACTCGATCTACCTCACAACTCACACACACGTCAATGGACATCAGAAATCGACATACCGCGGGGGTAGCGACCAGCGAGACTCCAGAAATCGACATACCGCGGGGGCAGCGACCAGCGCGACACACGCCCGTAGTGCGAACTATATACTATGGTTTACCAGAGTGGTTAAAAGCCCATACGCCTAATGATTGTCCTCTCATGATACTAGGTGTCGAGTGTGTGTCAACATATCTAATATATATAGTAATAACTGAAAAAACTACACATGCAATAAATATCCAGAAATGCAATAAATATACAGAAATATACTAAGCATGCAAAATACTGTAAGCAATTTGGTAAGATATCTTGCATGGTAAGAAAGCTGCAAGGTGTAACGTCTCGAAGTCCAACACACAGGATCAGAAGCTATGGCCGCAGAATAAATGTCTCCGGATGCTGAAATAAACATCACCAACGTTCCCAGAATAAGCAAAATAGCTAAAAAGCACTTCCATTTCATCCAATTTGGACACAGGGACAAAACGGTAATTTCGGATAAAAGTGGGGTCCACGTGTGGCCCACTTTGCACCGAAAAACGTGTTAGAACCAATAGTCTCCAAATTCGTCAAACTTAGTGTCAACAAGTCCAGAACGATGATACGAACCCAATGGAACTTCCAGAACTGGATTCCGATGAGCTGATCACAAAATCGCCCGTCAAGTGGAGTCGCAGGGCCCACGATACGCGATTTTGTCAACGTTCTCATAATCGAACAAAACTTGGGTCATAGGACCAGCGTATTGGTACGAGTCTGATAGAGCAAGTTTCATTTCGATCCGACATGTGTACACAAAGTTACGACGTGTTCCAGAACAGGCGGATACGGGACGTTGTCGGCGGATACGCGTTGATTTCGGTGTGCACGCACATCCAAATCAACTTCTGCGAAATTCCGCACGTCCGTATCAACGGCGTGCACCTTTCGGTGAAGACCGCGTGCGACCAAGTCATCCCGTTTGGCGGGGCGTACTCAGTTCCGGGGGAAAATGGGGTATTGTTTTTCCTGTTTTTGGATCGAGGTTTGCGATCGCCACAGGACGTGATGCACCGAGCGGGTTGCACGGGCATCGAGAGGGTTACACAGCCTACGCATCACAATTGACGGAACGAAAAATGGAGCAACGAGGAGAGAGAACGGGTTACCTGAACAGGGCTCCGTGGAACGGGATTTTCTTCGTGTCCGTGGGCGATACGACACTGTGCTGTGTCCGGGCTGTGTCCGGGTCGCTGTGTCCTATCTAGGGTTTAGGGTTTCGAGTGCTGCTGCTGGGGCTTTGGCTGAGGCGGCGGGGTCGTCGTCGAGGCTCGGGCTCGTCGGGGCGACTTCGGCGGAGGCGGTGATGGCTAGGGCACGGCAGTTCGACGGTGGCAGAGGATCTCGAGGCGGCTGGGAGTTCGTCGTCGGGGAGGAGGTTGGCATCGAGGCTGCGGGAGGGGGTCGGAGAAAACGGAGGAGATGGTGGAGATGGCGGAGGCGGGGAGCTGGCTAGGGCGGCCGAGGGGAGAGGTTCGTCGGGAGGAGGAAGGGTGGTCGGAGCGGGCTCGAGTGGGCTGAGAGGGGCTGGGAGATCGACGGTGGTGGTGCGGGAAGGTCGTCGAGATGGCGGAGGGGGAAGGCGGAGAACGGCGAGGCGGGGCGACTCGTCGGCTGGTCGAGGCGAGGGCGGAGAAAGGAAGAGGGGATTTAGGGTTTCGGCCGGCGGATGGAAATATAAATAGGGGCGGCCGGAACAGTGAATCAGTTTAGGATTAGGGTTCCGGTTCCGATCGGGTTTGGGTCGGATCAGCGGGTCGGGCGGCGGATCCGGCCCGATACGCTAAGGCTAGGGTGCGGGTTTGGGTATGCGGGTTTCGGGTCGGGTTTAGATCCAACCCGACCCGCTAAAGTTGGGTTCGGTTCAGTTGAACCGGGTCTGGGTTGGTTTGGTGTATTTTGGAAATAAACCGGGTTTATTTCTAGGGTTTATTTTGGTTTAAATATAAATTAGTTTTTGGGGCTTTAAAAATGTTTTCGGGGTCCAATAAATTCTCGAAAAATTACCCTATGTCTAATTTTTCATTTCACACCAGAAAATATTATTTTTATAATATTTTAAAATTAATCAACATTATTTAAAAATTATTTAAATTCAAAATACCTTAGTTTAAATCCTCGAAAATTACAGAAAATTGTGAAAAATTCAAATTAAAAAAATTCCTGAAAAATCAGGAGGTTTACATATGTGATCATACCCAACTTTACATGCATCATAGCTTACCCACACCTCACGTCGGTGCAGCCATACCCTTACATGCCTCATCGCTGTTACATCTGGTTAGCCTGACCTGTTGGGGATGATCGCTAATCAATGTAATGAGTCATTTAGTCCCAAGACGATCACATGATATGCTGATGTTTCACACACTTAGTTAGATGATTCTTGACATGTATCTTGGTATATTGATCTTGCATTTCCATATGTTCTAGTTATTATTCTTGTACACACTTACATACCAGTTCATTGTTCTTGCGTGTACTTGTAGTTCTATTCATTGCTAGATGTATATTGATGATGATGTTCCAGTATTTCTTTATTCCAGCATTTCCTTTATTCCAGTATCTCTTATTGTCAGTTATTCATATATGTCTTGTATTTCTTTACACTGTGTTATAGTTTTTGTCAATATATGTGGAACTGCTGTTAGAGGTGTATTTTGTTCCAATCCTGACTGGATATTTTTTCCAGAGAATCTTGAGGATTTTTGCACTACGCACTACGGACCAGGTATAGATACAGACTACGCACCAGAGATCCTAGAGGAGACTATGCCTCTAGATGAGACATTACCCGGAGCTATCTAGATAGTATTTATTATGCTTTGAGACTTATGGAGGTTATTTCAGTTTGTGTTTAGACCCATATTAAGTTTAATTGGAGACTTGTGTTGGACAGCTAGACTGAGAGTTATCTTTATATTTGAGACATGGTATTTAACTATATCATTTCCTTTTATCTTTTATCGTGCCTTATAGTTGTTGTGATTGAGTTACATTATGAGATTATTGCGAGATGTATATTGACCTCCTTATGGAGATGTATATCATTGACAGGTGTTTAGTTATATAGTATTACTGTGACCTAGACAGCGTTCTACCGCCGATGCTGTGGCGTAGGCTGGACGTACCCACGCTCTCGTGCCCCTATACCGGGTGCGGGTCGTGACACGTTTTTAGTGGTGGCCCATGCAGGTCCAGTTTTGCAAGTTATGCGATATCGTGGTAGTGCGACAACTTAGTTGTACTGCTACGAGCCTGTGCTAGGATATAGGAAATAAGGATCTAGGATGAGAGTATGCTCAATCACACTAGGAAATTCTGAACTTCATATTGCTATTCCAATTGATTGCTTCCTTTAGTACTTTACTGTCCTTCCTTGATAATATCATATCTATCACCTTAATTGATTCTTTTGATCTGTATTCAGGATGCCGCCGAATACTAGATCCATGGGAGTGGGAGTAGCAAATTCAGAGAGGACTTCCACCTCTCAACCTGACGAACAGATACCGAAAGATCCTCCTACATTTCCTGTTCGTGTGGGAGTATCTTCAGCTAACGGGATTCCTCCTCCACCTATACAGGGGATTGCCCCAGCTATGACAGACAACCTTCCACCACCACCGACATCGATTTTCGGAGGAGTGCCCACTGACGGGGCTCAGATGTTCGTACTGATGCAGGGCATGCTAGAGGCCCAGAGAGTAACAGCAGAAGCTCAGCGTATTCAAGCTGTGGCTCAAAGAGTGCAAGCAGAAGCACATCAGGCGCAGACCGAACTGATGAGAGAGAGCATGGAGAATGCTCATCAGGTGGCTCTCCAGGCTGTGGAGAGAGTAGCACGACAACCGCAACATCAAGGTCATCAACAACAGAGGCCCGGTACCATAGTGAAATTTAAGAGGATGATGCCTCGAGAGTTCAAAGGCACAGAAGGAATACTATATGCTGACGAATGGTTAGAGGACATAGAGAGGAACTTGCGCTTATCACAGATTCCAGAGATCCTTCAGATAGAGGCCGCTGGCAGTCAGATGTTTGATATCGCACTAACGTGGTATCGTACAGAGCCGAGACTCACCGCTGAAGGACTTACTTGGGAGGACTTTAAGGAGATCTTCAAAGAGAAATTCTTTCCTGACATAGCCTTGGGAGCATTAGAAAGTCAGTTCCATAACTTAGTCCAAGGAGGCATGTCAGTCGATGAATATGCTGCAGAGTTTTGTCGATTGAGTCGATTTGCGCCATCGATGATTCGAGACCCAGGAGACAGAGCTTGGAAATTCAGAAAGGGGTTAAATAGGGAGATCAAGTCTCGTACTTCGGGACGACGTACTGCTACATTCGAGAGTATTCTGATGGATGCCCAGATTGCCGAAGACGACTTAGACCTCAGGCCCAAGAGAGGACGTGATACTTCTGGAGGGACAGGTGGTAACACAGGACCAGCCAAGCACCCACACTTTCAACAACAACCATAATAGAGGCCTCACCAACAGCAACACCAGCAACAGGCACCAGTTCGAGGACATGCTCAACAACAACAACCACAGAGACATAATCAACTCGCTACCCCATGTTCATATTGTGGAAAGATGGAACATACAAGAGACATCTGCAGAAAAGGGTTGGGCACTTGCTTGTCGTGTGGATTAGCAGCACATCAGCTGAGGGACTGCCCAGCTATTCAGACTCGCCAGGGAGGAGCAGCAGCTCAAAGAGGACCAGCCAGAGCACCTATTATACCAGGAGGCCAGCAGAGAGGACCTCCACTTCCACCACAGCAGGAGAGGTTCGCTCAGCACCAGCAGCAGCAGAGAGGAGCACCACAGGGACGAGCTTACGCCATGACTACTGAGGAGGCCGAGCCAGCTGAAGACGTGATTTCAGGTTCAGTTTTACTCGATTCTATTCCAGCACTTGCATTATTTGATTCTGGCGCTTCCCATAGTTTCGTATCTGTATCTTATGCCCTTAAGCATCATTTAGAAATGGAACCATTAGATAGGACTTGCAAGATCACGACAGGAGGAGGTATTATCCTAGTCCGTGATTATCGCAAGGATCGGATAGTGTCATTGGAAGGCCGAGAGTTGAGCATGAGTTTACTCATTATGCCACTTTCGGGTTACGATATTGTACTCGGAATGGACTGGCTGATTAAACACCATGCTTCTATAGATTATCACGGAGGTAGAGTAGTATTCCAAACACCAGGAGAGCCAGAGTTTGAGATTGCCAGAGGAGCAGAGGAGCGGAGCAGAGGCACTTTTTACGGAGCCAGGATGGAAGAAGAAGAGTTACCACATCCACTTATAGCGGAGTTCCTGGATGTATTTCCAGAGGAGTTGCCAGGTTTGCCGCCAGACAGAGATGTTGAGTTCTCTATAGACTTGATACCAGGAGCGGAGCCTATTTCGCAACATGTCTATAGAGTTAACAACAACGAGTTGGTAGAACTGAAGAAACAAGTAGAGGAGCTGCAAGACAAAGGTTTTATTAGATCCAGTTCATCGCCATGGGGAGCACCGGTAGTATTCGTACCAAAGCAGGATGGCACGGTACGCATGTGTATCGATTATAGAGCTTTGAATAACCTCACTATCAAAAACAAATACCCACTGCCGAGGATAGATAATCTTTTCGATCAATTGAGCGGAGCAAAGTTTTTTTCAAAAATAGACTTTAGGTCAGGCTATCACCAGGTGAAGGTGAAGAAAGAAGACATACAGAAGACCGCCTTTCGGACCAGATATGGCCAGTTTGAATTTACAGTAATGCCGTTTGGTTTAACCAATGCACCAGCAGTATTTATGAACTTGATGAACAAGGTGTTCCACCGGTACCTTGACAAGTTCATAGTTGTATTTATTGACGACATTCTAGTATATTCAAAAATCCCGGAAGAGCATGAAGAGCACCTGAGGATAGTCTTAGAAACTCTCAGGAGAGAGAAATTGTACGGGAAGCTTTCAAAGTGCGAGTTCTTTCTTGACAAGATTGAATTTCTTGGACATATGGTAACGGGTGACGGAATTTCAGTTAACCCAAAGAAGATAGAGGCAGTGGAGTCATGGGCTACCCCCAGTACGGTAGCTAAAATCAGGAGCTTTCTCGGACTAGCAGGATACTACAGAAGATTTTTATAAGACTTCTCCAAGATTGCAGAGCCAATGACTAGGCTGACCAAGAAGGATGTGGAATTTGTCTGGACAGAAGAATGTCAAGCCGCATTCGATGAGCTGAAGAGGATATTGACGACAGCACCAGTTTTGACGTTGCCATCAGGGACAGGTGGATTCACTATCTACAGTGATGCTTCAGGAAAAGGGTTGGGATGCGTTCTTCAACAACACAGGAAAGTAATTGCCTATACTTCAAGACAATTACACCCTCATGTAAAGAACTACCCCACTCACGATCTGGAGTTAGTAGCAGTTATCTTTGCCCTAAAGCTGTGGAAGCACTATCTGTACGGAGAGCTTGTGGAGATCTTCACAGACCACAAGAGCTTGAAGTACGTGTTTACACCGAAGGAGTTGAACATGAGACAGAGACGGTGGTTAGAATTGATGAAAGACTTCGATATCTCATTACAGTATCATCCAGGGAAGGCCAATGTAGTCGCCGATACTTTGAGCAGGTACCCAATGGCTATGTGTTTGACTTCGGATAGACACTTATTAGCTGATCTTAAGAGCTTGGGAATTGAAGTATTAGTTTCCGGAGCTGAGATTCAGATGTGGGGACTGCAGATACAATCAGAGCTGATGGACAGAATTAGAGCCGCACAGTATGATGATGAGACTCTAAGGAATATTAGAGCACAAGTTCAGACAGGATTGATAGACGATTTCACTATTGCGGATGATGGATCCTTACGACATGGCACGAGGATGTGTGTGCCAAGTGGAGAGCTGCGCGAAGAAGTTTTGCAGGAGGCACACCGCTCTCAGTACTCGATGCATCCCGGAGCCAACAAGATGTATCGAGATTTGAGGGAGCATGTATGGTGGTATGGTATGAAGCACGAAGTAGCACGCTTCGTATCCCGATGTTTAGTATGCCAACAGGTAAAAGTAGATCGGCAGAGGCCAGGAGGATTGCTTCAACCTTTACCCATTCCAGAATGGAAGTGGGAGCACGTGACTATGGACTTCGTTTCGGTACTTCCTCATTCTCCAGGAGGAAAGAACGCGATTTGGGTTATAGTAGATAGGTTGACCAAATCAGCCCACTTCTTACCTTTCAAAGTGGTTACATCGACGGAGAAGCTAGCGGAAATGTATGTACAGCAGATTGTCAGATTACATGGAGTTTCTGTGAGCATTGTCTCAGATAGGGATAGTCGTTTCACTTCCCATTTCTGGAGGAGTCTGCAGTCTAGCTTGGACACTCAGCTCAAGTTCAGTACCGCATACCACCCTCAGACAGACGGGCAGTCTGAAAGGACTATTTAGACTCTTGAAGACATGCTACGCACTTGCATTTTGGATCTCGGAGGTTCTTGGGAGGATCATCTACACTTGGTAGAGTTTGCTTACAACAATAGCTACCAGGCCAGCATTGAGATGTCACCATTCAAGGCTTTATATGGACGGAGGTGTCGTACCCCTTTATCTTGGGATGATGTTGGGAAAAGAGCCTTGTTAGGACCAGAAATGGTCGTGGATGCAGCAGAAAAGGTGAAACTTATCAGAGACAGACTGCGAGTGGCGCAGGACAGACAGCGGCATTGGGCCAATAGCCACCGTAGACCCCTAGAGTTTCAGGTATTTTTTTGATTTATTTTGTTTGGTTTGTGATTGTTTTGTTTAGATTGCGTGTTAAGATCGTTGTTCTAGGTTGGCGATTTGGTGTTCTTACGGATTTCTCTGACACGGGGCACGATTTGTTTCGGCAGAGGAGGAAAGCTTAGTCCACGATACATCGGACCCTTCAGTGTTCTTGCAAGGGTCGATACAGTGGCCTATAGACTAGACTTGCCGCCTGCTCTAGATGGAGTGCATAACGTGTTCCACGTGTCGCAGCTGAGACGGTACGTGGCAGATCCTAGTCACGTATTAGATCAACTGGAGATCTAAGTTGGACCGACACTCAGCTATCCTGAATAACCTGTGGAGATCTTGGATCGTAGAGAGAAGGTATTGCGGAACCAGACTATTCCCTTGGTTCGTGTTGCATGGAGAAATCACTGTCCAGGAGAATCAACTTGGGAGAGAGAGGACGAAATGCACGTGTCGCAGCTGAGATGGTACGTGGCAGATCCTAGTCACGTATTAGATCACTCGGAGATCGAAGTTGGACCGACACTAAGCTATCCTGAATAACCTATGGAGATCTTGGATCGTAGAGAGAAGGTATTGCGGAACCAGACAATTCCCTTGGTTCGTGTTGCATGGAGAAATCACTCTCCAGGAGAATCAACTTGGGAGAGAGAGGACGAAATGCGCGAACGATATCCATATCTCTTCGAGACTTGAGGTATAATTCATAAATTGATTGCTTGTTCTTGTGCTAGTTTATTTTTAATTTCGAGAACGAAATTCTTTTAAGGAGGGTAGACTTGTCACCCCCACTTTTCATATTAAGGGTATTTTTATCTTTCGTATTAATGTGTAAATTAATTGCATGATAATAACTTATATCTAAATAATTGTGATATTGTCTGATTGTTGTAATTTATCGTAGCTTCGATAATTAGAACGCTATGCTAGCCATTGTCTTCCAACAGATTCACACCTTTGTCCTAGACACGCCAGACCGTTAATTGATGCTTGTGTCCCACATAAATCCAGCCCTTTGCACTTCTATTTAATTGTAGAACACCTTCTTGCATTTAATTTTAATTAAGTAAACAATAAACCTATTTCATGCAATTTTCCAATTGTTGGCACTTTTATGCAAAAGCGCATTAAGTGTACACCCGTTGGACACGACACGCGATATAAACCCATTTCCCCCTTCATTATATTTTTCTATGATTTTTGGGAGTGAGTAAATTAACATCAACCCCTTGAAACCATGGTCTCCAAACCCTTAGACCACTGCAATTCTCACAATGTCATTAAACCCATTCGAAACCTAGCCCATTGGAATATCTCCAAAACAAGCCAAGGCCTTTACCTAGTGTTGACCAAGTCAATATATTTAGGTCAACCCAAGTCTACACACATATATATATATAGTATCTCCTTTCCCTTTTATTTCTTTTTCATCTAAACCTAGCTAGAGCCGACATCCCCTTCCTCCTTGCTCTTCTCGCCGAACCCTAGCTGGACTTCGTCGACTCTTTCCCCTTTTCGTCAGCCGGAGAACGACGGACCCGCTGTCCCTGAGCTGTCGGGATCCTGTCGACAGAGCCACCCCGACCACACCGCTTGTGCGCCGGACGACGCTGCACAGAGCCGCCCCCCGACTGCACCGCTTGAGCGCCGGACGACGCCGCACAGAGCCGCCCCCGCCTGCACGCTGCCGACCGAGAGCCCCGCCTGCACGCTGTCGACCGACTGCACGACGGATGACCACTGACCTCGTTGTGCCGACCGGAGTAGCCTTCGACTCGACGATGCCGCGACACGTACGCCTCGTACCCGATCGGAGAAGCCCGAAGTTCGACGACAGACCGCTGCACTCAACCGACCTTCCCCTGTTCGTAACCATCGCCTCGTCGTCATCATCGTCATCGTCTCGTTCCCGCGCGCAGGTTCGAGTTCCTTCTTGCTTATACGTGTACGCATACATGTAGTACCCCTTGGAGGCCTTCGCACTTGCTATGTTGAATACTGGTATATAGAGATATAAACTTGATGCGTACGTGAGTACGTATTAGTATTTGGTATACATATATGGTTATTATGTGTACATTGATATATATGTATAACCATAACGTATGTGGACCTAATTAGTATATATATGTAGGGTACATGTATTAAAATAGGATTAAATGTGTTTCGGGTATATATATATATATTGTATATATCTCCCTAATACCTGTTTAATATAGATGCAAGGTATAAATTCTATTTAAAGTATATGTATATACATATATCTAATATAATTATAACCAATAGATATTTATGTATATGTTAGATCATATTATGTAGAGGACTTGAATGTAACCACGGATACCCCGTAGGTACATCGACCTGTGACCCCCTAGCGTAGCCTGTTGAGATCATTATGTTGATTGTGTGCTAGAGTAATGTCTGATGAAGTATTGCATTATATGATATGTCTATAGGATTGTGGGATCACTCAGACGATACCTTGGAACCCGGACAGTGGTATTGCCAGCTAAGGACCCCAGGCGAGTACATTCTCTGACAGTTTCCATTATGTTGATTATCTCTATAACTCTTGTTGTATAGCATACATGACTCGGACACTGTTCTTTACACGAGTTGGCATCATTGAGACCTGTCACGAGGAGTCGTGATTGGAATCCATCGTGCTAGCTGGGGAAAAATGGGGAAATTTTAGCAGCTTATGTGATCATACCCAACTTTACATGCATCATAGCATACCCACACCTCACGTCGGTGCATCCATACCCTTACATGCCTCATCGTTGTTACATCTGGTTAGCCTGACCTGTTGGGGATGATCGCTAATCAATGTAATGAGTCATTTAGTCCCAAGCCGATCACATGATATGCTGATGTTTCACACACTTAGTTAGATGATTCTTGACATGTATCTTGGTATATTGATCTTGCATTTCCATATGTTCTAGTTGTTGTTCTTGTACACACTTACATACCAGTTCATTATTCTTATGTGTACTTGTAGTTCTATTCATTGCTAGATGTATATTGATGATGATGTTCCAGTATTTTTTATTCCAGCATTTCCTTTATTCCAGTATCTCTTATTGTCAGTTATTCATATCTGTCTTATATTTCTTTACACTGTGTTATAGTTTTTGTCAATATATGTGGAACTGCTGTTAGAGGTACATTTCGTTCCAATCCTGACTGGATATTTTTTCCAGAGAATCTTGAGGATTTTTGCACTACGCACTACGGACCAGGTATAGATACAGACTACGCACCAGAGATCCTAGAGGAGACTATGCCTCTAGATGAGACATTACCCGCAGCTATCTAGATAGTATTTATTATGCTTTGAGACTTATGGAGGTTATTTCAGTTTGTGTTTAGACTCATGTTAAGTTTAATTGGAGACTTGTGTTGGACAGCTAGACTGAGAGTTATCTTTATGTTTGAGACATGGTGTTTAACTATGTCATTTCCTTTTATCTTTTATCGTGCCTTATAGTTGTTGTGATTGAGTTACATTGTGAGATTATTGCGAGATGTATATTGACCTCCTTATGGAGATGTATATCATTGACAGGTGTTTAGTTATATAGTATTACTGTGACCTAGACAGCGTTCTACCACCGATGCTGCGGCGTAGGCTAGACGTACCCACGCTCTCGTACCCCTATACCGGGTGCGGGTCGTGACAGTATTGAAAAAAAAATTATAGTTGTAGAAGCATGAAAAATACGCCAGATGGCTATACACAGCTTATTGGTGCAGGGCAGCGTAAAGAGATGACCTCAGAACCATCAAGCATGCAAATCAAGAGCTTTTTCCGCTGAGCACAACGTGAAATATTAAAGCTCAAAAGACCATCCGCGTAAGTGCAGTATGTCCAGGATGCTTCAGCGTAAGACAGGGTGCTTCATCGCCTATATGGCGTAAAACACATCCGCTTTCAAATACAGCATTAAAGCGTACGAGTAACGCTTCATGTTCTTCGAAGTGAACCTGTCATGTCCTGCAAATGAACCTGACGTCTGGACTTCTGACAAAGGGATACTGCTCGACTACCCAGGCGACGGCTATAATGATGGAGCGACACTGCAACCCAGGCTGTCGTTTACTGCCTTTCCCTTTGCGTAAACCGCTTTTTCGCGTACAGAGGACTACGCCGTCTAGTTTTACACAGGCGGATGTGAGCTGTTTACGCTCCGCGGAAGACAAACCGTCTGCCACGTTGAAAGCTGCACTTCTTACAGGGCTCAAGGCACGCCTCTGCATTCAATGCACAGAGCGGTGACAGTTTCTCGAGGCACGTCTCTGCGATTGATGCACAGAAGGGCTGCAGACCTTCAAAATACGTCTCTGTATTTAATGCGCAGAATAATGGCGGATCTCTGCATTTAATGCAAGGGATTTGATTAAATGTCACCGAACCGTCGTTTAGTGACATCCCCTTCGCGTAAACTACTCCTACGCATGCAAGGAAATAACGCTGCCTAGTTCTACACAGGCAGACATGAGCTTCTTACGCTCCGCGGAGGACAAACAGCCTGCCACGTCAGCAGCTACTCTGCGCACAGGATTCGAGACGCGTATCTACATTTAATGCGCAGAATGATGGCAAATCTTAAAGACAAGCATCTGCATTTAATGCACAGGATGGTGGCAGATCTCGGTATTTAATGCAAGGGATTTGATTATATCTTCTGCGCCTACTCAGCTAAGACTTCCACATCAGCGCTCTGGCACCTTACGCAGCGGCTTCTACGCTCATTCAGCTTTTGTGCTCACTCGGCTTCTACGCCTACTCGGCTCATACGCCTACTCGGCTCCTACGCCCATTCGGCCTCTATGACCACTCGGCTTCTATGCCCACTCGGCTTCTACGTCTACTCGGCTTCTATGCCTACTTGGCTTCTATGCCATGGTGACAGACATTGGCTTCTACAACAACCTCTTCTACACGAGGGATACCTACCTGCGTGGCTTTTACGCCGTGATCTTCGTAGCAGTTATACGCGTTGTGTCCCTTAGTTGGACCCGCGTCACACGCTCATTCAAAAGATTATCTATACGCAGGCATTGGTTATTTTAACCGTTGTGTAAAAGGGTGCTGTTTTTACACCGACTGAGTGGTCACTGTCACTAAAACTCTATAAATAGAGACCTCTATCAACAGAGGAACGGGGAGAGAAATCGATCAACAGAGGAACAGGTCGAGAAATTGATCAACGAAGGAGAAATTGATCAACGGTCGAGAAATTGAGAGGAGTCCGGAGCTTAGGCAAAGAGTAGGGATCGACGACTTTGGCATCGTGCATCCACCCTTTTTTTTTGCAACCTTCGAAGCTACTTCCTGTCTTCTACGGCACTTCTTCATCATCGTGTGGTCCAAGGGCTAAAGTGATCGACTGCAGATCAGACACCTATAGCAATATTTACCCAGATTTATAAATTGTACTCCGACATCCTCGTATAGGATTAAATTGTACAAGTTTGTTTGTAAACCAAAGAAAACGGGTTTCGTATAAACCCCGCCTTGAATACATTTCATTCGTTCGTTTTTCACCACAAACAAGATGGCGACTCTGCTGGAGAAGTCTTTCTCTTCTGATGAGGAAGCAATTGCTCAACACGATGAGGTATCTGTAGGAACCGTGAAGAAGACACTGGTCATCCAATTCGACCAGTCTGCCTACGAAGACATGCTTCGAACCGGGGGTAGCCCTCACCCTCTCTCCGTCCAAGACAACAGGAAGCTGCGCAAGGTCTGGATGCCCAAGACATCCTCTACCATTCCTGTGGACTCTCCGATCTCTCCGATCTCTCCGACCAATGAGGTTATAGAATTGCTCCCTCCGAGACCTGCACGTAAAATTCAGTCGCCTGTCTCTGACAGGACCGACAAAACTTCTGGCAATGCCTCAGCGCTAACCCAGAAGTCCACTCCGCGCCCTGCGCGTAAAATGCAGTCTCCCGTCACTGGCGGAATAGACAACATTTCTGATAAAGCCTTGGCGCCAAATCAGAAATTTCAAACGCATTCCACGCGTAAAACTTCATCTGCCTTCTGCGAAAAAGTAGATGATCCCTGCAATCTATGCAAGGGAAGGCAAGCGACGGACTACTCAACTTCTCGGCCTTTACGCCAGCGAGGGAATAATCTGCCTACCCTCCGAATTACGTGAGATGCTGACGGCCAACTGAGGACCTCTTCAGCTTTACGCCAGTCTGAGCAAATCTCCAAATTACGCCAGACGAAGTCCCTCGGCGTAAAGCAAGCTCAGGTTGCGGGAAGACACCCTCCTCAGGGATTATCCGCCACCCAGATGGCCAATCTGTTGTGCACAGGTGGCACAGGGTGCCGTCTCAACTTAGCACCCGTACTTAACTCTAAGTACACCAGTGGTGTTAGGTCCACAAAAAACTGCCATGTCCATATTACCTCTGAGCAGATATATACCTCCATCCCTAATGGAGTGTTTCCCCAGCTGAGTTTGTCATGTTCATACTACCTCTGAACAAACCTTCTTGGTTCGACTATCGATTATCATGTCCATATTACCTCTGATATCGGTTGCCATCTCAACTTAGCACCCGTACTTAACTCTAAGTACGCCAGTGGTGTTAGGTCCACAAAAACTGCCATGTCCATATTACCTCTGAGCAGATATATACCTCCATCCCTAATGGAGTGTTTCCCCAGCTGAGTTTGTCATGTTCATACTACCTCTGAACAAACCTTCTTGGTTCGACTATCGATTATCATGTCCATATTACCTCTGATATCGGTTGTCATCTCAACTTAACACCCGTACTTAACTCTAAGTACGCCAGCGGCGTTAGGTCCACAAAAATTGCCATGTCCATATTACCTCTGAGCAGATATATACCTCCATCCCTAATGGAGTGTTTCCCCAGCTGAGTTTGTCATGATCATATTACCTCTGAACAAACCTTCTTGGTTCGACTATCGATTATCATGTCCATATTACCTCTGATATCGGTTGTCATCTCAACTTAGCACCCATACTTAACTCTAAGTATGCCAGTGGTGTTAGGTCCACAAAGTTTGCCATGTCCATATCACCTCTGAGCAGATATATACCTCCATCCCTAATGGAGTGTTTCCCCAGCTGAGTTTGTCATGTTCATATTACCTCTGAACAAACCTTCTTGGTTCGACTATCGATTATCATGTCCATATTACCTCTGATATCGGTTGTCATCTCAACTTAGCACCCGTACTTAACTCTAAGTATGCCAGTGGTGTTAAGTCCACAAAAACTGCCATGTCCATATCACCTCTGAGCAGATATATACCTCCATCCCTAATGGAGTGTTTTCCCAGCTGAGTTTGTCATGTTCATATTACCTCTGAACAAACCTTCTTGGTTCGACTATCGATTATCATGTCCATATTACCTCTGATATCGGTTGTCATCTCAACTTAGCACCCGTACTTAACTCTAAGTACGCCAGCGGTGTTAGGTCCACTATCTTACCATGTCCACATTACCTCTGAGTAAGATATTTCTAGAACTTCTCCATGTCCATATCACCTCTGAGTAAAGTTCTTCTCTTTAACTTTTTGCTATCAAGTTCGTATAACCCCTGATAGTGTTAGTTGTTTCAGCTTATTATCTGTACTTAAGGTGCGCCATGGATAATAAGTCCACTTCCAAGTTTGTTATGTTCATATTACCTCTGAACAAACTTTCCAAATTTGACTATCGACTATCATGTCCATATCACCTCTGATATCGGTTGTCATATCAACTTAACACCCGTACTTAACTCTAAGTACGCCAGCGGTGTTAGGTCCACAAAAACTGTCATGTTCATATTACCTCTGGCAGGGATTGTCTCAAACTTATTACTTGCACTCAACGTGCACAACAAGTAATAGGTCCACAATGGAAATGAAGAGTTAATGTCCATATTACCTCTGAACTATTTTCATATTCCCCAACAGAGAAAAAGTCAGTTCATGTCCATATTACCTCTGAACTACGTCTCTCTGCTTTCCCCACAGAGTCATATTACCTCTGTCGGGATTCATCTCAAACTCATTACCGGCACTAACGTGCGCATAAAAGTAATGGGTCCCCAAAAAATCCCCCAGTGGGATGTCTTCAAGACCTACCACGTCAGCCTATTACTCAGAGAAGGCGGACAGTCAGCAAATTCGAAAAGTTTTCGTGCAAAGCAGATTCGTGGTTTCTACGCTAAGGAGCTTTCTACGCTCGACAGCTACAGATCTACGGTTTTACGCTCGCAAGCTATAAGTCGGGTTTTACGCCCAGATGCCTTTGTGCTCAGTAGCTTTTATGCTCGAGAGGCTACAAACCTACGACTTCACGCTCAGCAGCTACAAATCTATGATCTCACGCTCGATGGCGTTTAGTTTACGCTCAGAAGCAACAGATCCCCGACTGCACGCTCGGAAGATTTCCTTTTCACAGCTACAGATCTACAGTTCTATGCTAAGAAGCTTTCTACGCTCAACAGCTACGAATCTACGGCTTTACGTTCGACGGCTACAAGTCGGGTTTTACGCCCAGATGCCTTTGTGCTCAGTAGCTTTTATGCTCGAGAGGCTACAAACCTACGACTTCACGCTCAGGAACTACAAGTCTACGATTTCACGCTCGATGGCGTCTAGTTTACGCTCACGAGGCTACGAACTTATGATCTTACGCTATGACTCTCCGCACATCTGAAGGATATGCAGGCCAGAGTACGCGTACATCCGAACGGTTCTCAAAACAGGTCAATTACGAGAGATCACACCGATCCCCAATAACTCCTCCATAAAGTCAGCCTTGAAAGAACGTGTCAGACTTGACCGTTTCGGGCTCCATTCAGAAATGTTTTGAGTTACGAGGGACGGTTCATGCTTCATTCAAAGCGTTTCAAATTCCGAAGAATTTGAAAGCTTTGAAGGGGGTCTTGTAGAAGCATAAAAAATACGCCAGATGGCTATACGCAGCTTATTGGTGCAGGGCAGCGTAAAGAGATGACCTCAGAGCCATCAAGCATGTAAATCAAGAGCTTTTTCCGCTGAGCACAACGTAAAATATTAAAGCTCAAAAGACCATCCGCGTAAGTGCAGTATGTCCAGGCTGCTTCAGCGTAAGACAGGGTGCTTCATCGCCTATATGGCATAAAACACATCCGCTTTCAAATGCAGCATTAAAGCGTACGAGGAATGCTTCGTGTTCTCCGAAGTGAACCTGTCATGTCCTGCAAATGAACCTGACGTCTGGACTTCTGACAAAGGGATACTTCTCGACTACCCAGGCGACGGCTATAATGATGGCGCGATACTGCAACCCAGGCTGTCGTTTATTGCCTTTTCCTTTGCGTAAACCGCTTTTTTGCGTACAGAGGACTACGCCGCCTAGTTTTACACAGGCGGATGTGAGCTGTTTACGCTCCGCGGAAGACAAACCGCCGGTCACGTCGAAAGCTGTACTTCTTACAGGGCTCGAGGCACGCCTCTGCATTCAATGCACAAAGCGGTGACAGTTTCTCGAGGCACGTCTCTGCGATTGATGCACAGAAGGGCTGCAGACCTTCAAAATACGCCTCTGCATTTAATGCGCAGAATGATGGCGGATCTCTGCATTTAATGCAAGGGATTTGATTAAATGTCACCGAACCATCGTTTAGTGACATCCCTTTCGCGTAAACTACTCCTACGCATGCAAGAAAATAATGCTGCCTAGTTCTACACAGGCAGACGTGAGCTTCTTACGCTCCGTGGAGGACAAATAGCCTGCCATGTCAGCAGCTACTCTGCGCACAGGATTCGAGACATGTATCTACATTTAATGCGCAGAATGATGGCAAATCTTAAAGACAAGCATCTGTATTTAATGCACAGGATGGTGGCAGATCTCGGCATTTAATGCAAGGGATTTGATTATATCTTCTGCGCCTACTCAGCTAAGATGTCCACATCAGCGCTCTGGCACCTTACGCAGTGGCTTCTACGCCCATTCAGCTTCTGTGCTCACTCGGCTTCTACGTCTACTCGGCTCCTACGCCTACTCGGCTCCTATGCCCATTCGGCCTCTATGACCACTCGGCTTCTACGCCCACTCGGCTTCTACGCCTACCCGGCTTCTATGTCTACTTGGCTTCTATGCCATGGTGACAGACATTGGCTTCTACGCCAACCTCTTCTACACGAGAGATACCTACCTGCGTGGCTTTTACGCCATGATTTTTGTAGCAGTTATACGCGTTGTGTCCCTTAGTTGGACCCGCGTCACACGCTCATTCAAAAGATCATCTATATGCAGGCATTGGTTATTTTAACCGTTGTGTAAAAGGGTGCTGTACTGTCCACTCCTCGGTTTTTATACCGACTAAGTGGTCACTGTCACTAAAACTCTATAAATAGAGACCTCTATCAACAGAGGAACGGGGAGAGAAATCGATCAACAGAGGAACAGGTCGAGAAATTGATCAACGGAAGAGAAATTGATCAACGGTCGAGAAATTGAGAGGAGTCCGGAGCTCAGGCAAAGAGTAGGGATCGACGACTTTGGCATCGTGCATCCACCCTCTTTTTTTGCAACCTTCGAAGCTACTTCCTGTCTTCTACGGCACTTCTTCATCATCGTGTGGTCCAAGGGCTAAAGTGATCGACTGCAGATCAGACACCTATAGTAATATTTACCCAGATTTATAAATTGTACTCCGACATCCTCGTATAGGATTAAATTGTACAAGTTTGTTTATAAACCAAAGAAAACGGATTTCGTATAAACCCCGCCTTGAATACATTTCATTCTTTCGTTTTTCACCACAAACAAGATGGCGACTCTGCTGGGGAAGTCTTTCTCTTCTGACGAGGAAGCAATTGCTCAACACGATGCGGTATCTGTAGGAACCGTGAAGAAGACACTAGTCGTCCAATTCGACCAGTCTGCCTACGAAGACATGCTTCGAACCGGGGGTAGCCCTCACCCTCTCTCCGTCCAAGACAACAGGAAGTTGCGCAAGGTCTGGATGCCCAAGACATCCTCTACCATTCATGTGGACTCTCCGATCTCTCCAATCTCTCCGACCAATGAGGTTGTAGCATTGCTCCCTCCGTGCCCTGCATGTAAAATCAATCGCCTGTCTCTGACAGGACCGACAAAACTTCTGGCAATGCCTCAGCGCTAACCCAGAAGTCCACTCCGCGCCCTGCGCGTAAAATGCAGTCTCCCGTCACTGGCGGAATAGACAACATTTCTGATAAAGCCTTGGCGCCAAATCAGAAATTTCAAACGCATTCCACGCGTAAAACTTTATCTGCCTTCTGCGAAAAAGCAGATGATCCCTGCAATCTACGCAAGGGAAGGCAAGCGACGGACTACTCAACTTCTCGGCCTTTACGCCAGCGAGGGAACAATCTGCCTACCCTCCGAATTACACGAGATGCTGACGGCCAACTGAGGACCTCTTCAGCTTTACGCCAGTCTGAGCAAATCTCCAAATTACGCCAGACGAAGTCCCTCGGCGTAAAGCAAGCTCAGGTTGCGGGAAGACACCCTCCTCAGGGATTATCCGCCACCCAGATGGCCAATCTGTTGTGCACAGGTGGCACAGGGTGCCGTCTCAACTTAGCACCCGTACTTAACTCTAAGTACACCAGTGGTGTTAGGTCCACAAAAAACTGCCATGTCCATATTACCTCTGAGCAGATATATACCTCCATCCCTAATGGAGTGTTTCCCCAGCTGAGTTTGTCATGTTCATACTACCTCTGAACAAACCTTCTTGGTTCGACTATCGATTATCATGTCCATATTACCTCTGATATCGGTTGCCATCTCAACTTAGCACCCGTACTTAACTCTAAGTACGCCAGTGGTGTTAGGTCCACAAAAACTGCCATGTCCATATTACCTCTGAGCAGATATATACCTCCATCCCTAATGGAGTATTTCCCCAGCTGAGTTTGTCATGTTCATACTACCTCTGAACAAACCTTCTTGGTTCGACTATCGATTATCATGTCCATATTACCTCTGATATCGGTTGTCATCTCAACTTAACACCCGTACTTAACTCTAAGTACGCCAGCGGCGTTAGGTCCACAAAAATTGCCATGTCCATATTACCTCTGAGCAGATATATACCTCCATCCCTAATGGAGTGTTTCCCCAGCTGAGTTTGTCATGATCATATTACCTCTGAACAAACCTTCTTGGTTCGACTATCGATTATCATGTCCATATTACCTCTGATATCGGTTGTCATCTCAACTTAGCACCCATACTTAACTCTAAGTATGCCAGTGGTGTTAGGTCCACAAAGTTTGCCATGTCCATATCACCTCTGAGCAGATATATACCTCCATCCCTAATGGAGTGTTTCCCCAGCTGAGTTTGTCATGTTCATATTACCTCTGAACAAACCTTCTTGGTTCGACTATCGATTATCATGTCCATATTACCTCTGATATCGGTTGTCATCTCAACTTAGCACCCGTACTTAACTCTAAGTATGCCAGTGGTGTTAAGTCCACAAAAACTGCCATGTCCATATCACCTCTGAGCAGATATATACCTCCATCCCTAATGGAGTGTTTTCCCAGCTGAGTTTGTCATGTTCATATTACCTCTGAACAAACCTTCTTGGTTCGACTATCGATTATCATGTCCATATTACCTCTGATATCGGTTGTCATCTTAACTTAGCACCCGTACTTAACTCTAAGTACGCCAGCGGTGTTAGGTCCACTATCTTACCATGTCCACATTACCTCTGAGTAGGATATTTCTAGAACTTCTCCATGTCCATATCACCTCTGAGTAAAGTTCTTCTCTTTAACTTTTTGCTATCAAGTTCGTATAACCCCTGATAGTGTTAGTTGTTTCAGCTTATTATCTGTACTTAAGGTGCGCCATGGATAATAAGTCCACTTCCAAGTTTGTTATGTTCATATTACCTCTGAACAAACTTTCCAAATTTGACTATCGACTATCATGTCCATATCACCTCTGATATCGGTTGTCATATCAACTTAACACCCGTACTTAACTCTAAGTACGCCAGCGGTGTTAGGTCCACAAAAACTGTCATGTTCATATTACCTCTGGCAGGGATTGTCTCAAACTTATTACTTGCACTCAACGTGCACAACAAGTAATAGGTCCACAATGGAAATGAAGAGTTAATGTCCATATTACCTCTGAACTATTTTCATATTCCCCAACAGAGAAAAAGTCAGTTCATGTCCATATTACCTCTGAACTACGTCTCTCTGCTTTCCCCACAGAGTCATATTACCTCTGTCGGGATTCATCTCAAACTCATTACCGGCACTAACGTGCGCATAAAAGTAATGGGTCCCCAAAAAATCCCCCAGTGGGATGTCTTCAAGACCTACCACGTCAGCCTATTACTCAGAGAAGGCGGACAGTCAGCAAATTCGAAAAGTTTTCGTGCAAAGCAGATTCGTGGTTTCTACGCTAAGGAGCTTTCTACGCTCGACAGCTACAGATCTACGGTTTTACGCTCGCAAGCTATAAGTCGGGTTTTACGCCCAGATGCCTTTGTGCTCAGTAGCTTTTATGCTCGAGAGGCTACAAACCTACGACTTCACGCTCAGCAGCTACAAATCTATGATCTCACGCTCGATGGCGTTTAGTTTACGCTCAGAAGCAACAGATCCCCGACTGCACGCTCGGAAGATTTCCTTTTCACAGCTACAGATCTACAGTTCTATGCTAAGAAGCTTTCTACGCTCAACAGCTACGAATCTACGGCTTTACGTTCGACGGCTACAAGTCGGGTTTTACGCCCAGATGCCTTTGTGCTCAGTAGCTTTTATGCTCGAGAGGCTACAAACCTACGACTTCACGCTCAGGAACTACAAGTCTACGATTTCACGCTCGATGGCGTCTAGTTTACGCTCACGAGGCTACGAACTTATGATCTTACGCTATGACTCTCCGCACATCTGAAGGATATGCAGGCCAGAGTACGCGTACATCCGAACGGTTCTCAAAACAGGTCAATTACGAGAGATCACACCGATCCCCAATAACTCCTCCATAAAGTCAGCCTTGAAAGAACGTGTCAGACTTGACCGTTTCGGGCTCCATTCAGAAATGTTTTGAGTTACGAGGGACGGTTCATGCTTCATTCAAAGCGTTTCAAATTCCGAAGAATTTGAAAGCTTTGAAGGGGGTCTTGTAGAAGCATAAAAAATACGCCAGATGGCTATACGCAGCTTATTGGTGCAGGGCAGCGTAAAGAGATGACCTCAGAGCCATCAAGCATGTAAATCAAGAGCTTTTTCCGCTGAGCACAACGTAAAATATTAAAGCTCAAAAGACCATCCGCGTAAGTGCAGTATGTCCAGGCTGCTTCAGCGTAAGACAGGGTGCTTCATCGCCTATATGGCATAAAACACATCCGCTTTCAAATGCAGCATTAAAGCGTACGAGGAATGCTTCGTGTTCTCCGAAGTGAACCTGTCATGTCCTGCAAATGAACCTGACGTCTGGACTTCTGACAAAGGGATACTTCTCGACTACCCAGGCGACGGCTATAATGATGGCGCGATACTGCAACCCAGGCTGTCGTTTATTGCCTTTTCCTTTGCGTAAACCGCTTTTTTGCGTACAGAGGACTACGCCGCCTAGTTTTACACAGGCGGATGTGAGCTGTTTACGCTCCGCGGAAGACAAACCGCCGGTCACGTCGAAAGCTGTACTTCTTACAGGGCTCGAGGCACGCCTCTGCATTCAATGCACAAAGCGGTGACAGTTTCTCGAGGCACGTCTCTGCGATTGATGCACAGAAGGGCTGCAGACCTTCAAAATACGCCTCTGCATTTAATGCGCAGAATGATGGCGGATCTCTGCATTTAATGCAAGGGATTTGATTAAATGTCACCGAACCATCGTTTAGTGACATCCCTTTCGCGTAAACTACTCCTACGCATGCAAGAAAATAATGCTGCCTAGTTCTACACAGGCAGACGTGAGCTTCTTACGCTCCGTGGAGGACAAATAGCCTGCCATGTCAGCAGCTACTCTGCGCACAGGATTCGAGACATGTATCTACATTTAATGCGCAGAATGATGGCAAATCTTAAAGACAAGCATCTGTATTTAATGCACAGGATGGTGGCAGATCTCGGCATTTAATGCAAGGGATTTGATTATATCTTCTGCGCCTACTCAGCTAAGATGTCCACATCAGCGCTCTGGCACCTTACGCAGTGGCTTCTACGCCCATTCAGCTTCTGTGCTCACTCGGCTTCTACGTCTACTCGGCTCCTACGCCTACTCGGCTCCTATGCCCATTCGGCCTCTATGACCACTCGGCTTCTACGCCCACTCGGCTTCTACGCCTACCCGGCTTCTATGTCTACTTGGCTTCTATGCCATGGTGACAGACATTGGCTTCTACGCCAACCTCTTCTACACGAGGGATACCTACCTGCGTGGCTTTTACGCCATGATTTTTGTAGCAGTTATACGCGTTGTGTCCCTTAGTTGGACCCGCGTCACACGCTCATTCAAAAGATCATCTATATGCAGGCATTGGTTATTTTAACCGTTGTGTAAAAGGGTGCTGTACTGTCCACTCCTCGGTTTTTATACCGACTAAGTGGTCACTGTCACTAAAACTCTATAAATAGAGACCTCTATCAACAGAGGAACGGGGAGAGAAATCGATCAACAGAGGAACAGGTCGAGAAATTGATCAACGGAAGAGAAATTGATCAACGGTCGAGAAATTGAGAGGAGTCCGGAGCTCAGGCAAAGAGTAGGGATCGACGACTTTGGCATCGTGCATCCACCCTCTTTTTTTGCAACCTTCGAAGCTACTTCCTGTCTTCTACGGCACTTCTTCATCATCGTGTGGTCCAAGGGCTAAAGTGATCGACTGCAGATCAGACACCTATAGTAATATTTACCCAGATTTATAAATTGTACTCCGACATCCTCGTATAGGATTAAATTGTACAAGTTTGTTTATAAACCAAAGAAAATGGATTTCGTATAAACCCCGCCTTGAATACATTTCATTCTTTCGTTTTTCACCACAAACAAGATGGCGACTCTGCTGGGGAAGTCTTTCTCTTCTGACGAGGAAGCAATTGCTCAACACGATGCGGTATCTGTAGGAACCGTGAAGAAGACACTAGTCGTCCAATTCGACCAGTCTGCCTACGAAGACATGCTTCGAACCGGGGGTAGCCCTCACCCTCTCTCCGTCCAAGACAACAGGAAGTTGCGCAAGGTCTGGATGCCCAAGACATCCTCTACCATTCATGTGGACTCTCCGATCTCTCCAATCTCTCCGACCAATGAGGTTGTAGCATTGCTCCCTCCGTGCCCTGCATGTAAAATCAATCGCCTGTCTCTGACAGGACCGACAAAACTTCTGGCAATGCCTCAGCGCTAACCCAGAAGTCCACTCCGCGCCCTGCGCGTAAAATGCAGTCTCCCGTCACTGGCGAAATAGACAACATTTCTGATAAAGCCTTGGCGCCAAATCAGAAATTTCAAACGCATTCCACGCGTAAAACTTCATCTGCCTTCTGCGAAAAAGCAGATGATCCCTGCAATCTACGCAAGGGAAGGCAAGCGACGGACTACTCAACTTCTCGGCCTTTACGCCAGCGAGGGAACAATCTGCCTACCCTCCGAATTACACGAGATGCTGACGGCCAACTGAGGACCTCTTCAGCTTTACGCCAGTCTGAGCAAATCTCCAAATTACGCCAGACGAAGTCCCTCGGCGTAAAGCAAGCTCAGGTTGCGGGAAGACACCCTCCTCAGGGATTATCCGCCACCCAGATGGCCAATCTGTTGTGCACAGGTGGCACAGGGTGCCGTCTCAACTTAGCACCCGTACTTAACTCTAAGTACACCAGTGGTGTTAGGTCCACAAAAAACTGCCATGTCCATATTACCTCTGAGCAGATATATACCTCCATCCCTAATGGAGTGTTTCCCCAGCTGAGTTTGTCATGTTCATACTACCTCTGAACAAACCTTCTTGGTTCGACTATCGATTATCATGTCCATATTACCTCTGATATCGGTTGCCATCTCAACTTAGCACCCGTACTTAACTCTAAGTACGCCAGTGGTGTTAGGTCCACAAAAACTGCCATGTCCATATTACCTCTGAGCAGATATATACCTCCATCCCTAATGGAGTATTTCCCCAGCTGAGTTTGTCATGTTCATACTACCTCTGAACAAACCTTCTTGGTTCGACTATCGATTATCATGTCCATATTACCTCTGATATCGGTTGTCATCTCAACTTAACACCCGTACTTAACTCTAAGTACGCCAGCGGCGTTAGGTCCACAAAAATTGCCATGTCCATATTACCTCTGAGCAGATATATACCTCCATCCCTAATGGAGTGTTTCCCCAGCTGAGTTTGTCATGATCATATTACCTCTGAACAAACCTTCTTGGTTCGACTATCGATTATCATGTCCATATTACCTCTGATATCGGTTGTCATCTCAACTTAGCACCCATACTTAACTCTAAGTATGCCAGTGGTGTTAGGTCCACAAAGTTTGCCATGTCCATATCACCTCTGAGCAGATATATACCTCCATCCCTAATGGAGTGTTTCCCCAGCTGAGTTTGTCATGTTCATATTACCTCTGAACAAACCTTCTTGGTTCGACTATCGATTATCATGTCCATATTACCTCTGATATCGGTTGTCATCTCAACTTAGCACCCGTACTTAACTCTAAGTATGCCAGTGGTGTTAAGTCCACAAAAACTGCCATGTCCATATCACCTCTGAGCAGATATATACCTCCATCCCTAATGGAGTGTTTTCCCAGCTGAGTTTGTCATGTTCATATTACCTCTGAACAAACCTTCTTGGTTCGACTATCGATTATCATGTCCATATTACCTCTGATATCGGTTGTCATCTCAACTTAGCACCCGTACTTAACTCTAAGTACGCCAGCGGTGTTAGGTCCACTATCTTACCATGTCCACATTACCTCTGAGTAAGATATTTCTAGAACTTCTCCATGTCCATATCACCTCTGAGTAAAGTTCTTCTCTTTAACTTTTTGCTATCAAGTTCGTATAACCCCTGATAGTGTTAGTTGTTTCAGCTTATTATCTGTACTTAAGGTGCGCCATGGATAATAAGTCCACTTCCAAGTTTGTTATGTTCATATTACCTCTGAACAAACTTTCCAAATTTGACTATCGACTATCATGTCCATATCACCTCTGATATCGGTTGTCATATCAACTTAACACCCGTACTTAACTCTAAGTACGCCAGCGGTGTTAGGTCCACAAAAACTGTCATGTTCATATTACCTCTGGCAGGGATTGTCTCAAACTTATTACTTGCACTCAACGTGCACAACAAGTAATAGGTCCACAATGGAAATGAAGAGTTAATGTCCATATTACCTCTGAACTATTTTCATATTCCCCAACAGAGAAAAAGTCAGTTCATGTCCATATTACCTCTGAACTACGTCTCTCTGCTTTCCCCACAGAGTCATATTACCTCTGTCGGGATTCATCTCAAACTCATTACCGGCACTAACGTGCGCATAAAAGTAATGGGTCCCCAAAAAATCCCCCAGTGGGATGTCTTCAAGACCTACCACGTCAGCCTATTACTCAGAGAAAGCGGACAGTCAGCAAATTCGAAAAGTTTTCGTGCAAAGCAGATTCGTGATTTCTACGCTAAGGAGCTTTCTACGCTCGACAGCTACAGATCTACGGTTTTACGCTCGCAAGCTATAAGTCGGGTTTTACGCCCAGATGCCTTTGTGCTCAGTAGCTTTTATGCTCGAGAGGCTACAAACCTACGACTTCACGCTCAGCAGCTACAAATCTATGATCTCACGCTCGATGGCGTTTAGTTTACGCTCAGAAGCAACAGATCCCCGACTGCACGCTCGGAAGATTTCCTTTTCACAGCTACAGATCTACAGTTCTATGCTAAGAAGCTTTCTACGCTCAACAGCTACGAATCTACGGCTTTACGTTCGACGGCTACAAGTCGGGTTTTACGCCCAGATGCCTTTGTGCTCAGTAGCTTTTATGCTCGAGAGGCTACAAACCTACGACTTCACGCTCAGGAACTACAAGTCTACGATTTCACGCTCGATGGCGTCTAGTTTACGCTCACGAGGCTACGAACTTATGATCTTACGCTATGACTCTCCGCACATCTGAAGGATATGCAGGCCAGAGTACGCGTACATCCGAACGGTTCTCAAAACAGGTCAATTACGAGAGATCACACCGATCCCCAATAACTCCTCCATAAAGTCAGCCTTGAAAGAACGTGTCAGACTTGACCGTTTCGGGCTCCATTCAGAAATGTTTTGAGTTACGAGGGACGGTTCATGCTTCATTCAAAGCGTTTCAAATTCCGAAGAATTTGAAAGCTTTGAAGGGGGTCTTGTAGAAGCATGAAAAATACGCCAGATGGCTATACGCAGCTTATTGGTGCAGGGCAGCGTAAAGAGATGACCTCAGAGCCATCAAGCATGTAAATCAAGAGCTTTTTCCGCTGAGCACAACGTAAAATATTAAAGCTCAAAAGACCATCCGCGTAAGTGCAGTATGTCCAGGCTGCTTCAGCGTAAGACAGGGTGCTTCATCGCCTATATGGCATAAAACACATCCGCTTTCAAATGCAGCATTAAAGCGTACGAGGAACGCTTCGTGTTCTCCGAAGTGAACCTGTCATGTCCTGCAAATGAACCTGACGTCTGGACTTCTGACAAAGGGATACTTCTCGACTACCCAGGCGACGGCTATAATGATGGCGCGATACTGCAACCCAGGCTGTCGTTTATTGCCTTTCCCTTTGCGTAAACCGCTTTTTCGCGTACAGAGGACTACGCCGCCTAGTTTTACACAGGCGGATATGAGCTGTTTACGCTCCGCGGAAGACAAACCGCCGGTCACGTCGAAAGCTGTACTTCTTACAGGGCTCGAGGCACGCCTCTGCATTCAATGCACAAAGCGGTGACAGTTTCTCGAGGCACGTCTCTGCGATTGATGCACAGAAGGGCTGCAGACCTTCAAAATACGCCTCTGTATTTAATGCGCAGAATGATGGCGGATCTCTGCATTTAATGCAAGGGATTTGATTAAATGTCACCGAACCATCGTTTAGTGACATCCCTTTCGCGTAAACTACTCCTACGCATGCAAGAAAATAATGCTGCCTAGTTCTACACAGGCAGACGTGAGCTTCTTACGCTCCGTGGAGGACAAATAGCCTGCCATGTCAGCAGCTACTCTGCGCACAGGATTCGAGACATGTATCTACATTTAATGCGCAAAATGATGGCAAATCTTAAAGACAAGCATCTGTATTTAATGCACAGGATGGTGGCAGATCTCGGCATTTAATGCAAGGGATTTGATTATATCTTCTGCGCCTACTCAGCTAAGATGTCCACATCAGCGCTCTGGCACCTTACGCAGCGGCTTCTATGCCCATTCAGCTTCTGTGCTCACTCGGCTTCTACGTCTACTCGGCTCCTACGCCTACTCGGCTCCTATGCCCATTCGGCCTCTATGACCACTCGGCTTCTACGCCCACTCGGCTTCTACGCCTACCCGGCTTCTATGCCTACTTGGCTTCTATGCCATGGTGACAGACATTGGCTTCTACGCCAACCTCTTCTACACGAGGGATACCTACCTGCGTGGCTTTTACGCCGTGATTTTTGTAGCAGTTATACGCGTTGTGTCCCTTAGTTGGACCCGCGTCACACGCTCATTCAAAAGATCATCTATATGCAGGCATTGGTTATTTTAACCGTTGTGTAAAAGGGTGCTGTACTGTCCACTCCTCGGTTTTTATACCGACTAAGTGGTCACTGTCACTAAAACTCTATAAATAGAGACCTCTATCAACAGAGGAACGGGGAGAGAAATCGATCAACAAAGGAACAAGTCGAGAAATTGATCAACGGAAGAGAAATTGATCAACGGTCGAGAAATTGAGAGGAGTCCGGAGCTCAGGCAAAGAGTAGGGATCGACGACTTTGGCATCGTGCATCCACCCTCTTTTTTTGCAACCTTCGAAGCTACTTCCTGTCTTCTACGGCACTTCTTCATCATCGTATGGTCCAAGGGCTAAAGTGATCGACTGCAGATCAGACACCTATAGTAATATTTACCCAGATTTATAAATTGTACTCCGACATCCTCGTATAGGATTAAATTGTACAAGTTTGTTTATAAACCAAAGAAAACGGGTTTCGTATAAACCCCGCCTTGAATACATTTCATTCTTTCGTTTTTCACCACAAACAAGATGGCGACTCTGCTGGGGAAGTCTTTCTCTTCTGACGAGGAAGCAATTGCTCAACACGATGCGGTATCTGTAGGAACCGTGAAGAAGACACTGGTCGTCCAATTCGACCAGTCTGCCTACGAAGACATGCTTCGAACCGGGGGTAGCCCTCACCCTCTCTCCGTCCAAGACAACAGGAAGTTGCGCAAGGTCTGGATGCCCAAGACATCCTCTACCATTCATGTGGACTCTCCGATCTCTTCAATCTCTCCGACCAATGAGGTTGTAGCATTGCTCCCTCCGTGCCCTGCATGTAAAATCAATCGCCTGTCTCTGACAGGACCGACAAAACTTCTGGCAATGCCTCAGCGCTAACCCAGAAGTCCACTCCGCGCCCTGCGCGTAAAATGCAGTCTCCCGTCACTGGCGGAATAGACAACATTTCTGATAAAGCCTTGGCGCCAAATCAGAAATTTCAAACGCATTCCACGCGTAAAACTTCATCTGCCTTCTGCGAAAAAGCAGATGATCCCTGCAATCTACGCAAGGGAAGGCAAGCGGCGGACTACTCAACTTCTCGGCCTTTACGCCAGCGAGGGAACAATCTGCCTACCCTCCGAATTACACGAGATGCTGACGGCCAACTGAGGACCTCTTCAGCTTTACGCCAGTCTGAGCAAATCTCCAAATTACGCCAGACGAAGTCCCTCGGCGTAAAGCAAGCTCAGGTTGCGGGAAGACACCCTCCTCAGGGATTATCCGCCACCCAGATGGCCAATCTGTTGTGCACAGGTGGCACAGGGTGCCGTCACAACTTAGCACCCGTACTTAACTCTAAGTACACCAGTGGTGTTAGGTCCACAAAAAACTGCCATGTCCATATTACCTCTGAGCAGATATATACCTCCATCCCTAATGGAGTGTTTCCCCAGCTGAGTTTGTCATGTTCATACTACCTCTGAACAAACCTTCTTGGTTCGACTATCGATTATCATGTCCATATTACCTCTGATATCGGTTGCCATCTCAACTTAGCACCCGTACTTAACTCTAAGTACACCAGTGGTGTTAGGTCCACAAAAAACTGCCATGTCCATATTACCTCTGAGCAGATATATACCTCCATCCCTAATGGAGTATTTCCCCAGCTGAGTTTGTCATGTTCATACTACCTCTGAACAAACCTTCTTGGTTCGACTATCGATTATCATATCCATATTACCTCTGATATCGGTTGTCATCTCAACTTAACACCCGTACTTAACACCCGTACTTAACTTAACACCCGTACTTACCTCTGATATCGGTTCCACAAAAACGCATTCCTCAAGTTCTTCACATTTTGGCTTCTACGCCAACAAGACAGCTATTTGGCTTCTACGCCAACAAGACAGCTATTTGGCTTCTACGCCAACAAGACAGCTATTTGGCTTTCACGCCAACAAGACAGTTATCTGACTTTTATGCCAACTATCTTTACGCGAGGGGCAGTTATCTACGTGGCTTGCATGCCATGATCTTCGAGAAGCAGTTATACGTGTTACCTTATAATGGGACACGTGTCATACACAGATTCAGAGGATCATTCAAACGTGGGTAGCAGTTATTATAACCGCCGCGTAAAAGACGCCACCTTCTCTACAGTTTGGCTTCTACGCCAACTGGACAGTTATTGTGACCGACCTCTATATATAGAGACTTCTGGTCATAGATTCGATGGATCGATCAAGGATCAAAGGCAGAGAAAGAATCAGAGAGAGAGCACAGACAGAGAGTATTGATTGACAACTTTGGCAACGAGAGTTCAATCCTTCCTGCAATCTTTGAAGCTTATTCTTCTTCTACAGCACTTCTTCGTCATCGCGTGGTCCAAGAGACAAAGTGATCGACCGCAGATCAGACTCCTATAGCAATTTTTCCCAGAATTATTTTTTTATTGTACTTAACATCCTCGTATAGGATTAATTGTACTCTTTTTCTTGTTTGTAAGCAAAAGAAGAAAGGTTTCGTACAAACCCTCTATCTGTTTTATTTCAAACAAAATGGCGACTCGCCAGGTGAATTTTCAAAACCTATCATGTTCATATTACCTCTGATAGTGTTTTGTATACCATGTGAGTTTAATAGCCTGAGTTTGTAAACCAGAAATATCTTCGTACAAACATTCACATTTTATTTTATCATCAAACACAAGATGACGACTCTGCTGGGAAAAACTTTCTCATCTGACGAGAAATCAATTGCTCAACAGGATGCTGTATCCATAGGATCGACGAAGAAGACTTTGGTCGTCCAATTCGACCAATCTGCTTATGAAGACATGCTTCATACAGGGGGTAGCTCTCATTCCCTCTCTGTCCAGGACAACAGGAAGCTGCGTAAAGTGTGGATGCCCAAGACATCCTCTACCCTTCCTGCAAGCTCTCTCTTTCTCTGATCAACAAAGCTGTGACAATACAGCCAACACGCCCTGTGCGTACAAATTCGTCTCCCGTCTGTGACGTAGTAGACAAAACTTCTGGCAATGTCTCAGTGCCAATCCAGAAGTCTAGAACGCGCCCTGCGCATAAAATCTCGTCTCCCGTCTGTGACGTGGTAGACAAAACTTCTGGCAATACCTCAGCGCCAATCCAGAAGTCTAAAATGTGCCCTGCGCGTAAAATCTCGTCTTCCGTCTGTGACATAGCAGACAAAATTTCTGACAATGCCTCAGTGCCAATTCAAAAACTTTAAATGCGCCATGCGCGTAAAAATACATCTCCCATCTATGATGAGGCAGATGGACCCTTCGATCACATCAAGGGAAAATGAGTGGCGAATCTCCTAACCTCCAGAGTTGTACGCCCAAAAGAGAAGAAATTGCCCACTCTTCAGATTACGTGAATTTTCCCTGTTTTATGCGAACCTGTGCAAAAATCTAAATTATGCCAGGATAGGTCTGTCCGCGTAAAGGAGACTCGTTTCACGGGAAGATGCGCTCCTCAGACAGATAATGGATCATATGCTACTCACATGGGTGAACTGCTGTATTCCTATGGCAGGGAAAGTGTTATGATTCATAATCTACATCTTCCTACTGATGTAAAAAGGTAAATAAGCCTTCTTCTTCTTCTTCTTCTTGTAATCCCCCTGATTTGCGTAATTTCTTGATCCAGAAACGCAAAGACAGGGGTCAAAATCAAGATTTAGTGCCCCTAACTACCAAGCGTGGGGAGATCATGTGGAAAGTAGCGTCAATAGCTAATGTCGTCACGACATATGGACCACATGAAGAATCTGTCTTTATTGTTCCACCTACTTGCAACGATCAGCATCAAATAGTCTTCGGTCGAATGCAGAATAGACCGATTATACAAGAAGATTCTCACGAGTCTGATGTTGGGAAAATGCAAATCCACCGATATAGCCCACAAGCTTTAAAGATTATGCAAAATATGGGTTATGATTTGAAGTTGAAGCAAGGCCTCAATTATGGAAAAGGCAGACGAATACCGTTGCATGGTGATCCCTACTGTCAACGAACTTGTTACGGGTTAGGGTATACCACATCTCTTGCAAACTCCAAACCTCCAGAGTCTGATCCTATAATACCAGAGGCAGGTCCTTCTAAATCAACTTCTTTGGACAAAGAAGAACCAGACAATGACATGTCTGGGGGTAGTCTCCCTCGACAAAACAGAGCAGCATCCAAAGCTGGGGGTAGAATTCCCTCTGAGTCCGAAGATGATGCAGCTATGACCATCTTCCCTGAAGACCGTACGACTCAGGTATCGGAAGCCCGAAAGCCAAAGGGGACTTTCTCCTTCAATGATGATGACATCATTGAAATCTTCAATATATTGATGAAGGAAAACAAGCTTCGGCTACCCAACATCAGATACCCTGAAAGGACTGGCAATATCGATAACCCAGAATATTGTCTCTTTCATCGGTACGTTCATCACCCCACAAAGGCATGCTACATACTGAAAAGGAAAATTCAGGAGTTGATCGACGCCAAAGTCATCACTTTGCATTTATAAACAAGAAGGAGATCACTGCAAATTGATCTCACTCCAACGTGGCAATTTGCCCCCCCTCAAGAAATGTCGGATGATGAGTCCCTAAAATCTCCCCAGCGTCGCAACCTTCAGGTCTATCCCCACTCAGCAAATCACTCTCCAGTGAATTTTTCGGACATGGGTTCACGTACATATTACCACTGAACTATTGTCCAAACAAAATTTCCCCAGCTGAGTTTGCTATGTCTAAGTGACCTCTGATCAAACCTCCCAGGTTGTTGCTATCAATCAGTTCACGTCCATATTACCTCTGAACTACGTCTCGCTACTTTCTCCAGCAAAGTGAATCTATCACCACAAAAAATGGTCACTTCCTCTGTCTAGTTTTTTTTTATCCCCACAAAGTCATATCTTACCACGTCCATATTACCTCTGAGTAAGATATTTTCAGAACTTCTCCATGTCCATATCACCTCTGAGTAAAGTTCTTCTCTTCGACTTTCTACTATCGCGTTCGCATAACCCCTGATAGTGCTAGTCGTTTCAGCTTGCTTATTATCTGTACTTAAGGTACGCCATGGGTAATAAGTCCACAACCCAAGAGTTTGCCATGACCATCTTATCGCTGAGCAAACATTCTTACCCATCGACTTCCTACTGCCATTGATGGTCTCAGTCGTTTTAACTTGTCATCCATACTTAACTTTAAGCATGTCCAAGATGATAAGTCCACTAAAAAAATTTCACAGAGTTTTAATCAGGTTATATTCTGCCTCTGAGCAGATATATACCACCATCCCCAGTAGGGTCACAACTCAAGAGTTTGTCATATCCATCTCACCTCTGAACAAATATTATTGCCCATCAACGGCAAGTTCCTAAAAAGAAGTACTATGTCTAAACTAGACTTGTACTCCCCTCATACCCAGCGGGACAACCCAGAGGTACAAATCAACTCTTGGTTCTTCATCCCCAGCAAGTGCATATGTGCAATATTTTCTCCTCCGTTACAATTTTTTGTAAAAAGCCATCATCCGTATCCAAGAGTCCCGAATACGCAATGGATGATGGATCCTCAAAATATCCCCAGAGGAGCAATCCTTAGGCCTACTTGCACACTCCCGCGGTGACTATTCAAACCAATCTCGTCAGACGCTAGCCATGCCCATATTGCCTCTGAGCTATCGTCCCATTAATCTCCCCAGCGGAGCAATCCCTTGGTCTATCTTCATGTTCGGATAGACCACACTCAACGAATTACTCAATGAGTTTTTCAGACATTAGTTCACGTCCATATTTCCTCTGAACTGCTGTAATAATATTTCACTCAGGCTGAGTTTGTCATGTTCATATCACCTCTGAGCAAACCTTCCGAGTTTTGGCTATCGATTATCATGTCCATATTACCTCTGATATCGGTTGTCATCTCAACTTAGCACCCGTACTTAACTCTAAGTACGCCAGTGGTGTTAGGTCCACGAAAACTGCCACGTCCATATTACCTCTGGCAGAGCTTGTCTTAAACTTATTACTTGTACTCTTGTGCACAACAAGTAATAGGTCCAAAAAAAAAACCCCGTGGGATGCCCGCAATGGAAACGAATTGTTCAAATCCACATTACCCCTGAACTATTTTCATATTCCCCAACAGAGAAAAAGTTATTTCATGTTCATATTACCTCTGAACTACGTCTCTCCACTATCCCCACAGAGTCATATTTTACAAACATCTATATTATCTCTGTCAGGACTTGTCTCAAACTCATTACTTGCACTAACGTGCGCAAACAAGTAATGGGTCCATAAATAAAACCCAGCGGGATGTCTTTACTAGCCACAAAATCTATCACGTCTAGATTACCTCTGATAGGGCTTGTTTCGAACTTATTATTTGTACTCAACGTGCGCAACAAATAATAGGTCCACCAAAGATCCCCCAGTGGGATGTCCTCAACAAACACGGTATTGTACTACGTCCATATTATCTCTGGTATGATATTCGAAGTCCACACAAACAATCGCAAAGAAATGGAGGGCCCTTATGTGATTGAAACAACATTCCCCAAATGGCGCTTACAGATTAGCCAAACTTATTAAAGATTTGATAATGGCTCCTATCAACGGCAAATCTCTGAAGAAGTACTATGCTCGATCTCCTTGCTTAATGGAGTATGATGAAGATCTTATTCTGACGATACTACGTACAAAGGTTAGCTGGATTATATTCTATCAGGTTCGTATAACCTCTGAATACATATCCTTAACTAATTTGTAAACCTATCATGTTCATATTACCTCTGATAGTGTTTTGTATACAAATTTAGTTGGATTATATTCTATCAGGTTCATATTACCCCTGAATAGTTTTACATTTAGCCAAACCTTACCGAAAGTATATCATGTTCATATTACCTCTGATATCACTTTCATCTTAGCCTATCATTTATATTTTAAAGTGATGGGTCCACAAAGTCAGAAAATATATCTTCATTGAAATTACAAAAGGAGGCAGACAATGAATACGTGCTGATGTCATGCTTCTTGTTCAAAGTATTCCAGACTTAGCCAAGTCTGAAAACTTTGAAGGGGGTCCTGTAGAAGCATAAAAAATGCTGGGGAATTGTACGCGTATTATACAGTCAAAGCCTCCAATATACCTGAAGTCCGCGTAAAATAGAGCTTCAGCGCTCTGTGGCAAAAAATATGACTTCAGAGCTGCACGCGTAAAGCAGCGCTTCAAGACTGTTTTGGGCGTAAAAAAGGTTACTATACCCTCCGGCGCAAACATAAAGTTGTACGAGGAACTCTTCGTATTCCTCGCATGAATCTGTTAGACAGAATAGTGAACCTGACTCCTGACAAAAAGTACTGCACGATGATCGAGAGGACGGCTGTGATGATGATTTTGCACAAAGATCCAGACTGTCGTTTAGTGACTTATTCTTGATACAAGTCGTCTTTACGCATTCAAGGAATACGCTGCCTATTCTACATGGGCAGAAATGAGCTTTTACGCTCAAGAAGAGACAAAACCAGACGCCACATCAAAAGCTGTTTCTCGTACAGAGCTCGAGGCATATCTCGGTATTTAATGCACGAGATTTAGGCATATCTCTGCATTAAATGCACGAGATTTGATTCTATTCTTTATAATTTTTTCATGACTGGGGGAGCTAAAACTAGGACTAATACGCTCACATCACCATCTTTGCATTTTACGCCAACCCGGCTATTTTCAACTATAGGAGTACGCCGTATGCTATCTCCTCGAAATACGCCAACTCAGGCTATATTTGCAAAGGTACGTGATAAGGCTATTTGGCCTAGAATACGCTCAAGATCTCAGTCATGATGAATAATTGGCTATTTTACGCTGGTTATCTATTACTCATGCATCCTCAAGTTTTTCATATTTTGGCTTCTACGCCAACAAGACAGCTATTTGGCTTCTACGCCAACAAGACAGCTATTTGGCTTTCACGCCAACAAGACAGTTATCTGACTTTTATGCCAACTATCTTTACGCGAGGGGCAGTTATCTATGTGGCTTGCATGCCATGATCTTCGAGAAGCAGTTATACGCGTTACCTTATAATGGGACACATGTCATACGCAGATTCATAGGATCATTCAAACGTGTGTAGTGGTTATTATAACCGCCGCGTAAAAGATGCCACCTTCTCCACAGTTTGGCTTCTACGCCAACTGGACAGTTATTGTGACCGACCTCTATATATAGAGACTTCTGGTCACAGAATCGATGGATAGATCAAGGATCAAAGGCAGAGAAAGAATCAGAGAGAGAGCACAGACAGAGAGTGTCGATTGACAACTTTGGCAACGAGAGTTCAATCCTCCCTGCAATCTTTGAAGCTTCTTCTTCTTCTACAGCACTTCTTCGTCATCGCGTGGTCCAAGGGACAAAGTGATCGACCGCAGATCAGACTCCTATAGCAATTTTCCCCAGAATTTTTTTTTATTGTACTTAACATCCTCGTATAGGATTAATTATACTCTTTTTCTTGTTTGTAAGCAAAAGAAGAAATGTTTCGTACAAACGCTCTATCTGTTTTATTTCAAACAAAATGGCGACTCGCCAGGTGAATTTTCAAAACCTATCATGTCCATATTACCTTTGATAGTGTTTTGTATACCATATGAGTTTAATAGCCTGAGTTTGTAAACCAGAAAGAGCTTCGTACAAACATTCACATTTTGTTTTATCATCAAACAGACCGCATACTCTGCTTGCCGCATAAGTCACTCGGCCACATGGATGTCTCTTGGACTTAGCGAATTTCTTATTCGTTCAGCAAGTGGAAACACAAAGAGTTTCAAGGACACTTGTGTAAAAAACCAGTCATGCTTCCAACAAGACGGACGCATGCTGTCAGTATGCGAAAGAAAGCTCAGGCCGTATCTCGGCCGCATAGTTCGCTGGCCGCATGAAAACTTCGTCTTCTCCAACATAAGGTACATCTATGGCGGAAGCTACAAAAACCAAAATTTATTTTCTCCATAAATTTTTTATTTTAGCTCTGAATCAAGTAAACCAAAAGCCAAATGCTCGAAATGAAGTGCTCTATCAACCAAAAAAAACTATTTTTCTAAAATACCATGTTTGAATAGATTAAAACCACAAAAAACATATGGCACCCATGAAAATCCTAAACTTTAATTATAGATCTACTCAAATTAACCCATCAAAACTGATCTTGCGGCACGGTCCACTGAATATGGGAATCGATTCCTGTAGAAGCATAAAAAATATGCTGGGGAAACACACGCGTAAAACCCTCAACATGCAGGAAGCCAGCGTAAAACAGAGCTCCAGCATTGGGTGGCGTAAAACATGACTTCAGAGCCATGGCGTACAGCAGAGCCTCAACGTTGTTCAGCGTAAAACAGAGCTCCAGAACAACCCACGTAATGCAGTATTTCCAGACTGCTTTGGCGTAAAAAGGTTGCTACATCGCTACTTCGGCATAAAACCTATCTGCTTTTAATGCAGCGGGAAATTGTACGAGGAACTCTTCGTATTCCTCGAATGAACCTGTCAGATGAAGCAGTGAACCTGACTCCTGACAAAGAGTACTGCACGACGATCAAGAACGACTGTTATGATGATTCTACACAGAGTCCCAAACTTTCGTTTAGTGACAAACCCTTGATATAAGACGTCGTTTACGCATTCAAAGAATACGCTGCCTATTTTACACAGGCAGAGATGAGCTTTTACGCTCAGAATGAGATGAAATCAACCGCCACGTCAAAAGATGCTCTTCGTACAGAACTTGAGGCACGTCTCTGCAATTAATGCGCGAGATGGAGGCAGATCTCTGCATTTAATGCACGAGATTTGGTTCTACTTTTAATGACCGGGTGAGCTATAATTAGGGCTAATATGTCCACATCACCATCCCTGCACATTATGCCAACCTGGCTATTTTCAGCTATAGGAGTACGCCGTATGCTATCTCCTCAAAATACGCCAACCTGGCTATTTTTAGCTATAGGAGTACGTCGTATGCTATCTTCTCGAAATACGCCAACTCAGACTATATTTGCAAAGGTGCATGATTAGGCTATTTGGCCCAGAATACGCTCAAGACCTCAGTCAAGGAAGGATAATCGGCTATCTTTACGATGGCTACCTATCCATGCAGTATCAAGCGATACGCAGAACTTAGCTTCTACGCCAACATGGCAGCTACTTGGCTTCTACGCCAACAAAACAACTATTCGGCTTCTACGCCAATATGACAGCTACCTGGCTTCTACGCCAACATGACAGCTATTTGGCTTCTACGCCAACTTGACAACTATTCGGCTTCTACGCCTACTTGGCTTTTACGCCATCAGAACAGCTATTTGGCTTTTACGCCAACGAGACAGTTATTTGGCTTTTATGCCAACCATCTCTACGCGAGGGACAGTTATCTACGTGGCTTGCATGCCGTGATCTTTGATGAGCGATTATACGCGTTATCTCTTAATGGGACACGCGTCACACGCCAATTCAGGAGATCATTCATACGTGGGTAGCAGTTATTATAACCGCCGCGTAAAAGGCGCAACTCTCTCCGATGTTCGGTTTCTACGCCGACTGGTCAGTTACTGTGACCGAGCTCTATAAATAGAGACCTCCGGCCACGGAGGTCAAGGGTCGAATTCAGAGATCAGAAGAGGTCAAATTTTTGAGAGGGAGAAGTTACAGACAAATGTTGAATTCAAAAGAGAGTATATCCAGAGAGTGTTGACTACTTTGGCTACAAGAGTTCAATCCTTCCTGCAGTCTTTGAAGCTTCTTTTTCGTCTTCTACAACACTTCTTCGTCATCGTGTGGTCCAAAGGACAAAGTGATCGACCGCAGATCAGACTCCTATAGCAATATTTTTCCAGAATCAAATTTTTGTACTTAATATCCTCGTATAGGATTAATTGTACTTCTTTTTCTTGTTTGTAAACCAAAGAAAGGGTTTCGTATAAATCTAGTTTCATTTCTTTTGTTTATTATCAAACACAAGATGGCGAATCTGCTGGGGACTACTTTCTCATCTGACGAGAAAGCCATTGCTCAACACGATGCTGTATCCGTCAGAGCAACGAAGAAGACTCTGGTCATCTAATTCGACCAATCTGCTTATGAAGACATGCTTCGCACAGGGGGTGGCTCTCATTCCCTATCTGTCCAAGACAACAGGAAGATGCGTAAAGTATGGATGCCCCGGACATCCTCTACCCTTCCTGCGGACTCTCTCTCTCTCCGACCAACAAGGTTGTGACATCGCAACCTCCGCGCCCCACGCGTAGAACTCTGTCTTCCGTCTATGATATGGCAGACAAAGCTTCTGGCAGTGCCTTAGCGCCAATCCAGAAGTCTACTCCGCACCCGTGCGTAAAACTCTGTCTCCCGTTTGTCACGTGGCAGACAAAGCTTCTGACAATGCCTTAGCGCCAACCCAGAAGTCTACTCCGCGCCCCGCGCATAAAACTTTGACTCCCATCTGTGACGTGGTAGACAGAGCTTCTGGCAATGCCTTAGGGCCAACCCAGAAGTCTACTCCGCGCCCCTTGCGTAAACACACATCTCCCACCTATAAGGAGGCAGATGATCCCTGTAATTATCGCAAGGGAAAACAAGTGGCGGATTTCCTTACTTCTCGGCTTTTACGCCATCAAGAGAAGAATTTGCCTGTTCTTCAGATTACGCGGAATGCTGATGGCCGATTGAGGACTTCCTCAGTTTTACGCCAACCTGTGCAAAGCTCCAGATTACGCCAGGATAAGCCCATCAGCGTAAAGAAGACTCGGTTTACGGGAACATACGCTCCTCAGATGGATGACGGATCGTACGCTACTCACATGGCTGAACTGCTATATTGTGATGGCAGGCAAGGAGTTAGGGATCCCAATCTCCATACCCCAACTGATGTAAAATGGCACAATAAGCCTTCTTCTTCTTCTTCTTCTCCTGTTAATCCTCCTGACTTGCGTGATTTCTTGATCCATAAGCGCAAAGATAGGGGATCTTCTAATATGTCTATTACATCCCCCAGGAAATACTGTTGTAATAGTCATAAAGTTGTAGTTAACTACTGCTGTTCTAAGGCAAAACGGTCAGTTTTTGACCGGTTGAACTACTCTTTGCCCTTACAGGAAGAAGAGCCTACATTCGCATCAGTGAACATGGCTTCACACATTCCTAGAGGAAGGTCCAGTTCGAGACGTCATCCCTCTAGAACTCCAAGCCAAAGGAGATTTGATAGACTCCTGGAGAATATTGAAGCATGTGTCTTTCGGAATACTCGCTCGAGGTCGCGATAATCAGCTTCATATTCCTCCGATTCTGACACTAGGGGTCGCCAGTTTCCTCAATGTGATACTGACAGTATAGACTCGATCTCCACAGAGGTCTATACTGATCCCTCGGTAGCACCCAAGGAAATGGGAGTTTACGCAATTGGAGATGAACATGAAGAAGCTTCCCCATCAGGAAGTACTGAGCAACGCATCACTATATTGGAAACATCGCTGAAAGAGATGCATTCCATGATGGAGAACATGCACCAGATGATGCTGACTCAACATGCAGCTGCTATAGCTCAAGCATTGGTTCCTCTAACTCAACTGCGTGTGGGGGTAGACATGCCACCATCCAACACAAGCCAGGAACCGGCTCCAAATCAAGAGTCAACGGCTCCTCCACCGCTGAACCCAGAAAATGTATTGCCTCCTGTTGGAGTACAATACAACCGACCTCTCACATCTCTGCGGCCCCTTCCCTGACTGAAGATCCGATGCAGGAAGTTCGGGAATTGAAAGCCCAATTTGATACCTTGAAGCATAAGAATCAGCTCAAGAAGTTGGGCATCAACCAGCCTTACCCAGCTATCTGGGACGAGATCCCTTTCCCGCCAAAATACAAACCACAGGCTATGGTTTTGTTTGAGGGAAAGACGTCACATATCAGTACATGAACTACTTCAGCATGATGACGGTATTGCTGCAAGGGAATGACGTCCTTCTCATTCGAGTATTTAAGGGCTGTTTGTCTGGAGTGGCCTATCAATGGTACCGTAGTCTTGCGGACAACTGCATTACTTCTTTTGAAGATTTCAAGACCCTGTTCTTCGCTCGATTCTATGAAGGAGGGATGGACATGTCTATGTCCTCGCTCATCGAAGTGAAGCAGAAGGAGAAAGAGAACGTTTGTACCTTCATTGAACGTTTTCGTCAGGCCACTTTGCAGATGCCTTTCGGAGTTTCGGATTCAGGCTTGGTTGACATTTGCAGGAAGAACCTGCTTCCACTGATCTCGGTGTTCACAGGACCATATCAATTCCATGATTGGCCCTCGTTTATCATCTCAGCGGTAGCTGCTGAAGATAACAGTCGGAAGGCGCGTGACAATGGAATCATGATCTCTACCTCTGAAAGAGGGAAGAGGTCATCCTCCAATAGCGACCATCCTCGTGGTTCCAAAGGAAAATAAGCTCTGGCGATCAACACGTCCAGACAGCATACTCCTGGGATTACGCAGACAAACCCTGGGACTTCTAGGCCTAAGGAAGAATATTCTTTTGACGACGACGATATTCCGAGCATATTCGACTGTCTAGTCAAAAGTGGCAAGCTCACTCTCCCCGAGGTAAAGAGGCCCAATGAAGTCGGCAGTACCAATAATCCTAAGTATTATATTTTCCACAGGTACATACATCATCCTACAAAGGCGTGTTATGTACTAAAGAGGAAAATCCAGGAGCTGATCGACGCCAAGACTATTACTCTGCGCAATAGTGAGAAGACGGTCACCGCCAACATGATCTCTCTCCAATTCGGCGATCTGCCCCCTCAAGAAGTCCCGGATGGTGTTGTACCTATTTCCCGGACGAGGATGAACATTGTTAATCTCCCTCCTGCTGGAGGTCAAAATCATGACCTGGTACCCCTAACGATCCAGCGTGGTGAGATTATGTGGGTTCATCCTGATCTGGTGTCAGAGATTGAGGAAGAGACTCAAGCTGCTAAGGCTAAGTCTAGAAAGAACTCAAGACGCAAACCATGCCATATGGTTGCAATTTCCCCGACATCAGAAGAAGAGGCTTTGGCTACCGGAACCCGTTCAGGGAAAGCCTACCTCAAGGACTATGGAGGAAATCAGGAAGAAATGACGGCCGATACCTCAGCTGCCAGACTTCCAGAGCCTGAACTTGTCATACCAGAGGTAGGTCCTTCTAGACCAACTCCGACAGACAAGGGCAAACAGAAAGAAGTTTGTTTTGATAAACCTTTGAAGAATATTCAAAACAAAGGTTTAGAGAAGCCATATAACTTCGACATCCTCGCCCAACTGGCTAATACGTCAGCCAGATTGTCCATTTTCGAGCTGCTTAGGCTATCCAAAGACACTCGTCAAGCCTTGAGCGAAGCTTTGATGCAGGCGGACGTATGCTTGACCCAGCTCAAGTCCCCCGACAAAGAGCCTATGGCATGTCCTCAATGTCATAGCGTAATGTAAGTGGTCCCTAACATCACTTTCACTCAAGAAGACATGTTGTTGAAACATAACAGGCATGACAGGCCCCTCTATTACACCGGATACATCGGTTCCATGGAGGTAGACCGGATTCACATAGATCCGGGATCGTCGATCAGCATTATCCCTCATAGTCTGCTCAGGCCGTTGAGGATTCCTACCAGCGAACTGGCTTACACCACCACTACAATCGTGGGCTTCAACGCCAGAAAAAGTAAGCCGTTGGGGAAGATTCGTCTGAGGATCCAGATTGGTGACCTTAGATCAGTGGCTACTTGCTACGTCATTGATTCGGAGGTTTCCTACAATATTTTGTTGGGCAGACCATGGATCCACGAGCACAACATTGTTCCTTCCACTCTACATCAATGCTTCAAATATGTAGACGCCCAAGGAACAGTAAAAACGGAGTTTGCTGACCTCAACCCTTTCAAAGAAGTTGAGTCCTACTATTCTGATGCCTTGTTGTACACCCAAGACTACATGAAGGAGGTGTCAGGCAAGACAGAGAAGCAATTCCATCGGGAGCCAGGAGAACCATCTACTGAGCAACCTCTGTCAATCCAGGTGAAAGGACGAACTACCCGTCCAAAAGTCATGGAACCCATGGCTATCCACTTGGACAAAACCAAATCAGGAGGAAGAAGTGATCCCCTAGTGATCACTCTGAACCAGAAACCTCCACCTTTGGTCATCAACCTTTGGCGCAGCACGCAGCCGACTGATGTAAATACAACCGGGAACGTGGTTTCTGACGATAATAAAGATTCTCTTTTCCAGTATTCTGATGCTCAATTTCCAAATCAGGAATACTCCCCTCATAACGATATAGAGCCTATAGCACAAAAATTCCTGGAAGCTATAGACTCCTATCATCCGTATGTGTGGGAGGTAGCGTCAACATCTAATATCATCACGACATACGGGCCACATGAAGATTCTATCTTTATTATCCCGCCTACTCGCAGCAATCAGCATCCGATAATCTTCGGTCGTATGCGGAGCAGATCGATCATACAAGACGAGTCTTACGAATCCGATGCTGGGAAAATGCAAGTCCACAGATATAGCCCACAGGCTTTGAAGATTATGCAAAGCATGGGTTATGACTTGAAGTCGGAGCCAGGCCTCAATTATGGGAAAGGCAGGCGAATGCTATTGCATGGTGATCCCTACTGTCAACGAACTCATTTTGGGTTAGGGTATACCACATCTCTTGCAACTTCTGAGGAGACCATTCCTTCTTTTCAAGATGATTCGTCGTCCTCTGACTCATACGATGATCTCGAACGAGTATTGTCAGTAAATATGGTATTGACAGATTCTCTCGAAGCAGACGAACAAGAATCTGAACCGTTTAAAAATGACTCCTGGGCGTAGCAAATGAATACACAATGGGAACTTCGGTTCGAACAGAGAGAGCCGCCCACTGAAGATGAAGTTATCCAAATCGATGTTGGGGATAAATTTTCACCAAAGCCGATATTTATCAGTAACAATCTTTCCGAAGAAGAAAGGGAAGAAATGATCCAGCTGATAAGAGAATATATCGACGTCTTTGCATAGAATTATGAGGATATGCCAGGTCTTGATCCAAAAGTGGCTACCCATAAACTCAACATACTGCCCAATTCAAAACCTGTAAAGCAGTACCAACGCCGGTTCCGCCCGGATATGATGGATGCCATTGAAGCTGAAATCAAGAAGTTGATAGCCTGCGGGTTCATCCGGGAAGAACAACATCCTGATTGGGTCGCCAATGTGGTCCCGGTCATGAAGAAAAGTAGGAAAGTTCGCGTTTGTATCGACTTCCGAGATCTCAATGCGACTTGCCCCAAGGATGAGTTCCCTCTTCCCATTACAGACGTCATGATCGACAATACGTACGGCTTTGAGCGCATGTCTTTCATGGACGGATTTTCAGGATATAATCAGATTAAAATGGATCCTAAAGACGAGAAGCATACTGCCTTCCGTACACCACTAAGGGTATATTTCTACACAGTCATGCCCTTCGGATTGAAGAATGCCGGGGCTACATATCAGCGACCTATGAGTAACATATTCCATGAGCATCTACGCAAAACAGTGGAATGTTACGTAGACGACATCGCTGTCAAAAGCCGTCTCAAGGGTACTCACATCCAAGACTTGAAGACAGTGTTCGAGTTGATGCGCCAACATCAACTCAAGATGAACCCTATAAAGTCCTTCCTCGGTGTATCCAGTGGCAAATCCCTGGGATTTTTTATTACCGCCAAAGGCATTCAAGTTGATCCTGATAAAGTAAAGGCCATCCTAGAGATGCGACCTCCCCGTAACCTGAGAGAACTCAGGGGATTTCAAGGTCGTCTAGCTTATATCAGGAGATTCATATCCAACCTTTCTAGGAGATGTCAGCCTTTCTCCCGCCTGATGAAGAAAGGTGTGTCCTTTGTATGGGACGAAGCCTGTCAGCAAGCGTTTAATGATATCAAACGCTATCTCACTAATCCTCCAGTTCTTGTGCCTTCCGTCATAGGAAGACCATTTTTGTTGTATTTTCGAGCAATGGATCATTCTTTAGGGGATCTCCTCGCACAGAAGAACAATGAGGTTCATGAACAGGCTATCTACTACCTAAGCAGGATGATGGTCGGAGCTGAACACCGGTACAATCCAGTGGAAAAAGAATGCTTGGCCCTAATGTTTTCCATTCAGAAGACGCGATATTACGTCACAGGCCAAACTATTCATATCATCTCCAGAATCAATCCTCTTCGGGTATTGATGAGTAAGCCGAGCGTCCTTAATTCCCGACTCGCGACTTGGGCGATGTTATTAACACCATATGATATGGTGTACGTCCCTCAGAAGTCCATAAAGGGGCAGGCCTTGGCTGATTTCTTAGCTGCTCATCCAATTTCGGAAACCTCCAAACTATATGAGGACATTTTCGACGAAGTTGTAGAATGCAATTCTGCAATGGAAGGTGATATATGGCAGCTATTCTTCGATGGCGCCTCCAGGACTGGTCCCAAGGGAAACGTGGTTTCAGGAGTATGAATTGTCCTGGTAACTCCTGATAAACTCGTCATCTACCGAGCATATTCTCTTAGCGAGCCCTGCTCTAATAATGTGGCAGAGTATAATGCTCTACTAATCGGGCTTCAAGTCGCTAAAGAATTGGAGATCGAATACCTGGAAGCTTTTGGTGCTTCTCAGCTGATCGTCAATCAGGTCAGAGGACTATATGAAGTTTGCAATCCAGACCTCATTCTTTATCACCAAGCAACGATCGAGATAGCCATATCTTTTAAATGATTCTTCCTAGAATATGTGCCTCGATCTCAAAATTTGGAAGCTGATGCTCTGGCCAGTTTAGCTGCAGATCTAGCTATTCCTATAAGGAGGCAGAATTCGGTGATCCTTTTCAACAGAGATCTATTCTGTGTAAAAAATAACTTTCACCTGGAACGCAGCTATACCACAAACTCGGTTCCTCCTAAGAGAGACTAGAGAAGTCCCTTTATAGATTTCGTAGCATACGGAATTTTACCAGAGGATCCTAAAGAAGCAGTGTCTATCAAAAGACGATCATTACGCTTCTACTTTGATGCTTCTTCACAAAGTCTATATCGTCGAACATACGATGGACTACTGCTATGATGTCTCTCCGAGGATGATGCAAAGTGGGTTATCCGTGAAGCTCACTATGGTGTATGTGGAGACATCAGCCCGGTCCTAAGTTACAAGATCGTATCAGGAGGATGGGCTACTACTGGCCTACTATGATTGCAGACGCCGTGAATTATGCAAGACAGTGCAAAGCCTGTCAGGTTCATGCAGATTTTATACATCAGCCTTCTGAGTATCTACATCCTACCATTGCATCATGGCCCTTCGAAGCATGGGGTATGGATATTATTGGTCCTATTCACCCGTCATCTTCCAGAGGACATCGGTTTATATTGGCTATCACCGATTATTTCTCTAAATGGGCGAAGGCGGTCCCCCTGGCGGAGGTAAAGACATCCAACGTGATTAGCTTTATCAAGCATTATGTCATTTATCGCTTTGGGATACCCCGAAGGATAATTTATGACAACGGGCCCCAATTCATTAGCCAAGTGTTTCACCGATTTTGCGATAAGAATCGGATACAAAATATGGCCTCTACGACATATAATCCTGCTGCTAATGGTTTGGCGGAAGCCTTCAACAAAACCATTATCAAACTCCTAAAGAAATTCGTCTCTTCGAACAAAAGAGATTGGAATGAGAAGCTCGGAGAATGCCTCTGGGCATACCGTACAACGGTACGAGCACCGACGGTTCTACCCCATTCTCATTAGTCTATGGGAGTGAAGCAGTTCTCCCCATTGAAATTCAAATTCCATCACTCAGAATAGCAGTAGCTAATGAGTTGACTCTGGAAAATAATGATCGATTACGGCTTCAAGAGCTAGAAGGATTAGTCGAGAAACGCCTTCAAGCCCAACAGCGTATTATATTCTACCAGGCACACATTTCCAGAGCTTTTAATCAAAAAGTGAAGGAAAAAGTGTTCAAAGTTGGTGAGCTAGTTTTAGCTGTGAAGAGGCCAATGATCATTACACACAAGAGTAAGGGTAAATTCCAGCCCATATGGGAGGGCCCTTATGTGATTGAGACGACGTTCTCAAACGACGCTTACAGATTAGCCAAGCCTAACGGATATCTGATAATGGCTCCTAGCAATGGCAAATTCCTGAAGAAGTAATATGCTTAATCTCCCTTGCTTAAACGGAGTACGGTGAAGATCTCATTCTGACGATACTACGTACAAAATTTGGTTGGACCATATTCAATCATGTTATTATGACCTCTGAATAGATATGTTTAACTAATTTGGAACTTCAAAACCTATCACGTCCATATTACCTCTGATAGTATTTTGTATACAAATTTAGTTGGATCATATTCTATCATGTCCATATAACCTCTGAATAGATATATCCAGCTGAAGTTTACCGAAAGTATATCACGTCCATATTACCTCTGATATCACTTTCACCCTAACCTATCATTTATATTCAAAAATGATGGGTCCACAAAAGTCAGATAAAGCCTCTTTATTATCTTCGGAAAGAGCAAGTTACAAAGATAAGCAAAAAAAGTACATCATTGGGGAGGAGCTGTCAAATCACGAATCTGCTGCGCCAGAACGGCCATCCTCTCATTCCTGGAGTCTAAGATATTAGCGCGAGCCCGCTCCAGTCGTGCCTCATCATCGCTCTGGAGGGATAGTTCGGACCGAGCCTGTACAAAACCGGCACGGATGACACCCGCATGTGCCAAGTTCTGCTGAGCTGTAGTCATTCGTCCCTTCAGCACATCTCGAGCTGCCGACGACTGGAGAGCCCACTCCTTTGCCGGAGCGAGTTTAGCTTCCAATCTACGGACCCTCGCTTTATTTCCCTCATGTTCAGCCTCGTACTGGGTTAGCTGAGGAATAACTTCCTCCAAGGTGGCCTGCTCTTCGTCCATCTCCCGCTGCTGGGTTTGGATGGATTTGTTCAGAGATTCCATCTGCTCAGCTGTCACGCCCCAGTCCCAAAATACCAAGGGACTAGACACGTGGCAATGGCCAGCAGCATGCACCGATGGACAAACCCAATTTAATGGATCCATCGGGCATACTTAAGCTGTATTACATCAGTCAGGGTTTTACTATTCTCATCCACAGATATAAGATAGCAACATCAGCAAAAGAAATATTAAACAACAACAGTAAAAGTAAATAGAATCGGAGAACAATCCGATATTATGTCTGTTACAATTTTTCTTAGAAACAGGAATAAAAGAGTTTAATTAGACAGGAAAGAAAATCTAATTGCCATAAAATCTGAGCATGCAGAAGCAGTTGTTCAGGAGAAGTCCTCAGCGGACACCTCGTCCTCAGCTACGAGTACTGTTCCGTGAAGAGCACCTGTTCCGTAGACCTCTGGATAAACCTCGTCTGCAACTCCTGGGAACATAGTTCGGATCCAGGTCCTCAGGGGACATAGCAAGGTACAGAAAACACAAGCCAAAATAAATGCAGTAAAGTAAATAAGGGAACAATAAGGTCAACTATATAACCTTCTATGTGAAATGCAAGTTGAGAGCATCACTAACACTTAGGCTGATACCACTACAAGCTCTGTGTCGGGGAGCCGGTAGCAGCTATACTATGTATTTTACTATGTTTTTACTATAAATTATATATATATAATCAGCCTGAAGCCTGTGTGTCTCTCCCCACCCAATATAATCATGTATCTTATGTCCACGACGTCTCATGTCCATGCCATACAGGATCATAACTAATGCATCCAGTCATATAATATCTAAGCAAAGGAATAAGTCATGAAAACTGTATCCTAAACAGAATCACCATGAATATCTTAGGACGATTCTGTATCATGAATAGTGTCAAGTGTCCTGGGTAAAACGTACATGATAAAGCAAGTACGAGAATGCAAAGGGTCACGATATCCATGTCTATGTGACGTTACACAACTCCGCGTACGAAGTTGGCACCCGACTATAATCGGACGCTAAGTAAGTCACTCGGTCCTAGGTTGAAACATGTACAACAAGTATATATGTCAAGGAAATAAATAGCATAAACTGCAGAGATTGGCAAGGTACACTTGCCTGAGTTTTCAGCTCCAATTGTAGCTCTGGCAATAGCTGGATTTGCAAAGACTGCTCCTGTTGCTGAAACAAACATCACCATCAGATCCAAAATACTTCAATCAGCTAGGAACGCCTGTCCTTGAGTCCAATTTGGAGACAAGGGCAAAAACGTCATTTTTGGGTCAAGGCGGGGTCCAAATGTGGGCCGCTTTGCACCGAAAAATGCGTCAGGGTCAAAGGTCTCCAAATCAGTCCAACTTAGTGTCAACAGGTCAGGAACGATGATACGAACCCAATGAAACTTCCAGAATTGGATTTCGATGAGCCGTTCTCAAAATCGCCCGTCGGGTGGAGCCTGTGGGGCCCACGACACGCGATTTTGTCAAAGTTCTCAGAATCGAACCAAACTTGGCTCACAGGACCAGCGTATTGCTACAAGTCTGATGGCGCAAGTTTTGTCTCGATCTGACATGTGTACACTAAGTTACAGCGAGAAACAGAAAGTACAGATACAGGGCGATGTCCGCGGATACGCACTGATTTCGGTGTGCACGCACATCTGAATCAGCTTCTGCGAGATCCCGCACGTCCGTATCAACGACGCGCACGTATTGGTAAAGACTGCACGCTACCAAGTCATCCCGTTTGGCGGGGCGTACTCGATTCCGGAGTGAAACAGGGTCTGGTTTTTCCTGTTTTTGGATCGCAGTGTGCGATCACCACAGGACACGATGCCCCGAGCGGTTTGCACGGGCACCGAGGGGGTCATACAGGCTACGCGATGCAAAAGACGGAATAAAAATCAGAGCTACGAGGAGGAAATTACGAGTACCTGAACAGAGTCGAAAATCAGTGAATTCCTCGTGTCCAACTCGTGTCCGACACGCGATTTCAGAAATTAGGGTTAGGGTTTTCTGCTCCTGGGGCTGTGTCCGGTTCTCCTTTGCTGTGTCCGTGTGTCCTCTTTTGATCTGTGTAGTGTCCAGGCCGCGTCTTGGCCTAGGGCTCTGCTGGCGGACACGACGAAGGCGGCCAGTGGCTGCGGGGCGGCCGAACTGCTCGCGGAGGCGCTGGCTCGTCGGAGAGGTGGGCGTAGGAGGAAGGAGGGGGAGGAGGTTCAGGAGGCTGCGGGGCTGGATGCGGTGGAGGAGCTGATGGGCTTAGGCGGGGGTTCGTCGGTACGGGCGGAGGAGGGAGAGAGCCAGGCGGAGCTGGGGGAAGAAGGGTGGCGGAGAGGTCGGGGAAAGCTCGCCGGAGCTCGGGTTTTATAGGCAGGGGGAGGGAGACGACGGGGTGGCGGTTACGGGTAGGGGAAGAGCTGGGCGGTTCGGCGGCGGCCGTTAGGGAAGCCGGAGGGTGCGGGGAAGACCAGGCGGCGACGGTTGGCCGGCCGGAGAGGAGACGAACGGTCGGCATGGGTTGGGGAGATGAGGGGATGCGGGTCTGGGTCGGGCGGAGGGTTCCGGGTTTGACGGACCCGACCCGACCCGATAGCCCCATGGGCCGGGCGGGTTCAGATGGGCTGGGCTGGGCTCTATAGGATGGGCCGGTTTGGTTAAGTAATAATAACAATAATAATAATAATAATAATTAGTTTTAGGGTTTTAAAATTTCATCCGGGGTCCAATAAATTCCCAGAAAATTACCCTATGTCTGATTTTCTGTTTTACACCATAAAATATTATTTTCATAATATTTTAATATTATTAAACATTAATTAAAAATCATTTAATAATTAAAATACACGAATTTAATTACAGAAAAATCCAAGATAATTTCAGAAAATTCCAGATAAATTTTAAAAATCCAAATTAAAATTCTTTTTGAAAATCAGGGGGATTACATCAGCAAGCTTCGCGGTCAGGGAGTCGTACTCAGCCTGAATCATATCATCGACGCTGCTTCGAGATAATTGCAAATATTCGTTAATAGGTTATTCTAAACTATTAACTATTTGCTCCAGAGTATCAGCTCGTCCAGCATCGTTGAAATTTCTGATCGGCGCTATCGCAAGCTGGGAGGACATCAGCAGATTATCAAAGCTCAGGTTCTTCTCCAGCACCATGGAAATCAACTCCTTCAAACTGCGATAGAATAGGCTGGTATAATTTTTAATCAGCATATCGAAGACCGGATGCACGCTGGGAGTGGCTGCGATACCGGAAAATTGCCTTCCAGGAATAACCATGGAGGATGTTGCCACAGCCGTTGCCTCTGCAGATGGCACTACAAAAGAACAAACACCAGCAATGGTTGAAGTTGATGGCGTACTCAATGAAGGAGGCGCAGTCGCGATGATTGGCTCATCCTTTTCTGACGATATCTGGACTGCTGTTGGCGAGACGATGCCCGAAAATGTTGCGGACGAAGGATCGGTAGCTTCAAAACATGCCTCTTCGATATCAATCACCGCCGTTTCATCGGCCGAATCCGTGACAAAGTCAAAAGTGGCATCAACTTCGCCCTCCCCATAGATGTCTTCGCCTGAGAAGAAGACAAGAGAAAGTTAATATCAATTTGATATTAATTTTTCTGAAAGAGGCGTAAGGACAATATTTACCCATGGCCGATGTTATATATGTTGCGTCCGCAGCCTATACAGCTAAATCATTTCTTAATGATGCTAAGCGAGCTGTCATACCTGGAGAAGAGGCTGCACCAACTGACGTTGGAGGATATTCTTCCCAGTCTTCGCCAAGATCCACTCGAGGCTCATCGGGTGGAATCTCACTGAAAATACTTACAGACAAAGTAGGGATTACTCCCATTATTTGTTTGGTCAAAGGTATCCTTAAAATGCTCGGCCTTGTAGGCGATCTCGTAGCACTACCAGAAGCAGTAGTAGTAGCAGCGATCTCGAGCAAAGAATCTCCGACAATGCTAGCCGAAACTATGGAGGTTCCCTCTCTAAAAGGCGAAGGACCTCTGAGCAAAGAATCATCCCCAACAGGAGAAACGACATGCTCGCTCCTAGAAGCCCCCTTAGTGGAAGCCCTTTTCGGACCTCTGGCAACCTTCTTTTTGCGAGGGGAAAGCTCTTTCGGAGTGGAAGCCTTCCGTTTCTGGGGGATAACGAGAGGCTCTGCCGGCGGGGCTATTACGCCTCTCGGTATTGTTAACAAAAATTCGTCTGCCCCGGTGGTGTCTTCATCTTCATCCGAGGAAACAGACGAAACTTCCACCCTTTCAGTAGACCTATGAGAGGGTATCCTAAAACTTCTATGCACATCAAAATCTCGATGGAAGGTATTGATGGACGCATAGAACTGCGTGTATGAGTACAGGATGCACAACTCCATGGAAAGAGAAGTCGCGGGCACAGCAAAAGTTGCACCAGTACAACCCGTGATGAAGTACCGCCATCCTCGGGCTCCATCAATAAGTCCACCTTTGGACTTGAAGCTGGTAAGGGCATTCCCCACATGCAATTGGTCATACCCAAACTGCCTGGCGAATCGACTGGGCAGATAAGGCTCCAGGAAGCAATGATCCTCACTTCTGTACAGTAAGTGGGAAGGTCTAATGCAGACCAACCAGTAGAAGGCTTCAGGAGAAAGAATGGTTCTCCCACGACCTTCATCCTTAAGTTTCGTCCCCTGTTGATTGATATGTACAGGGGGGACGATATAGAAAAGCTTCCAGCTGTGGGCAACGTTTAATGCCCGTCGGCAATATGTGACGGTCGCCACGTTCCAAGAGGAATTCTTATAATTCAACAAGAAGTTATTTCCTGAACCGCTGGCAGACCCGGGAGACATCACCCTGGTGTTGTGGAGGATCAACCATCCCATCAGGTATAAGAAGGGTAATTCCACCCTGGGAAAGCTTTCACGCCGCGTCTCATCAGCGAGAAGCCCATCAGTAAGGGCCCTCAGGCCTGCTTGTATTCTACATATCATAGCAGGAAGCAGGCCCAGTCTTGCTCCAAACACCAAACGCACTGTGGGCCATAAGGTATTGCGATGGATACGATCCGCAGACGCGATGCCCGGCACTACCCAGCGGCGTAGCCAGACGGAGAGAAAGCCAGCCAATTGAGCTTCCCTTGACAGAGGCTTGCGACAATGCCTCATATAACTGAAGGTTTTAGTGCCTGTAGGATAACCCCCGATCTCCTCATCGAGGACATAATCCGGAGCCCCTGCGTCTTCAATAAGGTCATCGACCGTATTAGCATTGAGCATGCTCAGGAAGTTCAAGGGCGTATCTTGGCTATCTACCACCTTGTCCAGCTTAGCATTTCTGGCATGGTGGAAGAAGAGGTAGGCTGTCCACTTGTTGATGTGAGCCAAATCAGAGGGCTCCTTGTAGAAAATGGTGCAAGCAAGGTAGTGGCACATCAGCTCCTGGTACGCTGCCACTGCCCGAGGGTGTGTATCCCTCAGCTCCCTATTTGTGGGAACATACTCTTCATACGGAGCGTCCCCCATTGGCAGCTTTGAAATTTCTACCATCTCATGAAGGGCCAGGCCCAACTCCCCTAGCGGAGTGGCAAAATTCCCAGTGAGCGAATTGTATCGCTCCATCAACGCTAAGAACAAGTTAGGATTGGCTGGCAGCCCAACACTTGTGGCACTCACGGCTGCGAACAAGCCAATATTTTCCAGCTCCACCTGAAAATGCTTCAGGGCCCAGGCAGTTAAACTGGCCCATCGAAGATTCCCCGGGCTAAGCCATCCACTGGTCCGAGGGTTAACTTTGGGATACATTCCTCCCTGCCCCATGAAATCGTTACAGAAGGTCGATATCTGGACCGGCTGGATCAGCGAACTGTCCTCACTCGGGACGCTACCCGACAGTAACCCCCTAAAGGGCACAACAGGGCCTGAAGGACGGCTCATAAAGGTCCCTTGGTTCAATCCCTTGTTATACAAGATCTTCCCCGGTCGGCCGTGAATATCTTGTGTCAGAGTCCACATTATCTTCCTAGGATGTGTGGCATGGAAGAAGACCGAGATAGGGTAATCTTTGGGCATCTTGGGCAGATACATGACCGTGCCCTCAGCAGTAAACACCCAATCCTCCCTCTTGGGCTTGGTCTGGGATTGTTTGTCAATAACGTCCCCGAATAAGAAACCAGGTTTCTTATACTCCATCCCATATATGTATGTCAGGGGCTCCCCACTGATCATACTCAGCAGCATGCGTTCTTCCTGGGACGAGATTAGGGTTCCCCTTTCTTCAGGATAGTTGGCTCCAGAAATGGGGAATGTCACATGCGACAAATCCTCCAGATAGTTTGAGTTCAGCATCCCGGCAGCAGAGCCCATCACCTCAGCCAAAAGAGGGATCTGTAAGTCCACTACAAAATGTAAGAGAACAAGTCAGTTTCTACACTAGACGCTATACTCTTACAGTTTACGCCAAAGGTTAGCAGTCCAAGCTTTTTTACGCCAAGACTGCAAAAAAATTGAGCTTTTATGCTGAAACCTATTTCCGAGGCATAAAATTCAAGGTTGGCAATATACGCCAAAATCTAACAGTTTGAGTTTTTTACGCCAGACTGCCAAAATTTGAGTTTTTACGCCAGAATTTTCATTCAGCGCGTAAAACCCAAAGTTGGAGGTATACACCAAATTTCGACAGTCTGAGTTTTACACCAGACTGCAAAAAGATGGTTTTACGCTGAAACATTAGAAATGTGGGCGTATTGGTTCGCATACACGTACAACGTGTGCGGAAAGTCCTCTATTCCCCTCGGAGTCCTTTTTACCTGTGACGTCCGGAGCACAGCTCGACGACGGAGCGCTGCGCTCCGATCGAGGCTCGTTCAGTCTAATGGAAGTTGCTCGTGCTTGAGCAGAAGAGCGAGAAGAGGAAGAGACCTTCTTTCCCTTAGCAGTGGAATCCTGTTTAGGTGCCATGGCGATTCTGAGTTCTCAAGAAAGAGATGAAGAAGAAGGGTTCTTGGAAAGCTAGGATTTTGTGAAGACAGATAAAGAGTTTCTCTCTCAAGACCTTGGGCTATTTATAGAGTTCGGATAACTCTTCGAATCCATAACCAAAACCGATATTTAATAAATTGGTTATGATTTAGGACCACGTCAGCCTATCATTTGAAAAAGAAGACGGACAGTCAGTGGATCCAGAATTTACGCGCAGAGCAGATCTATGATTTTATGCTCAGAAAATTTTACGCTCAGAGGCTACAAATCTACGATTTTACACTCAGAGGCTATAAATCTATGATTTTACACTCAGTAGCTTTTATGCTCAGTAGCTTTTACGCTCAAAGGCTACAAACCTACGATTTTACGCTCAGTGGCTACAAATCTACGATTTTACGCTCGGAAGCTATTTACGCTCGGAGGCTACAAATCTATGATTCTATGCTCAGAAGTTACAGATGGCCAATTTCAAGGGTTTACGCAGAAAATGCTCCTTTTTGGCTACAAAACATCCCAAGTGCCTAAAACACACAGAGTTCAGCATTGAAGGTGACTCTTCTTGGGCCATTGGAAGTTCATCCAAAGTCCGGTCAGAATCTTCTATAAAAGTTCAAGTATGGCCTGTTCAACGGACATTTCTCGTCCTATTTCAAGGGATTTTCGGGAAACCATTCTTGAAGATGATGGTCTGAACAAGAATCCTTCGTATCAAAGAAGTGATTGTTCAAAAATTTTACGTGTCTCCTCGTCCAAAACAGCATGACAGTTTGGATCTTCAAAAGACGACTTAATGCTAAGAAGCTTTCTACGTGTCTTTAATCACGCGTAAAAGACGGGACGAGATCAGATACTCTTTTATCATAGTCAGCGTAAAGTTATTCAGACGTGCTGAAGCTGCACATATTCAGACTTTCTCACATCAAATATGGCAAATCATCAGATGCGTAAAAGAAGACAATTCTATTAATCATGATTACATATGATGGAAATCTAAGTTTACAAAGGATTTTTCATTTTTTTAATGATTACATATGATGGAAATCCTTTTTACAAAGGATTTTTTAAAGATCATACTGGGAATCTGTTGTGCCAGGTTCTCATATTGGTAGAGATCTTTTTCTGCTTCTTCTACAGCAGTTAATCGGCTTCCGCGGCCGATTAACAAGAAAATGATCAATGGCGGGAGGATACACAACTGGGCATGTTTTATTCAAGCCCACCCTCCATACGCCATGGCAGCTACGCCCTAGAATTGTGTAAGGGGTTCAGACCCAACACAATACTGGAAGACAGGGCCAAGCTGCCTACCCTCGTCCAGCTTCATGATGGGAGAAAATACAGCTTGCAAGCTGTGTAGTCTAATGCGACCCTTCCTCTCCCCTGGACGAATCGCCATATAAAATTGCTGATCATCCCGAGCAAAGGAAGCTATGATATCCTTCCATGATCCATCGTTGCAGAGGACATTTGCTCGAAGACGCCTCTTTTTATAGCTCATTATGTATTGGAAGAATATGATCTTCTTCTTCCTCAAGTCAGCATGACGAATCTCGGCAACCATTTCTTTGTGGTGAAGGAAGTGTGGGAAAAGCAGGTTAACTCACTCGCCTTTATATAGGCAGAAGAGAACACACCAAATCCCAACAAATTCCTAAATATTTGCCGAGAAATCAGCCTCGCAGAACGAGTCAAACTTGACCGTTTCATGCTTCATTCAAAGTGTTTCAAATTACGAAGAATTTGAAAACTTTGAAGGGGGTCTTGTAGAAGCATGAAAAATACGCTGGGAAAACACACGCGTAAAACCCTCAACATGCAGGAAGCCAGCGTAAAACAGAGCTCCAGTATTGGGTGGCTTAAAACATGACTTCAAAGCCATGGCGTACAGCAGAGCCTCAACGCTGTTCAGCGTAAAACAGAGCTCCAGAACAACCTACGTAATGCAGTATTTCCAGACTGCTTTGGCGTAAAAAGGTTGCTACATCGTCACTTCGGCGTAAAACCTATTTGCTTTTAATGCAGCAGGAAATTGTACGAGGAACTCTTCGTATTCCTCGAATGAACCTGTCAGATAAAGCAGTGAACCTGACTCCTGACAAAGAGTACTGCACGACGATCAAGGACGGCTGTTATGATGATTCTACACAGAGCCCCAAACTATCGTTTAGTGACAAACCCTTGATATAAGACGTTGTTTACGCATTCAAGGAATACGCTGCCTATTTTACACAGGCAGAGATGAGCTTTTACGCTCAGAATGAGATGAAATCAACCGCCACGTCAAAAGCTACTATTCGTACAGAACTCGAGGCACGTCTCTGCAATTAATGCGCGAGATGGAGGCAGATCTCTGCATTTAATGCACGAGATTTGGTTCTACTTTTAATGATCGGGTGAGCTATAATTAGGGCTAATATATCCATATCACCATCCCTGTACATTACGCCAACCTGGCTATTTTCAGCTATAGGAGTACGCCGTATGCTATCTCCTCGAAATACGCCAACTCAGGCTATATTTGCTAAGGTGCGTGATTAGGCTATTTGGCCCAGAATACGCTCAAGAACTCAGTCAAAGAAGGATAATCGGCTATCTTTACGTTGGCTACCTATCCATGCAGCATTAAGCGTTACGCAGAACTTAGCTTTTATGCCAATATGGCAGCTACTTGGCTTCTACGCCAACAAAACAACTATTCGGCTTCTACGCCAATATGACAGCTACCTGGCTTCTACGCCAACATGACAGCTATTTGGATTCTACGCCAACTTGACAACTATTCGGCTTCTACGCCTACTTGGCTTTTACGCCATCAGAACAGCTATTTGGCTTTTACGCCAACGAGACAGTTATTTGGCTTTTATGCCAACCATCTCTACGCGAGGGACAGTTATCTACGAGGCTTGCATGCCGTGATCTTCGATGAGCGATTATACGCGTTACTTCTTAATGGGACACGCATCACACGCCAATTCAGGAGATCATTCATACGTGGGTAGCAGTTATTATAACCGCCGCGTAAAAGGCGCAACTCTCTCCGATGTTCGGTTTCTACGCCGACTGGTCAGTTACTGTGACCGAGCTCTATAAATAGAGACCTCTGGCCATGGAGGTCAAGGGTCGAATTCAGAGATCAGAAGAGGTCAAAATTTTGAGAGGGAGAAGTCACAGACAAAGGTTGAATTCAAAAGAGAGTATATCCAGAGAGTGTTGACTACTTTGGCTACAAGAGTTCAATCCTTCCTGCAGTCTTTGAAGTTTCTTTTTCGTCTTCTACAGCACTTCTTCGTCATCGCGTGGTCCAAGGGACAAAGTGATCGACCGCAGATCAGACTCCTATAGCAATTTTCCCCAGAATTATTTTTTTATTGTACTTAACATCCTCGTATAGGATTAATTGTACTTTTTTTCTTGTTTGTAATCAAAAGAAGAAAGGTTTCGTACAAATCCTCTATCTATTTTATTTCAAACAAAATAGTGACTCGCCAGGTGAATTTTCAAAACCTATCATGTTCATATTACCTTTGATAGTGTTTTGTATACCATGTGAGTTTAATAGCCTGAGTTTGTAAACTAGAAAGAGCTTCGTACAAACATTCACATTTTGTTTTATCATCAAACAGACCGCATACTCTGCTTGCCGCATAAGTCACTCGGCCACATGGATGTCTCTTGGACTTAGTGAATTTCTTATTCGTTCAGCAAGTGGAAACACAAGGAGTTTCAAGGACACTTGTGTAAATAACCAGTCATGCTTCCAATAAGATGGACGCATGCTGTCAGTATGCGAAAGAAAGCTCAGGCCGCATAGCCATGTCAGGACGTATAGCGCTCTCGGCCGCATAGTTCGCTGGCCGTATGAAAACTTCGTCTTCTCCAACATAAGGTACAGCCATGGCGGAAGCTACAAAAACCAAAATTTATTTTCTCCATAAAATTTTTATTTTAACTCCGAATCAAGTAAACCAAAAGCCAAATGCTCGAAATGAAGTGCTCTATCAACCAAGAAAAACTATTTTTCTAAAATACCATGTTTGAATAGATTAAAACTACGAAAAACATATGGCACCCATGAAAATCCTAAACTTCAATTGTAGATCTACTCAAATTCACCCATCAAAACCGATCTTGGGGCACGGTCCACTGAATATGGGAATCGATTTCGAAGAAGAAAATCTATAACGAGGATGAGTTCTTGTTTCAATCTATCCCGATCGAACGATACCGTCTTGTATTTCTTAGTCGCGCTCCTCGAATAGTGGGAACGGGGCACCACATCCTACCCAACTAATTGGAAGTTTCATTCCGAAACTTAGGAATAGAACCTACCACTAGGAAACAATGAAGGAAATATTTCCCTCATCTCAGATTCAAGCTCCCAAGTGGATTATTCGATCGAGTGATTTCGCCAAAGCATACATACGAGAGGAACCGAGCGACTTCGAAGCAACTTTTCTTTATGATCCAAAATTTGCACAGGTTGTTCGACATATGTCAAGTCTGCCTTAAGATCCAGTTAATAAAGATCTACCACATGACTCGGGTCATACACGTACTTCCTAATCTGTGAAACGTGGAAGACATCATGCACTTCGGATAGTGACGGTGGTAGGGCAATCTGATATGCAACTGAGGCAACTCGCTTTAGTATTTCGAATGGACCGACAAATCTTGGACTTAGCTTTCCCTTTGCTCCGAATCTGGTGACTCCTCGCATGGGCGAGACTTTGAGAAATACCCGATCTCCTTCGAAGAACTCAAGCGGCCGACGATGTAAACCCCCTCGATTTATTCTGTAGATAGTTAGAGTGGATTTGGAAAAATTTTGGTAGCAGAGGTCGAGGTTTAGAGTGGAGATAGTTTTTCTGGCATTTAATTCCATTAATTAAAACCCTTGGCGTGCCCCATCATTTTCTGATTTTTAGGAGCCCAATATCAGCCCATAAATTCCGTTCAATTATTGTACTTCTGACCTGACTCGCCAAGTTAGGCACTGGACTTTTCCGTCTTTTAAAATCAGTTTTTGTGTGCTCTAAATTAATTGCGCAACATTCTGAAAATCGTAACCCATATTTAATTCCGTGTCGGACACTTGTGTCGTTACCCTAAAATTTTAGATACCAACTTAACCCGTTGAGCCGGACCAACTAAAGGGTCCAAGACTGACTCCAAGCCCCCACCATTTTTGGCCTTTGCGTCATTTCCGAATTTTGACCCCAAGTGCCCCAATTAATTTAAAATTCGCGGGACACTTTATTTCTATTTAAATCGGGGATACCAACTTTGTAAATCCCAATTTTAATCCTAAATTAATTCCAATGCCCTTCTAATTAAACCCGTGCCTAACGCACAATACCCCCTCACCATGAAAATTGCTAAACCCAATTTTTCCCATAATTTTTGTGTCATTTTATGTGTTCATACAATTTCTCGAATTTACGGGGCTAAGTTGCAATTATTGAATTTGTGTGTCATCACCCTATTGGCTTTGAACTATGGAGAGGTCCCAAAATAGGGTCCCATTCTCACCCATGCATTCACCCCTCATGAAGAAACCCTCTTCTCTTCATGATCAATCACAACCATTCATTTTGAATAGGTTGATCACAACCCTCCATCTCCTTCACACACCCCTATAAAGTAACACCTCACCCCACCCTCAATACAACACCACTGGCCCTAATCCCTAGGAAAAACTCCTCTCTCTCTCCTCACTCCTTCATTAAAACCCCCATGCAAAACTTCACCACTCTCCTTTATTTCCTTCTTCTTCTTCCTTAGTCTCTTCTTCCTCTTCAATTACTCTTCATATTCACCCACCCCGACTCCAGCACTCCGGCCGACGGCTCGACTCCGGCCAGGCGGCGCCGCCCCTCCGGCGCTGAAGACTTCCTCTCCCTGCTGGCCGTGCGTCCCCCGCTGTGAGCGTCCCCCCGCGGCTGTGCGTCCCCCGCGCGGCCTGAGCAACCCGACCCCGCACTGTGCTTCTCCCCACCGCTGTGTGTGCCGCTCCAGTACACAAAAACTCGCCGGACTGTACTTCTTCTCTACCCCACTGTGCGTCCCAGCCGACTTCATCAACTCCAGTTCCCACCACCATCTACTCCAGTTCTCACTACCACCATCGACACTACCACCCCGCGACCACCCTCCACCGGCCGTACTCCGGCGTCGACGACCTCGTTGAGGTTCACTCTTTCCCCTCTCTTGTCTTTTAATTCCAGAAATTATTATCATTTGATAAAAAGGATTTTTAATTATATAAGGATGTGTGAAATGCTAGCTAGGGTTTTGGTTTATCTTTGTGAACATGGTTTGAGGTTGTGGTTTTTGAGGTTTAATAAATTTCTACTGTTTATGTACTAATGATATGAATGATTAGTATAGTGGACTACTTGAACTATGTGATTAAGGGATTACATTGGGTAAGGCTAGTGATGAATAATGGAATGTGGATTTTAAATGACTTGAGGTTGGTTTAATGAGGTTTAATATAATTTAGTGTTTATGTAGTATAGTAAGACAATGAACCCTGTGTTTAATAACGTTTGTTTAAGGGGTTGTTATACATGTCATAATATGGAATTGATGGTTAACTGCAGGGTTGATATTTAGGCTTAATTCAGGTTATATATGGTTGGGGAGGATAAGGATAAATGAGGGTTTATGTATGTATCAAGTTTTAGGGGCTGATATGATTGTTCTAAGCAATTGACGGTTAATTGAGGAGCAGGTTAAATGGTAGTAAAATGATACAGTGATAACAAAACAGTGGTTATTTGTAGAGCTAATAATTGATGATGAATTTAAGTGAGTAGTAGCTAGGTTATTGGAAAGCGGCATTCAAGTATTAAATCAATGGTTTGTATAATCAAGGGTTTAATTGATTAATGTTTAATTTATTCGAGGATGATATATTTATACGTGCATATTAACGTCGGTAAAAACCAGGAAAAAAAATCTAAGGATGATTACGACTTGAACTACTGAGAAACATCATGATGAACATTAGAGATTGAGGGTTGGGTCTGATGATATTGTACAGGCGAATGATTTGGAGATAGGTATTATTCGGATCAAGGATCAGAAATTGAGGACTGTGAAATTGATAGTAACTATTTTAGTTGGAGACTGAGTTTAGGTATAGATGAGTGACGCAACCCTGCCTGTCGTGGAATAGATTATTAATTATTGGTTTGTATCTCATCTCTAGGTACTGCGGGATCTGAGGACTTGGACGCAGTACCGGGACCCCGTCATCAGCAGCCACACGCAGGCAAGTGTACCTTGCCACCCTGTATTTCAGATTACAGATATTTGTTGTTCTTTATGTACATTGTGCACGTACTTATGTTGACGCTCGATACTTCACGTCCGGATCACAACCGGGTGCTGACATTCGTCGTAACGTATTAGAAAGATTGTTAGATGCTTAGTAGCACTTCGATGTACGTACCTGAGTATATCGACACCCCAGGACACACTCATACACTGTGATCGTGCCAGATTCATGTATCCTGATACTAACATCATGACCAGAGACTGGGACGACCTTAGGGTCGCGTCTGTTGAGTTATCTTCCGTGTGTCGAGACTGCTAGATAGAGGTTCAGGTTCAGCGCACAATCGTTGACCGCTTGGGGAAGGGGAAGACAGTTACTAGACATTTGGGCTACTCTGCACGCGCTTATATATATACTAGTTCTGTAGTGATCCTGTATCTAGAGTAGTTGTACCACCCATGTGACTCCTTGCCCGGAACTGCGGTACGTGCCGTGTGTTTCCGTGTCCGGAGCTACGGTTTTATTTTGGACAGCCCACGCGTCGAATATTGTCTTTAAACTGTGTCACACTAGTTGGTTATGATAGAGTACCCTGTCGTGCACTTGTAGTTTCTGTTTACTTGGCATGTTGTATTTTTGTACCTTGTTACGTCCCTCTGAGGACCTGGTTCCCTGCCAGTTTTGCAGCATAGATGATTACGGAGCATTTGGAGTTGCTGTTGGAGTTGCAAGTCTTGCGGGCATGGTACCAGGTACTCACATTATATCTACCGGTATTATGGTTATTGTTTATTTCATCTGCTGTTGTAGCCTAGTTTTTATAGACTCATACTTCTTCTCGAGTCTATTCGAGTTAGTGTGTTATTGGGCGGCCGACTCTAGCACATATAGCTCTTTCTTGCATACTGTTGCACATTGTGGATTGAGACATAGAGGTTTACATTTATGATATATCTAAGATAGTGCCCTTTTATATTACAGCTTATACGTATTTGAGTCAGACCAGAGTCTGGTCGAATGCGTAGCTGGCGTATCACGTATTCCTGGTCCTACGTATTTTGGGACTGGGGCGTGACAGACGATGCATATCAGCGTAACTCTTTTGGCAACTCTGAGCTACCTTTAGTCATTCCCGAATCGAATGAATCTTTTGGACAGTCTGCTCCACAAGTTCAGGGCCAAGGATCTGCCGTTCTCCAACTTCGTCCCAACAGATCGGGAATCTGCACTTTCGTCCATACAATGCCTCATACGGTGCCATCTGAATGTTGGATTGAAAGCTTTTGTTGTATGCAAATTCAACTAACGGTAGATGCAAGTCCCAACTCGTCTCCAATTCCAAGATTTGTCGGTCTATTTAAAATACTAAAGCGAGTTGCCTCAGTTGCATATCATATTGTCCTACCACCGTCACTATCCAAAGTGCACGATGTCTTCCATGTTTCACAGCTTAGAAAGTACGTGTATGACCCGAGTCATGTAGTAGATCTTGATCAACTGGATCTTAAGGCAGACTTGACATATGTCGAACAACCTGTGCAAATTTTGGATCATAAAAAAAAGCTGCTTCGAAGTCGCTCGGTTCCTCTCGTACGCGTGCTTTAGCGAAATCACTCGGTCGAAGAATCCACTTGGGAGATTGAATCTGAGATGAGGGAAATGTTTTCTTCATTGTTTCCTAGTGGTAGGTTCTATTCCTAAGTTTCGGGACAAAACTTTCAATTAGTTGGGTAGGATGTGGTGCCCCGTTCCCCCTATTCGGGGAGCGCGGCTAAGAAATACAAGACGGTATCGTTCGATCGGGATAGATTGAAACAAGAACTCATCCTCGTTATGGATTTGCTTCTTCAGAATTGATTTCCATATTCAGTGGACCGTGCCCCCATGTAAAACCCCTATTTCTAAAAATCGTATTTTTTTTTAATTAAATTGTAGTAATTAGGTCTAAATAGGAGAAATAGATTTTTAATAATTTTTATGTTAGGTGTTCGGACACTTAGATGACTTATGGGACCATCAGGAATTTTTCGGAATTTATTCCATGTAGGAGACCCCTTGAGTAGTTGCTAGCCTAACGATGTGCAATACCCTAATCTATAAATCTTCTTATGTGTGAATATATATATATATATATATATATATATATATATATATATATATATGTATATATATATATATTTAAAGAAAGGAAAGAAAAATAAAAGTTAATAGTAGTAATATAATAATAATAATAAGTAACTAAGTAATATAATAATAATACAACAATTCTAACTATTATCCTTCTTAGCAAACATGCTGCAACCTAACTTTGCTTTTCCCATTCTTACTTGCATTGACCGCCCATCCCGCAGCAACTTGACATGCGGACCCTCCCCTTTAATTAATTCCCTTCAGCCCTTTTTTTCTTCGCCCCACGGACTCAATCGCTCACCCTCTCTTAATATATATATATATATATATATATATATATATATATATATATATATATATATATATATTAGCTCCCAAAAACCCTAACCTAAAACTCCAGACTTTCTCTTTCCATCTAGAGCCGTCACCGCAGCCAGAGAAGCCCCGCCAAGCCATCCAACCATCCCGTCGACGCCGACCTCGCGAACTGCAGTTTTCCACTCGAGGCACCTTCGCTCCGGCGTAATTTTCCGTCGACTCGCTCGACCAAACGCTGTTCCGTCTTCATAGGTATGATCATCCCTTAACCCTCTCCAATATTTGTTTTATAGCCAACCTCGGAAAACGTGTGCCCCTAGGTGAAAAACAGCGCCCAAGTTGGCCCGGACTTACCCAATTCTGAAATCGCAGAAACTTGCGATGACCACCCATATTGCCGAGTTCGTATCTCCCACCACAGAGATCCGAATTCGATGATTCTTTTTGATACCTGTAGAATACATGACCTAGTTTATTTTCTGTAAAATAATCCTGTGCTATTAGTTGCTGTGGACAGAATTATATTCGTCATAAAACTGCGCGCACCCACTTTTTTCGGTTTTCCAAAAGTTGGAGATCGGAGCGCGCCCCGCCGTGTGCCAAGTATACCGAATGGTGCACGCAGCATAATCGGATACGTGAAAATTCGTGGAGACTGATTCGGACGCGTGTGCTCGCCGGAATCAGGCCGTATCCGCGGACACATTTCGTATCGCAACTTTTGTGGAACTCGCGCGTATTTTGTGCACGCTTGTCAGAATGCGACGAAACCTGCGCCACTGGACTCGTGGTAACGCGCTGGTCCTGTGATCCAATTTTCACGCATTTCTGAGACGGTTGACCAGATCGCCAATTGGCGGGCCCATAGTTGACTTTTTGGACCAAATTTTGTTCGGACCATCAGAATCCATATTTGGACATACCGTTGGGTTCGTATTGACATCTAGAGTTGTTTGACCCATTGTTTGTCCCATTTAGAGACTGTTACCCTCGGCACGCTTTTCGGTGCAAAGTGGGCCACACGTTGACCCCACTTTTGCCCGAAATTACGGTTTTGCCCCTGTGTCCAAATTGGACGAAAGGGAAGTGCTTTCTAGCTATTTTGCTTATTTTGGGAATGTTGGTGATATCTATTTCAGCATCCGGAGACATTTGTTCTGAGGCCATAGCTTCTGGTCCTGTGTATTGGACATCTGGACGTGACATTTTGCAGTTTCTTGCCAGACAAGTATACATTGCCATTGTACTGTTATTTATATTTCATATGTTGCATGCATCTTTACTTTCTGTCCTTAGTCATATATTTTAATTGTTATATAAAATGCTCGCGGCGGTGACGTCGCGATATGTTTTTATTTATATATTGCATTGACCTTGTTCATGAGACTACCCCATTATCATGTAGCACCATTAGGTTTCATTTGACTGTGACACATATTTTTACACGAGTTGTGTGTCTCATGTAGATCACGGACGCACGTATTGACTGATCATCGGTACGTGTGGGACGTGCGTTAGGAATAACTGCTGTTAGAAACTTTGCATGCTAGTAGACTTGGCAGTTATTAGAGGTCCATGGACATAGCCTATTGTAGTACGGTGGTCCCATCCTTGTCCTTGTTTGGTTGCAGGATTGGGCTAGGGTACTAAGAATAGGCTATGGACCAAATCGTGTCATGGATGTGACATGCTTAGAGCATAGGGTGGGGAGAACAACAAGTACCGCATTTGAGCTCCTTTACACTTTTTCTGTGCGCCCGGATTCTCCGCTGGAGATACGGGTGGTGATGACCCTTATATATTATCTACTATCAGGCGGGCCACCGGCGTTCAAAAGACGACGTGCCTTTTAGGCCCCTGGATCTTCAAAAGAGAACCATGCCAAATCCCAGTTTTCAGCCAGATAGCTCACTTGTGGGGAAAGTTGTTCTTAAACTGCATTCACTTTAGACGGTTAGGCGACCCATTGGATATTTATTTCAGTACTTTATTGGCATGTGTTTAAGTATACTTGTTATGTCCCTCTGAGGACCTGGTCCGCTGCCAGGTGTACCTGTTCTTGAGTATTTGCAGGAGCGCAGATTTGGAAGGATATAGATGCTTCGTGGATGTCTTCTCGTCGAGCCGTGATTGGTAGCTGGTACTTATATTGTTTGAGTGAGTTGTACTTATATTGTATTTACTTTTTCCATTTGAGTTGGTAGTGGATTTGTTTCCATCCAACTATCATTCTTAGATACTCCTTATTGAGATCTAGTTTCTTAGATACTGGTTGTTTATTTCTATATAATTTTGGTGGATGAGATTTAGATTGTACCCATGTGACTTGTGATTCATTTTATACCACTTGTGGATTTTATATTCATATTACAGCGTACGTATGGATTTGGTTTCCATATATTGGAGTTGCCATATCCATGCGGCTGGCATGCTTACGTGTCCTAGTCCTACGTATTTTTGGGACTGGAGCGTGACATGTTTTTGTGGTGGCCCATGCAGGTCGAGAGCATATTGTCTCGGTTACGTTACTGTACCGAACAAGCCTGCACCTAGGACTAGAATATAGGATCTCATCCACAATTGACTATGATTCATCTTCCTCCTCTCTGTTCTATTTTGAACAAATGCATCCTGCTTGATTCCTGTGCTTCCCTAATAGTTCTTTAAGTATAGCCTTCTCCTAGAATATAGAAGTTCCTGTTGTTAGATGATAATTAGAGTAGCACACCTATTTAGAATACAACGAGATTTTAGATACACCACTAAGTTTAGAATATCTAGCGAACCCTAGAATCCCTTATCCCTAAAATTGGTTTACCATTACCCGGATGTATTATGAGGACTTAAGAGTAGTATAGACACTACTAGAGTTATTTAGAAGGTTACCATAATGTTTGCCCCTAGCATTGAGGAACCAATAGAAAACAAAAACTTAATGTTTGGACTGAACCTAACCTTCATAGTTAGATGATATTGGAACTATAAACTTATATCATTGTCTTGTTATTAGTAGACAGCACCCTAGGAAGACTAGAGGAATGTAATCAATACTTCTCCCTTGATCATACCCCGAACATAGCAACTAACACCCCACTCCCCTTAGAGAACCATGATGCTATCTAGAGCCCTCTATCTTTATTTTTATATTGTTTCCCTGCGACCATAGCGCTCAATATTTTGCGACGGCTAATTACGTTTCTTCTCTTCATCTTTCAACTCGTGCCATCTGACACTTTGGATAGTAGGCCAAGTAATTTTATTCTTTGTTAAGGGCTCATAGTTTGCTAGGATTATAGTTGTAGCCTTGAGTGTGAATTTATTTTATGCTTAGTAGTTAGAACTTGATAAGTTTAAGTTGTTTTGTAGATTGTGACCGATGATTAACCCTTAGTTTTTAAATCATGTAATTTGTACCCTCACCTCGATACAAGCGAGATCCCTTTTCCCTTAAACGGCCAGTAACTCTTCTATCCTTACTATTGACACTTGTTCTATAAGCACTATGACTAAGAGGTAAGATGACCATGACCTATGTAATATAAGAGGATACCCTAACAAGTACCAAGACCTTTTCTCATAGACCTTAATAGGAGCTTTTACGGTATCCTTAAGACAATACAATAGTAGTTAATTATTTTAAATTGGGTAGTATACCTCACCACCTAGTATCATATAGCCCTTGTGATCCATTGATGAAGTGTAACTGAATGGCATTAATTGTATGCTAACATAAGATGATAGTGTTTTCAGACTATAGAACTTAGAGGCTCATACCCCTACTTTGTCGACTATCGACTTAGACAAGGAATTAATATGATAACTGTAGAGATTGTAGAGTCTTTTGTTATTATTGCCTATGTTGTTTTTGTTTTGCAAACTTGAGTTATTTGTAACATCTCTCATCATAATCCAGCGTTATATTTTCTGTGCTACCTTGAATTATGCTGCTATTATAGCCTACTTTTGCGAGCTTATTCTTTATCAAGCTTGTTCATGACATATGTATTATTGGGGAGGCCCACAATAATACATTTCAGAATCAGTGTATTACGGTCTGATCAACCATAGTGCGCTTGATTCGCCCTTCGTATAACTACTTTACGTGGATTGAGGTATAGTGATTAGTAGACGAATGTATTTGCCCTCTAGTTATGTCTGAGCATATCGTATCGGTTACATAACTGTACTAATACGAGCATGCGAATACGGATTTATCAAATAGGATTTTAATCCACAACTGCGTTGACAATTTCCAATTGAATTCTTTAAACGCCTTGATCCCAATACTTCTATTCTATTACGCTGCCTTGAACTCTTTATTATTGATCTTCGTCTTCCCTTATTTTGGAAAGACGAAACCTCGTGCTGAGTATAAAGTTTGATACACAGAGAGTACTAGATACACCCCATAGGCCGATTACATACTTGAGGATTATTCTTTCGTAATTAAGGACATATCATATATGATATAATCGGCGTTGAAGTTTTGAGGATTGAACGACATGAGTAAATAAATTAAGGAATATTTTTCTTAAGGTATATAGCCTTATGTGAGAGATGGGTAAATTATAAGTTGGGTAGCAGTGCATTTGTCAACCCGAGAGAAAAAAAATTTAGATTGTGATCGAGTAAGATTAGATTGGGAGAGGTTCAAGCCATTGTAATTTTGAGAAATTTAGAAGGATGAATAAGAGGATGAGGATCAATAAATTGATATTGAGGACCCAATATTTATACCTTAAGTGCATTTTTAAACAATGAAGGTAGAATCACCAATTTGAATTTAAAGGATAAATATAGAATTTCAGACTTGAATATTGGCGGACTGCATTTAAATTATTTTTCAATTTGGTGAGTTGAATTAAGAATTAAAATTTTGGTTGGACGACCTATTTGAAATAATAAGGATGTGAATGGAATTTAAAGAGTTGAGGCATACAAAATTTTATAAGTGAAAATGGGAATATATTGGACTCAAACCACTTCTAAAGGAGATTATGATAGTTAGAGATCGTGAGGTAAAAGTTATATGCGTATGTAAATCTTGGAGATGTTATGTGGATATGGATAATTTAAAACAAGGGGAGAAGAGATAACCATAGGTTAAATTTTGATTGGAGCAGTGGTCATCTTAACCTAGAAGTGATTGCAATGGATATGATTAGGATTTTAGTTATCGCAAGAAGATTGCGACTGACTTGCCTTATTGTACATAAAGGATTAACCGATTCTGCCTTATTTCAATTTTGAGGACGACATTGTTTTAAGTTGGCTGAATTGTGAAACCCCCTCACCTAAGAATTTGACCTACTCGGCTTAGATAGTGAGACTGAGGCTAGCACGAATCCACTTAGAAATAGAACACGGTATTTTTATTTAGTTTTACAACATGATATCACTTGACACGCCTTACCGTGCTCCGATAATTGGAGCACTACACTAGCCACTACCTTCCTACAAATTCTACCCCCTTATCCTAGACATGCCATCATCCAATTCTCATCTTTGTGCAATTTTCCAATTGTTGGACGCTTTTATACAAAAGAGCATTTATGTGTCCACACCATTGGACATGACACATGAAGAAACCTATTTTTCGCTCATATGGATTTTTCCATAATTTTTTTTCTCGGGATGTGCAACGTGCAACATCGCCCACCCCTTTAAACCTAGCCTTGCATTTTAAACAATGCAAATCTTATACCATCATTGCATTCTATCGTGACTTAATTTTAATTTCGAGGACAAAATTTTTATAAGTTGGGTAGAATGTAAAACCCCTATTTCTAAAAATCATATTTTTTTTTAATTAAATTGTAGTAATTAGGTCTAAATAGGAGAAATAGATTTTTAATAATTTTTATGTTAGGTGTTCGGGCACTTAGATGACTTATGGGACCATCAGGAATTTTTTGGAATTTATTCCATGTAGGAGACCCCTTGAGTAGTTGCTAGCCTAACGATGTGCAATACCCTAATCTATAAATCTTCTTATATATATATATATATATATATATATATGTATATATATATATATATTTAAAGAAAGGAAAGAAAAAGAAAAGTTAATAGTAGTAATATAATAATAATAATAAGTAACTAAGTAATATAATAATAATACAACAATTCTAACTATTATCCTTCTTAACAAACATGCTGCAACCTAACTTTGCTTTTCCCATTCTTACTTGCATTGACCGCCCATCCCGCAGCAACTTGACATGCGGACCCGCCCCTTTAATTAATTCCCTTCAGCCCTTTTTTTCTTCGCCCCACGGACTCAATCGCTCACCCTCTCTTAATATGTATAATATATATATATATATATATATATATATATATATATATATTAGCTCCCAAAAATCCTAACCTAAAACTCCAGACTTTTTCTTCCCATCTAGAGCCGTCACCGCAGCCAGAGAAGCCCCGCCAAGCCATCCAACCATCCCGTCGACGCCGACCTCGCGAACTGCAGTTTCCCACTCGAGGCACCTTCGCTCCGGCGTGATTTCCTGTCGACTCGCTCGACCAAACGTTGTTCCGTCTTCATAGGTATGATCATCCCTTAACCCTCTCCAATATTTGTTTTATAGCCAATCTCGGAAAACGTGTGCCCCTAGGTGAAAAATAGCGCCCAAGTTGGCCCGGACTTACCCAATTCTGAAATCGCAGAAACTTGCGATGACCACCCATATTGCCGAGTTCGTATCTCCCACCACAGAGATCCGAATTCGGTGATTATTTTTGATACCTGTAGAATACATGACCTAGTTTATTTTCTGTAAAATAATCCTGTGCTATTAGTTGCTGTGGACAGAATTATATTCGTCATAAAACTGCGCGCACCCACTTTTTCTGGTTTTCCAAAAGTTGGAGATCGGAGCGCGCCCCGCCAAACGGGACCGCCCCGCCGTGTGCCAAGTGTACCGAATGGTGCACGCAGCATAATCGGACACGTGAAAATTCGTGGAGACTGATTCGGACGCGTGTGCGCGCCGGAATCAGGCCGTATCCGCGGACACATTTCGTATCGCAACTTTTGTGGAACTCGCGCGTATTTTGTGCACGCTTGTCAGAATGCGACGAAACCTGCGCCACTGGACTCGTGGTAACGCGCTGGTCCTGTGACCCAATTTTCACGCATTTCTGAGACGGTTGACCAGATCGCCAATTGGCGGGCCCATAGTTGACTTTTTGGACCAAATTTTGTTCGGACCATCGGAATCCACATTTGGACATACCGTTGGGTTCGTATTGACATCTAGAGTTATTTGACCCATTGTTTGTCCCATTTAGAGACTGTTACCCTCGGCACGTTTTTCGGTGCAAAGTGGGCCACACGTTGACCCCACTTTTGCCCAAAATTACGGTTTTGCCCCTGTGTCCAAATTGGACGAAAGGGAAGTGCTTTCTAGCTATTTTGCTTATTTTGGGAATATTGGTGATTTCTATTTCAGCATCCGAGACATTTGTTCTGAGGCCATAGCTTATGGTCCTGTGTATTGGACATCTGGACGTGACATTTTGCAGTTTCTTGCCAGGCAAGTATACCTTGTCATTGTACTGTTATTTATATTTCATATGTTGCATGCATCTTTACTTTCTGTCCTTAGTCATATATTTTAATTGTTATATAAAATACTCGCGGCGGTGACGTCGCGATATGTTTTTATTTATATATTGCATTGACCTTGTTCATGAGACTACCCCATTATCATGTAGCACCATTAGGTTTCATTTGACTGTGACACATATTTTTACACGAGTTATGAGTCTCATGTAGATCACGGACGCACGTATTGACTGATCATCGGTACGTGTGGGACGTGCGTTAGGAATAACTGCTGTTAGAAACTTTGCATGCTAGTAGACTTGGCAGTTATTAGAGGTCCATGGACATAGCCTATTATAGTACGGTGGTCCCATCCTTGTCCTTGTTTGGTTGCAGGATTGGGCTAGGGTACTAAGAATAGGCTATGGACCAAATCGTGTCATGGATGTGACATGCTTAGAGCATAGGGTGGGGAGAACAACAAGTACCGCATTTGAGCTCCTTTACACTTTTTCTGTGCGCCCGGATTCTCCGCTGGAGATACGGGTGGTGATGACCCTTATATATTATGTACTATCAGGCGGGCCACCGGCGTTCAAAAGACGACGTGCCTTTTAGGCCCCTGGATCTTCAAAAGAGAACCATGCCAAATTCCAGTTTTCAGCCAGATAGCTCACTTGTGGGAAAAGTTGTTCTTAAACTGCATTCACTTTAGACGGTTAGGCGACCCATTGGATATTTATTTCAGTACTTTATTGGCATGTGTTTAAGTATACTTGTTATGTCCCTCTGAGGACCTGGTCCGCTGCCAGGTGTACTTGTTCTTGAGTATTTGCAGGAGCGCAGATTTGGAAGGATATAGATGCTTCGTGGATGTCTTCTCGTTGAGCCGTGATTGGTAGCTGGTACTTATATTGTTTGAGTGAGTTGTACTTATATTGTATTTACTTTTCCCATTTGAGTTTGTAGTGGATTTGTTTCCATCCAACTATCATTCTTAGATACTCCTTATTGAGATCTAGTTTCTTAGATACTGGTTATTTATTTCTATATGATTTTGGTGGATGAGATTTAGATTGTACCCATGTGACTTGTGATTCATTTTATACCACTTGTGGATTTTATATTCATATTACAGCGTACGTATGGATTTGGTTTCCATATATTGGAGTTGCCATATCCATGCGGCTGGCATGCTTACGTGTCCTAGTCCTACGTATTTTTGGGACTCGGGCGTGACACCCCAGGATCGACATATTGGTATCAGAGCTTCTATATCTCGACGCAGCCTGTCATCAATAGTCAAACTCCCAACGAATACTCGACTCAGTGCATCAGCTACAATATTTTCCTTGCCAGGCGTGTATCTGATCATGAGGTCAAAGTCGCTAAGTAGTTCAAGCCAACGCCGATGTCGAAGATTCAAATCATTTTTTGTATAAAGATATTTCAAACTCTTATGGTCTGTATAGATCTCACACGGTACACCGTAAAGGTAGTGGCGCCACAGCTTCAACGCGAACACCACTACGGCAAGTTCAAGATCATGTATTGGGTAATTCTTCTCGTGAGGCTTTAACTACCTCGACGCGAAGGCTATCACCTTGTCCCTTTGCATAAGGACACATCACAGACCCTTGTCTGAGGCGTCACTATATATTTTGAAGTCATCAGGTCCGTCCGGAAGAGTAAGGATTGGAGCAGAGATGAGGCGCTGCTTTAACTCCGTAAACGAAGCTTCACAATTGTCCGCCAAGTGAACTTCACTCTCTTCCGAGTGAGCTGAGTCAGAGACGACGCAATCTTTGCAAAATCTTTAATAAATCTCCGGTAATAGCCCGCCAGACCAAGAAAATTTCGTATATCGCTAGCTGACTCTAGCCGTTTTCACTACATAATGGCTTCTACTTTCTTTTGGTCAACTGAGATGCCTTGCACAAAAATAATGTACCCTAAAAAGGATATGATGTCCAGCCAGAACTCGCATTTACTTCGCTTGGCATACAACTTGTTGTCTCGAAGGGTTTGAAGCACCATCCGCAGGTGTCCTACGTGTTCATCCATATTCTTTGAGTACACCAAGATGTTATCTATAAAAACGACCACAAATTTATCGAGGAATGGTCGAAACATTCGATTCATCAAATCCATGAATGCAGCAGGTGCATTCATCAGTCCAAACGGCATAACGGAAAACTCGTAGTGCCCATAACGGGTTCGGAAGGCAGTCTTGGTCATGTCTTCTGGCTTAATCTTCAGCTGGTGGTAGCCCGAGCGAAGATCAACTTTCGAGAATACCGTTTCCCCTTGCAGCTGATCAAACATGTCATCTATCCTTGGCAGAGGATACTTGTTTCCAATGGTGACCTTGTTCAGCTCTCGATAATCGATACAGAGGCGTAGCGTTCCGTCCTTCTTCTTCACGAAAAGTACAGACGCGCCCCAAGGAGACACGCTCGGACGGATGAACCCACGATCCAGTAACTCTTGCAGTTGGCACTTTAACTCTTTCAATTCAGCATGGGTCATTCTGTATGGAGGCTTAGAAATCGGCTGTGTATTCGGGAAGGTGTCTATGGTGAATTCGATCTCTCGGTCTGGTGGCATGCCGGGTAGTTCGCTCGAAAACACATCAGGGAACTCCGTCTCAACGGAAGAAGACTCAACGTTTGCGTAATCCAGCTGTGTCCCAAACCGACGCTAGGAATCCCTCGCAGCCTGAGTGTAGCATTCGCCGAGCAGATGTCGCAGAAATCACCATGCAGGCCCTGGTCGCATCAGTTGATGGACTACTCGTGTAGCAGAATTCAGCTTCTCCAGGCAGGCGGAAGATGACTCATTTTTCTGCACATTCAATAGTTACCGAGCAGGCACCGAGCCAATCCATTCCCAAAATGATATCATAGTCCCGTACATCTAGAACTAAAACATCTAGCGATAGCTTCCTTCCTCCAATACAGACGTAACCACCTTGGCATACTGAACTTGTGGAGCAGACTGTCCAAAAGATTCGTTCGATTCGGGAACGACTAAAGGTAGCTCAGAGTCGCCAAAAGAGTTACGCTAATACGCATCGTCGGCCGCTTGAGTTCTTCGAAGGAGATTGGGTATTTCTCAAAGTCTCGCCCATGCGAGGAGTCACCAGATTCGGAACAAAGGGAAAGCTAAGTCCAAGATTTGTTGGTCCGTTCGAAATACTAAAGCGAGTTGCCTCAGTTACATATCAGATTGTCCTACCACCGTCACTATCCGAAGTGCACGATGTCTTCCACGTTTCACAGCTTAGGAAGTACGTGTACGACCCGAGTCATGTGGTAGATCTTGATCAATTGAATCTTAAGGCAGACTTGACATATGTCGAACAACCTGTGCAAATTTTGGATCATAAAGAAAAGTTGCTTCGAAGTCGCTCGGTTCCTCTCGTACGCGTGCTTTGGCGAAATCACTCGGTCGAAAAATCTACTTGGGAGCTTGAATCTGAGATGAGGGAAAGGTTCCCTTCATTGTTTCCTAGTGGTAGGTTCTATTCCTAAGTTTCGGAACGAAACTTCCAATTAGTTGGGTAGGATGTGGTGCCCCGTTCCCCCCTATTCGGGGAGCGCGGCTAAGAAATACAAGACGGTATCGTTCGATCGGGATAGATTGAAACAAGAACTCATCCTCGTTATGGATTTGCTTCTTCGGAATCGATTCCCATATTCAGTGGACCGTGCCCCCAGGATCGACATGTATTATGGACTTATTGCATGAACGTATCTCATTTTGGCCTAACGAGTTCAAGAGTTTGCACATGTATTTGATCTTTTAAAGGAACTTTTCCAGCACGAGGGTCAAAGGAACTTGAAGCTGTGCTCTGATACCAACATGTCACGCCCGGGGGACGACTATCAATTCCACAGTGTCACGACCCGCACCCGAAAATCGGGCATGAGCCGTGGGTACGTCCAGCCTACGCCGCAGAATCGGCGGTAGAACGCTGTCTAGGTCACAAACATAATATATCCTGTCAAAAGTCTCAACTCTGTACGGAGGACAATGATAAATAACCCACAGTTCTATAATATACTCAATCACAAGCTATAAGAATAATGGCACGATGAGAATAGAAAAGAGTTCTATTTAAACAACCACAATAAGTCCAACTCAATCCTGGGTCTAGATGACCTCACAAAGTCACAGAATAATAAATACAACTCAGTCTCAGTCTAAAACAATAAATGCAGAAAAAGTAATCTAAGTACAGGCAGGCAAGATCTCCTCTAGGATAGGCAACTCCTCTGGGATTTCTGGAGTGAAATCTCCCTCTATTCCTGGCCGTAATGAGTGGGGCAAAAGTTCTCCAGGTCCTCTGAAAATTTTGTTATCCAGTCAGGATTGGATCGAAGCACAAATACTAACAGCAGTTTCATTAAATTGACAAAGTCTATAAACAGTGTAAGAAATACAAGATGAAAGTATATGCTGAAAATGAGAAGTACAGGAGAAATGAAATAGGCAATAGAGCATCTAGCAATGAACAATAAACAGTGAATGCTAGAACAAGTGAATCTGAATAAAGATAAACATCTAGCTAAGTGTTTGAAATATTAGTTTATTATGTGATCGGCTTGGGACTGGATTAGGCTGGTTATATATGATTAGCTATGATTCTTGAAGGTCAGGCTAACCATATGGTTAGCTATGATGCATGATAATGGTCAGGCTAATCATATATAACAGCTATGAGGCATGATGATGGTCAGGCCGCACCCGACGTGAGAAGTGGGGTGAGCTATGATGCATGATAAGTTTGGATATGATCACATAATCTACTAATAGTTCCCCATCCCCCAGCTAGCACGATGGATTCCAATCACGACTCCTCATGATGGGGATCTAGGGTGCTAACCCGTGTATCCATAGTGTCGGAATCAAGTATGTAATACACTACAATTTATAGAAGTAATCAACAATGAAAACTGTCAGAGAATGTACTCGCCTGTGGTCCTGAGCAAAATGTGAGGATCGATGTCCAAAGTGGAATCACAATGACCTATTTATGAAATATTAATGTCAGATATTAAATCAAAAGAATAACAGGTTTAACTAATTAAATACGAGGTTTCTAGGTCATTTCTGAGGTTTACTGGTCAATACTAGGTCCACTAGTCAGTTTTTAAATCATACTAAGGTATCTAGTATAATACTAGCTACTATTCTATACTATATGTTATTGTATATAACAACTCCTATATATATATATAAATTCTAGTTTGTACCTTAATACAACCCTTAACACATACCTATGTGAGTTCTCAAAACCTTGGCATATAAATACATTGTCCATTCCCTTACTCTCAATTGCTAGCATCTCACACACTGCCTGATACACTGACACTCAAATACCTACACACAGATATTACCCCAATGCACACAATCACACTGGTTGCTCAAACACACAGGTTCTGCACATCTCAGGCTCACTGAATTACTCACCAACACATATAGGAATTCACATAAGGCTACACAAGATACTCCCAAACCTACAGTTTTAGACATAGGTACTCACAGTTAACTCATCTAGCTGTTACTTGGAAATTTGAACTGATACACATAACTAAATAACACACACACAGGTTTACACACACTAATTTATACACAGTTAGGGAAACACAGACACATAGGTACTGGGTTCCAGGATACACAGCAAAACCCATATGCACAAAGCCCTAACACCTACACAGAACTGAAACTCTAAATCACATAGGCCTGCTCACACTGAAACATAGTCTGAGACATACTGACCTAGGGGATAGCTGGGACATACTGACACTAGTACACACAAATAACTCACACACCTATAGACATAGGTACAAAATACTGATACCCACACTGCTGAACCACTCACTGGCACACACAGAATACTCACAAAATACACAGGCACTCATCTCACACACAGGCATCTGACTGAAACCTGGAACACACTACACTCTCTAGTTCACAGTCTAAAATTGTTCAGACTTTACCTACAACCTACTGATACACTAACCACAGGCAAAAAATCACACTGGGTAACTAATACACACTTGTGAAGTGAAACCCCCAACTGAAACTCTAAGACCTACACACACTCTCATCCATACACTCTTGCACAACACAGGTACACACTGGACCTAACACACCTCCCTGAGACACTGGCACTCACTCATGTATCTCACATAGGTAAAACTGGTTCCTAATGCACAAAGGATACATAAACTATAATTCCTAACTGACACACAGTATACACAGACACACGGGTAAACTCACACAACACAGCATTTACACCCACACATGCAGTATCTGCACAGTCACACCCTCCCAACACAGGGACACACTGCTAACACTACTCTATCTAACTGATCACTCACACACAGTTTAATTTATTGATACACATACACACAGTATGTAATTAACTGAGACACAGGTTTATATACTCTCAGTCCTCACACACATTGCTCTAACATGTATACTGACACAGGTATCAAACTGAACCCCTCACAGTTTACACTGAACTGCACACAGACACAGCACAGTTCAGTTCACACACACTGAATATTATGCACAGTACAGTTACACCAGAATCCTTGCTGTGCACACTCAAATATGGGTTGACACAAGACTACACTCTCAGAATTCACACACATAGACCTAATACCTAGTCACACTGATACAAGGACACACACTCTCATATACTGATACAACCCTACACAACCTGAAACACATCAGAAACCCGACTGAGCACAGGGAATTTTCCCCAATCCAGTACACAACTACACAAAAAGAAACCAATGCCACAACCTACACGAGCCCACAGTGTCATACACTGACAGACCCGACTGATACAGTGAACTCCCCTCTCCCCCTTGCTGCTACTGAAACTGAAACCCGACACATGCCAACCCAACTGTGCACACAGGTTCACAAATACCTGTCTGTGCACAGAACTCTCCTTTAATGCATCACACCCACCTACACACTATGAAAATAGCTATGTATATAGATTTTCATGTCAACATATGCCGAAATTAAAATACAAGGATAGGCAAAACCCTAAGAAACATTCCATCAAACACAAGAAGCACAGAAAAATGGTTTTACATAAGAACCTATAAATCCTCAAATCAAAACCCTAAAAATCGAGATCTAACCTACATGTAGGAGATATGATCAGCCTACATACAAACCCTTATGATCTAGGGTCCACGAATTTGGGGAAAACCCTCGTGGGAACACCAAAACCCAAATCAAAACCCTAGATCGAAACTACACAGCAAGGGTGGGTTCCTAATGGGCATTAACATCAGAAAACAGAAATTAAATGAATAAAATTAGGGTTTTACCTGCAGGGATGGTTTCTCCAATGGAAGTTCTTCTTCCCCAAGGCTTTTTGACCCAAGTTCCTTGCTTTCCTTGCTTTGGAGGAGGAAGATGGAAACCCTAGGGTTAGGTTTCGAAATCTGGAGTGGGGGAGATGGCTTTCTCTTATGGAGGCTAGGGTTTCTTTCTTCAGGAAGGAGAAAAGGGTTGTGGGTGGCTCCCTTTTATATTAAAACTAGGTTTAGGATTTCAATGCATAGTTTTAGGTTAAACCCCCAGGTTAGGTCATGTAGAACCTAATTAACTAAGGTCTAGTCAGTCTAGGGTTTGAGGTTCAAACCTACAATTTAAGTTCTAGGGTTTCTCTAGAATTAGGTTTTCAAATTAGGGTTTACTCATTAGAGTTGTCCTAATGAATTCTAGGGTTTGACCTAAAACCAAATATCACTAACACCATATAAATAGTTTTAAAAACTCAGCAGATAAATTAAACACATAATTATTCAAAATAGTGAAATTACACAAATGCCCTTATTTGGAATTGTGGTAGTGACACACAGAATCGGGACGTGACACATGGTACGCACCTCAAATAGCCACACCAACACCCAACTCACATCCACCAATGATTGGAACCCCAACACAAGTCTAATATCATATAATAACTCAAATAATAACTAAATTAAAGCAATATAAAGGATATACTAGCTATTGGCTCTCCAAATCCAATTCTATCGACACACACCACGACTTATCAAGATACGGCATACCCGTATCCAATTGTGGACACGTAAACACTACCAAACCATGAATTAGAGTATCTAATACTCAATAGGGCATTCCTCAAACACTTGGTGCACCAAATTCGAATTCTTTGCAATTTGGCAAAAAAACCATAACTATCACAATAGAGACTTCTAGCACCTAGTTCTTCTCCCTAAGGGTGGTCCATAGCCATTGGTGGTTTCCTAAAGGCCCAATACCACAAATTAACCATGAAATAACTAGGAATAAGAAAATATACCTATTGAGAGTCCAATTTCAATTAAACTGCTTCAAATGGACATGAGCTCCTAGAAATCACTCCTCCAAGTAGTGCTCCTTGCAATCCAAGCTCCCAAGCCTCCATGAGAATGAGTTTGATTAGGAATGAGAGTAATTTAAGTTTAGGGTTTGGATGAGGATTTGTGGATGAACTAATTTGGAAGGGGTGGAGGCTATAAAATTTTAATTAATGAAGAGTTATCCTTATATAGGGGCCCGCCATGCTAGGTTTAGGGCTAAGAATAGATGATATATCCAATATACCCCTATTTGGTTGTCATGAAGGGTATCTAATTATGAGTAAGAGATCTAATTAATGTAAGGGAATATTATATCCTTTCACTAATGGGACTAATTAAACCATGACTAGTCTAGTTTGTTTAGTTGATTCAATTGGTTTAGTTATGGGTTGAACCAACACTAAGTCTAAACTAACTAGCCAGTATACTCATGACAAATAAAAATATTAGAACTATTTATATAATACAATAGCAATTTATGAAAATGACAAAAATATTCTTCTTCCGAAAATAGGTGATTACAGTGCCTTTTGTTATTCCCAAATATAAATTTTTTAATTAAAAGATGATTAAAATATGTACAACACACGTGTGTGTGTGTGTGTATATATATATATATATATATATATATATATATATATATATATATATAATAGTTTTGAATAAAAAATATAGACAGAATATTATTGTGTCTTGACTCATGAGGAAAGATACTGTCTGTCTTAATCACAACACATACAATATTGACGAGTCGTAAAAGAACCATAATACAACTTTGGAAAGATTGGCAGCAAGTGTTGTAAAGGAAACAATACAATATTGACGAGTCGTCGCTGATCGGATGTAACTTCTAGAAGCAAAGTATTCTTGGACAAATTTTCTGACTTTTCCTTTTCTCCAACTTCGAAGCAACAAAGACCCATTCACCTAGTTATACATCAGTCAATAGGTCAGCAATGGTGTCACTTTTTTTTTTTTTTTTTGACATAGCGTTTCAGATTTTGTGCACACTGTATTGCATATCTTTTGGCTCACTATTCCTCCAACTCTCATCATTTTATAAATGGAAGAAATAATAATTCCCGTGACTCGATCCACTCATCTTCTGCCCTTCAACTTTGGTCTTATACCTCTTCTCGGTAACCACAAGAGCCACTCGAGTTCAATATCTTCTATTTTTATTCAATTTTAAGTTTTGGTTTATTGAAATACGTACGTCACGTACTTTATACTATTTAAGAAGACCAAATAATAATGACTTTATTTTTTGATTAATTTACTAATACTAAAATCTTCCATCTTCCATAATATAATGATGCTTCAAAACAGCTCAAAAGTGAGTTATCTAAGCCGTATGTATATCATCAATTAATTATCTTTAAAATAATTAATATTATGTAAAATTGTTGGAAAATTTTTTTTTATTATAAATACTAGTTTTTTTTTTTATAAATAAAAATCTAGGGATTCAAATCCAGCCAACTAGTGAGAATACCTCCTACCATAACCACATGAAATAGAAAAGATGTTTGTTTATAAAATTAATATTAAGTAGTTAAACAATTAGTTAAATTTATTTATTTTTAATTTTTTTAATTACGTCAGGATATACGTTTAGACTGCTAATCGTTTTTAAAACTCTTTACGAAAAGTTAAAATATATCCATAATAAATTATAATTAAAATATAATAAAATATATAACAAATTCTAATTCTAATTCTAATTAAAATATAAATATAAATATATATTAAATATTAATTAAAATATATTTAAACATTTAAACAATTTTATATTAATATTATAAGAAAAAAATTACTGAACTCGAGTGACTCTTGTGGTTACCGAGGAGAGGTATAAGATCTCGGCTGGGTGTCAGAAGGTCAGTGGGTCGAGCAACACCTTCCATTTATAAATGGTGGGAGTTGGGGACCAGTGGGCCCAAAGACATGCAATCTAGTGTGCACAAAAGTCTCGAACGTTACGTCGGACCCTGTGCGTTATACCGGGAAGTAAAAAAATAAAATAAAATTTATTTTACTTTTTAAAATAAAGAGTGTTGGTGACTGCCAGCTGTCGGTCAGAGGAAGCATGCCATAAGAGCATCTCCAACCGTATTGTCTTATTTTATGTTGTGATTCCTATGTGGAATGAGACACAAGACAATGTCTTTCCTATGTGGCAATATTATATTAACTCAAGACAATGAGATAGAAAAGTGTTCTCTAGTGCAAAAGTATTGAGAAGATAATAAAAATTACTTATTTTTTCAACTTCCAAGACAACTTTTTCAAAAAAAAATTTATAGATATTTTTATTCAGAATTAATGATGTGAAAGTAAAACATTGTCTAGATCTAGACAACCAACTTCATATCGTACTTGTGATGTCATTGCATTACCATGTCAACTTCACAACCAACTTCACAATTACATTGAAGAAGAAATTTTGAAAGAAAAATTTGTGATTCTTTTGTGACAACTATTTTTTCCAAACTCACAACACGGTTGGAGATGCTCTAAGGCATCGTTTGGTTCACGGAATCATCAAAGGAATAAAAAAGGAAAGTAAAGTGATTCCCAATGAAAAAAAAAGGAAAAAATTGTTTCCTACACTCACCAAATGATTCACTTTTTCACATTTAAGTAATCAATTTTTCTCCCAATTTTTTTGGCATTTTTAAACACCGCAAAAAATCAATCAATAAGAATTACAATTTTTCATAGAAAGGAAAATACCAAAGGAATTGATTTCCTTTACTTCCCTTACCGCAAACCAAACGAGATCTAAGAGCATCATTAGTAGTTGAGACTATCCAATGCAATTTGGGACCCAAATTTAAAAAAAAAAAAGAAGGTAAATGTAGAATGGGTTGGGTTTGTGTGAGAATAGTAGAAAATGATAAATTGAGCTCCGGTTCCAAAGATTGTGTGGTTAGAAATTGATGTAAAAAATAATAATGTAAAATCTAGAATCTAAAAAGTTGGGCTTCAAATTAAGACTTACTATTCTACAAAATGAGTTCATACAATCTACAATCTAAAAATTGGGAGGTCTAACTTATAGTTTTCTTGGGTAGGATGACATCCAAAAATCTAAAAATTGAAACTAGAAATAGAATTTACTATTCAACAAAATAAGATATTACATTTTAAATAGAACGTGGGATGGGTCGCACTAATGATGCTCTAAAGGTTATTTAAGCAGTCTCCGTCCCCGCACAAAATTTAGTAAAGTCCAAAACAAATCAAGCAAACAAAAGCAGCAAATTTTCTTGCGAAATGGACACGTTCTTCTTATCCCACGGCCTGCCGACGCTCGCCATCGACGAGGGGATCCCGGCGAGGCAGTTCCTCAAGTCCTGGCGGCAAGACGTCCTCCCCGACGTGACCCCAACGGCGATTCTGGCGATTTCCGCCCACTGGGAGACCTCCGCCCCGGCCGTCACCGCCGTCCGCGGAGCCAACGGCACTATCTACGACTTCTACGGATTCCCCAAGCCCATGTACCAGGTCTGCTTTTATTTTTACTCAAATCCCCGTCCCCTCCCTCCCTCCCTCTCTCTCTCTCTCTCTCTCTCTTAATCACTTAATTACGGTTACGCCACAATCATATATAGGACTGTATCCGTGTCCGACACGTGTCCTACGCAAACACGTGCCACACCATCTTTCTTTAACCGCAAAAAACATAAACAATTATGTTCAAAAAATGAAGTTATAGGTCAAGCAAAATGTGCCTCGGGACAGCCCAAAAGATACCGCACTTTAATTTTGAGCATTGCTGTTGGTTCGAGAGTCATCTATGTATCCAATTTTATTTCAAGATATTTTTTCACTCTCTTCATGACAAAAATAGATTTTGGTCACTTGACTTTGACTTGTTTGTGAGTTCTGTAACTTCTGTTACATCACTCTGCAAGTGTTATTGTTATTTATCATGTAAATGGAATACTGTGCTCCATATCAAAGAAACTCTGTTGGGGAACTTATTGTTCTTGAAGACGATACCACAATATTTGTGGTCAATGGTCTACATTACATCATAGGTAACTGCGTGACTCAACATATATAACTAACTTCAGTGATACAATGGATATGAACTTTATATATCTCGATCTTGCCTGGTCTGTTCGTTTTACATTGACTGAGATGCAGTATATAGAAATTATTTTGGAAAACTACTATATGTACGTGTGAAGAAGTAGTAGGAGAGAATAATCTAGGTGTTTCTTTCATCATGATATTACATATATATACATCCACATATCAACTTGGACCTAAGCCACATGGGTCAATCACCATATATACAATTTAATCATACAATTCAATCCCAATACCCCCCCTCAAGTTGAAGCATGCAAGTCACAAATTCCAACTTGCGCAAAAGAAACTCAAATTGTCGTTTGTCCAAAGTTTTGGTGAAAACATCTGCCAATTGCCCATCCGTCGGCACATGAGATGGGCGAATAACTCCATCAAGAACAGCATCCCTCAAAAAGTGACAATCCACCTCAATGTGTTTTGTGTGCTCATGGAAAACCGAATTATGCGCAAGATGTAAAGCATATTGTTTATCACAAAACAAATCCATAGCACACGAATGTTGCACCCCCAAACTGCCAAGCAACCCTTTGAGCAACTTAAGCTCACACGTGGCCGTCGCCATCGCACGGTATTCTGTTTCGGACGAAGAGCGGGGCACCGTCACCTGTTTCTTCGTCTTCCAAGAGATAGGCGAATCACCAAGAAAAATCAACCAACCAGACAAAGAGCGTCTTGTGATGGGACAACTCGCCCAATCGGAATCACACCATCCCCGGAGCCGCAAATCACAGTCAGAGCGAAGGAGAATGCCTTGACCAGGACAACCCTTCAGATATCTAACAACCCTCAAAGCCGCATCCCAATGATCACGCCGGGGCTCATGCATAAACTGCGACAAGATGTGAACAGCGTAAGCCAAATCCGGCCGAGTAAACGAAAGATAGATCAACCACCCCACGAGTCGCCGATATGCTTCCCCATCCGACAACAGTGGACTCGTAGAGCGTGCCAGTTGACGATGTTGTTCCATAGAAAGCTTGCGGGTTTCACCCCCAACAATCATGTCTCGGAGATAATGTCAAGTGTATATTTTCGTTGGCACAAAAAAATTTCCTCCGCACTTCGAGCTACCTCAACTCCAAAAATAAACTTCAATACTCTAAGGTCCTTCATATGAAAGCATGTACTCAAATAATTCTTAAAGGTAGTAAGTGCAGCAAAATTATTGCCAGAGAGAATCAAATCGTCGACATACACAAGAACATTCATCTGAACATCACCCTTATGAAGAGTAAAAAGCGAGTAGTCAGAGTACGATTGGCAAATCCGTACTCCCGCAAAGAAGACGTCAACTTCGCAAACCAACAACGAGACGCCTGTTTAAGCCCATAAAAAGATTTTCGAAGCCGACATACCTGATCATGATGTGTGGTTCAGAAACCAGGTGGTAGTTTCATATACACTTTTTCGGTAAGATCTTCATGCTGGAAAGCATTGTGAACATCTATCTGATGTAGTTCCCAATTTTTTGCTGCAGCTACAGCTAGAAAAGCACGAGCAGTAACAATTTTCGTAACCGGAGCAAAAATATCAGTGTAATCAATCCCTTCAACCTGATGATTGCCGAAAACCACCAAACGGACTTTAAGCCGCTCAACACTCCCATCAGAATTATACTTTATCTTATACACCCACCGGCTCCCCAGAGCACGTTTCCCAGCCGAAAGCGTCTCTATTGTCCAGGTATCATTATCCTCCTAAGTCCGTATCTCCTTCTGCATAGCTTTACGCCACCCTGCATCTTTAACCGCCTCTTTAAAGGAGGTCGGTTCTGTACATGCAGTTATAGCTGTAAGAAAAAAAATTTGTCCCAAAGAAAATCGATCACAATTCAAAAAATATGCTGTAGGATAAGGAGTACCTGAGAAGTGATTAGACGTGGTGGAACATTGGAAGAAATGACTTGGACTCAACTTTCGTATTGTATTTGTAACAAAATCGCGGAGCTTCACTGACGAAATTTTGGCACGCATTCTACGCCCCAGTACACCCTCACCATCTGGCGCCCCCACCGCCGTCTTATCCTCCACCGGCTTATCCTCCACAGCGGCCTCAGCCGCGCAATCCTCACCATCAGCCGCTCCCACCGCATCGTTCCCATCTGGGGATACGACTGTCCCATCCGTATGAGGTAAATCACATCCCGTAGTACTGTCGATCACATGATCAAAACCTAAATCATCATCACCCACGACAGGAGACGCAAGCTCAGGTGAAGCCGTACCACCACGATCGTCCTCAACAGAATAGGAAAACTCAGTCTCATAAAATTTAACATCTCGAGAGACCAAAAAAATCACCAGTAGCAAGATCATACAATTTCCAACCCTTTTTGTCATGAGGATATCCCACAAAAACACACTTTCGACTCCGACTGACAAATTTGTCCATTTTAGCTTTTTAGTTGTGGGCAAAACATAGACAACCAAAAATACGTAATTCATCATAAGAAGGAGAAGCATCAAATAAAACTTCATAAGGGATTTTGAAACCAAGAAGACTTGAAGGGGTTCGATTGATCAAATAACCGACCGCCAAAATACATTTTTTCCAAAAAAAAGTTGGCAAATTTTTCTGAAAACGTAAAGCACGTGCCACATTCAAAATATGTCTATGTTTTCGCTCGACCCTCCCATTCTGCTGAGGTGTACCCACACAAGATGTCTGAAACAAAATATCATTCTGTGCAAAGTAGTCACGCAGACAATTAAACTCAGTATCATTATCACTTCGCACAATTCGAACTTTGGAATTAAATTGTCGCTCAATCATAGAAAAAATGACAAGAACATATTGTATACTTCAGTCTTATCAATCAACAAAAACACCCAAACGGCACGAGAAAAATCATCAACAATCGTAAAAAAATATCGAGCTCCACACGAAGAAAGCGTAGGATACGGCCCCCAAAGATCACAATGTATCAAATCAAAAATTGCAACAGCCCGAGAGTCACTGACAGGAAAAATACCTCGAGTTTGCTTTGCCTGATGGCAAACTTCACATGTCTTATTCACTGAACTACTAGAGCTACTAACAACAGGAAGAGACTTTACTACTTTGTCAGAAGGATGTCCAAGTCGCTGATGCCAAATGTCCAAATAAGTCGTCCCAGTCACTGTCAAGGCCTGAGTTTTCGGTACAATACGAAAGTAGTAGAGTCCGTCCCGCCGTTCACCGACGCCAATCAGGGTCCTCAAACTGGGGTCCTGTATCACGCACAATTTTTTAGTGAATTGTACAACACAATTTGTATCATCAATAAGATGGGCTACAAAAATTAAATTGCAATGTAATTGAGGTACGAATAGAACATTCGTGAGAACAACACCCGGTGGAAGAGCAACACGTCCGCAGCACGAGGCAACCGCAGTCCGTCCGTCCGGGAGCCCAATCGGACATTTCTCCATTTTCGTCACCCCCGACAATAAATCTAAATTTCCAGTAAGATGATTCGAAGCGCATGTATCAATAATCCAAGGTGCAATAGACTTACCCACCATACGATCCTCCGGAGATTTGACCGAAGAGTTACCAAGCAGAGAAATAAGTTGTTGCCATTGCTCCGGAGTTATGCCGAGAATACCGCCTGCACCATCACCTGCCATACGTGTCTGTGCCGCAGCCGTCGCGCCACGTCCTGCCACCGCAGCACGCACCTCCGCACCCCGTCCACGTCCACCACCAGACGCGTGTCCGCCACCACGTCCGCGGCCAGCCCCTCGTCCGCCGCCACGCGGCCTATCCCCCCACCAATTCGGAAAGCCATGTTTCTCGAAGCAAGTGGCTTCTTCGTGTCCGTTGCGTTTGCAAAAATTGTAAAGCAACTCTGATTTATCCCGAGCATCCAAACGAGATGGCCATCGATTAACAGAAGGAGTTCTAACCGCAAGCGCCATAACCTCGTCCCGTTCAGAGGAGACTTGTGTGGACGTGCGCAATCGTTCCTCCTGTAGCATGGATTGATAAGCACGCACCAAAGTAGGGAACGAATCTTGTGCCAATAAAGTCTAGTGTACGTTGCCATAGAGTTCATGATTGATCCCATAAAGAAACTGATGAAAGCGCTCCTTATCAACCCGTTTCTACAGGTTCTTCGGGATATCACACGTACATTTGCGTAACTGGACGCCAGAATAGATTCATAAGTCCCCAACGCATCCCAAAGAATCTGCAATTGGCCGAAGTAGTCGACCACGGACATGGATTTCGTTTGGCGACACTCTGCCAACGAATGTTTAATCTGTTGAATTATAGCGCCATTTCCCACGCTAAATCGGTCCTTGAGCGAATCCCACAGCGGTTTTGTCTCCTCAAAGTAGGGTATCGTCTTCTTCACCGAAGCGTCAATAGTGTGCAAGATCCATTGCACAAACATCGATTGGACACAGTACCAATCCTCCAATTTGTCATTCTCCGTAGGTTTATCGATAGACCCGTCAATAAACCCAAATTTTCGTCGAGCCCGTAGAGAAAGCCGAATAGATCTCGACCATTTATCATAATTTTTCCCACGAAACACCATTTTCGTAATTGTATTATCCGGATTGTCATTAGAACTAAGGTAATACGGGGAGGTGGGATCGATCCTTCTTGCCGCCGCCACCAACGTAGAAAACTCGCCGCCGCCGCCACCGTTCGTCATTCCACCGGTCGAAGGGAGACTCGCCGCCGCCGCCGTGGAGAAAAAATTGCCGCCGCTATGGGAAAAGAAATCGTGCCCTAGCCGTCATGTTCTGATACCATGTGAATAAGTAGTAGGAAAGAATAATCTAACCATGTGAATAAGTAGTAGGAAAGAATAATCTAGGTCTTTCATTCATCATGATATTACATATATATATATATATATATATATATATATCAACATATCAACTTGGGCCTAAGCCACATGGGCCAATCACCATATATACAATTTAATCATACAATTTAATCCCAACAGTACGTGTAACTGCAGTTCTGAAAGCTTTGAAGCCAGTTTGAGAGGAATCACTAAAAATCATATATACTTCAAAATTGTTGCCATATCATATCATGTCCATGTTGATACTTATGATTTGGCATTCATTTCTTGTTAGTTCTGAAGTATAGCATAATGTGCTTGGTGTGATCTCTAAATGCATGTCACTTTCCCAGTGACGGAGAATACACAACGCAATCGCAACTTTCAGCCAAAAGGAAATTATTACCGACGGATACTTTTATGATGCATCCATGCTGCTCCATATCTTCCTGAAAATCTTTGTAACCAAAATTGTTTTTCTTGCACCAGCTGAAGTATCCTGCACCGGGTGCACCCGACTTGGCAAAGAATGTCAAAGAGCTCCTGGAGAAAGCTGGTTTTGGTAAAGTTAAAGAAGACAAGAGCCGTGGGCTTGACCATGGCGCCTGGGTTCCCCTCATGCTCATGTACCCAGAGGCTGACATCCCAGTTTGTCAGCTCTCCATTCAGACTGAGAGGGATGGCACCTACCACTATAACATGGGGAGGGCATTGGCTCCTCTTAGAGACCAAGGGGTCCTCATAATTGGATCTGGAAGTGCCACTCACAATTTGAGGCACTTTGGGCGCAATGGAGGACCTATCGAAAAGTGGGCTCTTGATTTCCATACATGGCTCAAGGAGTCGCTCTTGGAAGGAAGGTACTTTTTTGCAGTCCCTGTTGTGCACATTGAGTAGCGCTTACTGCAGTAGTCTTCTCAGTAAGCTGTTTCCTTGTTTATGGAAAATATTTTACATATGAGGTTAATAGTTATAGGCTGCATAATCCATTCTTGATATAAGCAGGTTCAAAAATATTACAATACCTGATCCATGACATCCAGTATTTGATCATCTCATATTGACCTTATTGCTTTACAGGGTGTGAAAACCTTATTGCTTCCTAACTTTGCTTCTCATCTCAACTACCTGAGTTTTGAACTAGGGTTCAGAATTATTTTTTCGCTAGTTATTTTCTTTGAATAAAATGAAATTACCTTTCAGTTTGAAGAATCATCAGTTCTGTCGCGTTGCATACTGATCTCTCCTCCTTTTTTTTATCGTCTTCTAACTAGACACGAAGAGATAAAGCGCTACGAAGATACCCCTTGTGCAAAAATGGCGCACCCTTGGCCAGACCACTTCTACCCTCTGCACGTAGCTCTTGGGGCAGCAGGCGACAAAGCAAAGGGCGAGTTGATCCACGATAGCTGGACCAGCAGCACATTTTCCTACGCTTCTTATCGATTTACAACTGCCAAATGCTGAGCAATCAGACTCCAAGTTCAGTAGGGTCATTTGGAATGCTTCATATTTATACACCTTCATCTTGTGCTTATGAGTTGCAGTGTACCTGGGTTATCGTCTCATTAGAGTGAGATAGTGCATAGATCAGTTTCTGTGGAATAATATGTAACTGTTTCTTAAGTCTATATAAATTAAAGGGACGTTTTCAAAAACAAACTTATCATATGGTGTCTTCTTCTTAAGTCATACCTGAAACTTGTATATCTAGAATGGTTGTGTTCTGCCAAAAGCATAAGAATTTGAGAGAGAAAACAGAGTTTTTGTGTTCTGTTTTTTCTTCTGGTGTTGTACATGAAACTTGTATGGGAATACAATTCTCTTAACATAACAAGAGAGAATCCACCGATATCTAGAATGGTTGTTATACCAACCAACAAGATAGGGTTGTTATGCATGGTGCACCCACAAAGGTCGCACCCATGATGGCACCTATATGAGCTCAGAGCCAGCCCTGGGGTCTGACAAGTTATCGGACTTGGACAACCTCCCAGACCCCTAAGTCTCCACCTCTCCACTAATAGAGCCTCCACGCTTCACCTCAACTCCTCGCCTTGTTCTGTATTCGAATGTTTGTTTTTCCATAATTATCTAACTACCCATATTAAATCTAATATGCAATTTTAATTAGTAAACATAGGAAATATTATTTTTGGAATAAATTTTTTACAGTGGAGCCTACTAACTTTTCTTATCTATTCTACTATGTAATGCCAAAAGTAGGCTTCACCGTAAAAAAATTCTTTCCAAAAATACCCTTTATTGCATTTACTAATTAAAAATTTTAATTAAAATTAATAGGGATATCTAGACAAATACAAAAGTTGTCACAATGTCATTTGATATTCCTAATTACAACAACTCTTAAATGCATTCTCTTAAATGCATTGATTATCTAAAAATGATGCATTGAAAATTGGACTTTGTTTAGCATCATTCATTGATCGAAAATCGAACAAATTTGGACTACAACTGTCTTTTAATCTCCCTAATAATAAATATGTGCAACACACGTACATATATGCTAATTATATATAGATAAAAGTTTTCTCGGTGAAGTCTACTAACTTTTCTTATCTCTACTCTTATAATGAGACTTCAAAACAGCACAAAAGTGAGCCGTCTAAGCCGTTTGTAAATCCTCCATCATTTATTTAAAATTTAATATTATGTAAAAAAAATTGTTGAAAAAAAAATTAAAATTGTTATAAATAACACAATGTAGAATCAAACTTGAACAACCAAGGAGAAAGACTCATACCTTAACCACATGAACTAGAAGAGGTATTTGGTAATAGTTAAATAATATTATGTAGTTACAAATTATTTATTATTTTAATTTTTAATTACGTGAGGATATACCTAAAACTTTGACAGATTCAAGATTTTTTATTAAAAAGTAGAGATATATCCATAACAAATTATATTATATATTTAAATATTTAAACTATTTTACAATAACATTAAAAAAAATTATTTTACGTACAATGCACGTGCATTTACTAGTTATGTGTAGATAGGTAAAATTATTTTTGGAACACAAAAATTCAGTGAAGTCTACTAACTTTTCTCATTATATATAGATAAATTTTCTTATTATCTCTACCCTTATAATGAGGCTTCAAAACGGCTCAAAAGTGAGACATCTAAGCCATTTATAAATCCTCAACAATTTATTTAAAAAAATAATGCTCCATAAAAAATTTGTTAAAAAAATTTAAATTTGTTATAAATGACACCACGAGGAATGGAACTTGACCAACTAAGGAGAATACCTACCACCTTAACCACATGAAATAGAAGAAGTGTTTGACTATAGTTATATAATATTATGTAGTTAAACAATTAGTAAAATTTATTATTTTTTTAATTTTTAATTAGGTGAGAATATACGTACATCTTAGATGGCTAGTTTTTTAAGACTTTTTATAAAGAGTAAAAATATAGCCATAACAAATATAATTAAAATATCTAAACTATTTTACAATAATATTAGTTTTTTTTTACACGCACGTGTTACTAGTTATATATATAGATTCTTATATCTATAGATATGGGTCGGTCTAATTCTAAAACTAATAATACTATTATGAATCGATTATTCTAATGGTTTTTTTCGTTTAAAGGGATAAAATTTCACCCATTTGCATCTGAAGGGAAGGTTTTGGAAAAATTGCACTGAAGGGGATGACTCGCCAACTGACTTGGCGGGGTCAGAGGAGACCAAGAGCTCGCCAACTGAGTTGGCGGCTGCTGTAGGGCCCGCCAACTCAGTTGGCGGGATTGGAAGAAAAAGTTGGCGTGCTCGCCAACTGAGTTTGCGGGTGGGAGTACGTTGGGTTTGGTAGAAAAATAGTCGTTGCCAACGGCTAATAACGTTGCTCAACTTGCTAATTTAATTGGCGAGCTACTTGTATCCCAAATTATAAACACCCCCACAACTCTCTCTCTCTCTCTCTCTCTCTCTCTCTCTCTCTCTTGCTCTCTCTGCCAAACCCAAATCCTCCAGCACTCTCTCGCTCTCTCTGCCTCTAGCAAAGCCTCTAGCAATCAAAGAAAAAATCTGGCTGTAACCAAAGTTCTTCTCAGCTTCTTCTAGCCAAAGTTTTCAGCCGTCATGGATCGTAGTGTAAGAATAGTATGCTCGCACGACGGTAAAATAAATGGGTTAAATTTTGAAGGAGAATAAACTCAATTTTTTTTAACTTATCCGAATATTAGTTTTAAAAATATACGTAATCTTATTATTGAGCATTGTTCTATTCATTACGATTTTATTCTAAAGTATATTTTTGGTCCTAATTATTTTTTGATAGATAATGAAGATGCATGAAATTATATTCTTGAGATAAATTCACAGTCACGATATATAAATATATATGTTATTCAAGTAGCACCAACATTAAATAATATAAATAGCGAATATTTTTTTGAATACCATCATTTTAGTTCGGATGCTAGTTCTTCTCAACAAATTGTTCAATTTTTTTATGAAAATCATTCATCAGATGAATCTAACCATGATAATGATAGTGATAACGACGATGTGAATAGTGATGATTTAATTAAAAATATAGATTATGAGGTAGATGATGATGTTGATAATGCTATTACTGGTGAAGTATTTATGGGGCAATCATTTCCTTCACGTACTAAATTTAGAAGTTTTATAAGTAATTTAGAAATTAAATATAATTTTAGTTGTTCAGCTTGTGCTATGAATAATGCTCTTGAAATTATATATAGTTGTGATCAACCGAATTGTAATTGAAGAGTATATGTCAAATCCATTGGAAATGGCGATATAGTTAAAGTTAGTACATTAGAAAATCGTCATTCTTGTTTATGGAGACTTACAACAGGACGTCATCGACTAGCTACCGTTGCATGGGTTAAGACCATGATAATTGACATTATTAGAGATAACCAGTCATATAGTCAATCACAAATTGTTATATATATATATATATATATATATATATATATATATATATATATATATATATATATAGGGTGCACCGTATACATATTAGCTATTCCAAAGCCTGGAGAGCCCGAGAGACATCATTAGCTGAAATTAATGGTAGTTATGATGAGGCATATGCTAGTCTTGAGGATTATTATTATAGAATTATGGAGACGAATCCAGGTAGTACATGTTTTCTTAAAACTGAAAACAATAGCTTTTAAAGAATTTTTATTTGTTTTAAGGCATGTATTGACGAATTTTTAAGGGGCTGTTTACCGGTTATTAGTACTAATGCTACATTTCTTCCGTCTAAATATCAAGGTATCTTATTTATTGCTTGTGCTCACGATCCTAACTATCAATTATATCATATTGCTCATGATGTTGTTGAAGGTGAGAATAGTGATTCTTGATCTTGGTTTTTAAACTCTCTTAGAATATCTTTTGAAAGTTCTTTTAATGATTTGAGTACAATTTTATTTATATCTGATAAGCAAAAATAATTAATAAATGCTAAGCGTGCTATTTTTTTGCATCTTCTCATTTTTTTGTATTCAACATTTTAATAAAACATGAAAAAAGTTGCGAAAGAATAAGAATTTCAACACTTGTTAGACTCGCTTGTTAGATCATACAATAAAATTGATGCAGAGAGTTTGTTTGATATAATTAAAGCTGAGAACGTAATGTTGTATGATTGGATTATTAGCGTAAACGATAAAAATTGTCGATTTGAACATTGGATAACAGCGTATGCTTCTTGTCCTAGATAAGTTATTAACATTCTAATCTTAATGACTATTTTAACAACTAGATTAAGAAATTACGAGATAAACCAATAACAACACTTCTTGATGGTATTAGAGCCAAGATTATTATACTTCATGACAATCATAGAAATAATGCTGAAAATATAGGCACAAATTATTGTCCGAAGATGTTAAAGACTATGGCTCGTATTATCAAAGAGAAGAATCACCTAGAAATATTACGTATTGATAGTTATAAGTTTGAAATAATAGACCGTGCAATAAGTAGAACCTATATTGTAAATATAGTCGACACATCTTGTACATGTTTTAGATGGTACCATACTTATATACCATGTATACATGCATGTTTTATTTGTAGATATTGTAATATTAGTATTGAAAGTCTTTATCCTCCAGTATTTTCGACGGATACCTTGAGAAGTGTATACGAACCAAAAATAGAACCAATTTCAGTTCCCTACAAGATTCAAGCTCCTTTGGTTAGAGAATGAATTGGAGTACCAGATATAAGACGCAAGGTCGGAAGACCAAAGAAGAACAACATCAAACCCCGGGATTCATCGACGAGAGATCTTCATTGCAGTAATTGTGGTACGATGTGACAAAACCGAAGAAGATGTACTAGTCAACCGAGAGAGTAAAGTAGTATTGTTCAATGCATTCTGAAATATTGTACTAGTGAGTTTGATAATGAAAGTTGTAGATAGGAATATTTGACAAAGATTTTAATAATGAAAGTTGACAAATATTGTAATCAAACATTGTTAAAAATCATAGTTCTAAACAAGAATTTTGTTATCAAACATTAAACTACTAAACAAATATTGCAATCAAACATTCATCTACTCATCCTCCTCCTCGTCATCCTCAGCCTTCTCCTCATCTTGCTGAGTCTGGGTAGGCAACGATGCTGATGGAGTAAAAAAAACTGTGTGAATAATTGATAGCTTTCATCTCTAGCGTTCTGGTGACTAGTGCCCTCTCCGGCATACTGCTGACTAGGGCCCGCCCCAGCATAGTATTGGAGAATGCCCTCTCCGGCGTACTGCTGACTAGGGCCCGCTCCAGCATAGTATTGGGGATGCCCTCTCTGGCATACTGCCAACCAACACCATCTGCAATATCCCTCCTACGAAGACGAGAGTGTCTCTGTCGTACTGTTACGACCCGCACCCAGAATAAGGGTATGGGTACGTGGGTTCGTCCAGCCTACGCCGCAACATCGACGGTAGAACGTTGTCTAGGTTAACAATATTATCTATCACATCTCACAAATATATCTAACATGTTAATGATATCTCAACTTCATAAGGAGGACAAGATGAATATAGAAATAATGTCTAAACCAATACTCAATCACAAAAAACTATAATGAAGATAATTGGTACGATAAAGATAAGAAATGATATCAAGAGTAGTCTAGAAATATATATCACAATCATCAATGAGTCTAGAGTCTAGCTATCTCAATAACAACATAAGTCTCAAATATAATACAACTCAGAATATCTCAAGTAATACAATCCAAATACAATATGAATGATAGGCTCTAAGTCACTACTAATGGATCATCTACTGGAACGGGATCCTCCTGAGGCTCTTGGATGTAACCCTCGTCTACTCTCGGTCCATAGTATGTAGGACAGAAGTCCTCTAAATTATCTGAAAAATATATCCAGTCATGATTGGAGCAAAGCACATAAACCAATAGCAGTTCTAATTAAATTGACAAAGACTATATAATAGTGAGTAATGAATATACATGATGGAAATAAAATACTGGAATGTAAGAAAACTGGAGAAGCATATAATTATATCACAAATACATGGTAAGCAGTGAAAAGCAGATACAAGTGTGTACTAGCAATATGAACTGGAATAGAGAATATAATACTAGTTAAGTGCCTTGAAATATTAGTTTGTTATGTGATCGGCTTGGGACTAGATCAGGCTTGCTATATATGATTAGCTATGATACATGTAAGATCAGGCTAACCATCTTGTTAGCTATGATACAAGCAAGAGTCAGGCTAATCATATATAACAGGCTATGAGACATGTAATATGGTCAGACTACACCCTACGTGAGGTATGGGGTGAGCTATGTTGCATGTAAGGTGGGGTATGATCACATAACTGTTAGCCCAATGATCTAACTATATTTTTGAATATGGTTAATCTATTCTATTTAAAATTATGACATCACTAATATTCATGCTACCACTACTTTGAATACTTAAACTTAGCATAGTCCAAATATGCATTAAATGTTATCATACTTGCTACTATGTATATTGCTTTGTTTGCCTAACTTGTATTTGTAGAAAAGCAATAAGCAAGATCAAACATGTACATATGCAATGAAGAAATTATGATGGGCCAAAGACGACATCATCCCATAAGATTTCGCTGAACCGCCTACGACATCTCCGGAGCCACGCACTCGACCCCGAAGGTATTCGAATTTCATAATCTGGGTATCTCAGGACAACTACCGTTAAGGGAAAAAACCATCATCTATCAAGGAAAGAAGCCAAGCTATGCAATCATCATTTTCAGACTTTGAAGAAGCCTGCACCTGTTATATTTTGTCTAGAGTCTGTAATGAGTCTTAGAAATAGTTATAAACACAAGAAATGGATGGCAAAATTGAAAGCTAGGGTAGAAAATAACCCATGATCATTTTCGGCTGAAAACTGACTTACTGACGGTATACTGGAGTATACCGACGGTATACCAATTTTATATAAATGCTGCTCTCTGTCGTTTGGACCGGCATACCGACGATATACTGGTCTATACTGACGGTATACCGGTTCATCACAGTTGGCAATCCAACGGTCGGATTTTGTACATTAAATGATCCCAACGGACATATTTATAGTCATTGCTACTGCAGACCGGTATATCGACGGTATACCATTCGCAGGCTGAAAGTTGTATTTTTGCTATTTCTTTTTGTTGGCCTATATAAAGCCTTGAACCCCTTCTTTCAAGGTTGATCCCTTCGAGCCTAAAATTTTAATCTACCAAAGGTCATCCACAAACACTCTATCAAAGCTTTTATTTTCCTATCCACAAATTGTGTTAAGAGCGTTCTTGAGTTGTAAAAGTTAGATCTTTATATTTGGTGTAAGAAGATCAAAACCATCTTGTAAAAGGTTGAAGTGTACAAGCCTTCAGATCAAAGCTTGTGTGAAGTTAGAGAGTCTTCGGATCAAAGCTCTTGTATAAGAATTCAACGGACCTTCGGATCAAAGCTCGTGGTGTAACCATTTTGGTAATAGTGGATTCAAGCCGGACAAGAGTTTTTGGGACTGGAGTGCCTCGAGGAGGATAACAGGATACATCGGGTGTCAGCATTCTTATTGCTTTACTTCTTGCACACTTAATTTTTAAATTGTCTATTATAAATTATTTGTGCTTAATTTATTAGCTTGACCCTATTCACCTCCTCTAGGGTTCTTACAATAACTTGCTAATATTTTTCCGTCCCCGGCTAGTACAATAGATCCAATTATGACTCCTCATGACATGTATCTATGATACTAGCCCGTGTAACTATCGTGTCAGGAATCAAGTATAACACTACACAACTAGTATCATAGTAATCATCAAAATAATAAAAACTGTCAGAGAATATACTCGCATGTAGTCTTGAGCAAGGTGTGAGGATCAATGTCCAAAATGGAGTCACAAAGACTTATATACAAGATATCAATGTTAATTGGTGTTTGGAATGATAAAGTGATTAACTATGTTGAAATAAGGTTCTTAGGCCATTTCTAGGTCTATACTAGGTTAGCTAAGGCATACTAAGTCAATCTAGTCAATATTAGTTCTATACTAACTAATTTGATCATACTAAGGATGCTTAATTTATACTAGTTGATATCCTAACTAGTAACTTAATATTTATATTATCTTACTTCTAATAACCTAACATGTCAAAACCTTAGTGGCTAATTATCTTAATACTTAGTTAATATTAGATTCTACTCATATAATACCTTAGCTACATACCCTTAACTAATGTCAATCCCTAATGATGAGACCAATACCTTAACTAGACTCAAACCCAGTACCTTAGCACTACACCTCAATTCATATATCACTCTGACCTTCAAACATGACTGATACTTTTTGGTATTAGTCAATGTCCATCCTACTGATACTCTTAACTGTCACGCCACGATTCTCGCAAGGGGCCGATCGTCCTCGCTTAGCCCCTTTCGGAACCGATCGTCCTCGCATGTACGTAATATCTTGCAAGCCTAAGTTGCGCTTGCACAAGTCCAAGGCTTGGACAAGGACAAAATATGCTATTCGGAGTAAGAAGCAGCGACACAACATTGTAGAAAAGTAAAGAACACAATATCATAAGAAAGCAAGCTCTTTATTGATATTCAAGAAGTGTTACAAGTGGCACTTGGTCGAGATTATAATTCGCTAAAGCTCTTTCTCTCTCTCGATTACAATGACATCGTTCCATATATTACATCCCTTTATACAAAAGCATCTCAAAATATCTCGATACGGCTCAAGGCATCGACTCTAGATTTCTAGCTCCCGAGGATAAGGATTGTCACTCCCCGTTCCCAAATATATGTATTTGGAGCGTATTATTTTCTTGCTTGCATATTTAGTATATTGCATGAGACTAGACCAATTCTTTGGTTTATCTTGGTTCTTGGTTTAATTATTGGTTTGGTTTAATCATGAGTTGAACCCATGGTCTAAACCTCAAACCCTCCATGTATATAAGCCAATCTCTCTCTCCCCTCTCACGTTTACTTCATTTTTCTTCTCTCTCTTAAGTTTTTCCCCTCCGAGTCTTAGGCAAGTACACATTGCATGAGAAATGGAAAAACCCTCAATATTATTGGTCCATTATGTTTGTTATGTGTTTCTAACCACTTTTAATACTTAGAGTTTTCGGTTTGATGGATGAATTTGAGTAGATCTACATTTTAAAGTTTAGAATTTTCATGGATGTCATGTGTTTCTGTGGTTTTGATCTATTAAAACATGGTATCTTAGAAAAATATTTTTTTTGGTTGATGGAGCACTTCATTTCGAGCATTTTGGCTTTTGGTTTATTTGATTCGGAGTTAAAATGAAGTTTTTATGGAGAAAATAATTTCAATTTTTGGGAGTTTCCGCCATGGCTAAACCTACTATTGGAGAAGACAAAGTTTTCATGCGGCCAATGAACTATGCGGCCGAGAGTGCTATGTGGCCTGAGAGGGCTATACGGCCTGAGCTCTTTGCCACATACTGACAGCATGCGTCCATATTGTTGGATGCATGACTGCTTATTTACACAAGTGTCCTTGAACTCCTTGTGTTTTCACTCGCTGAACGAATAAAAAATTTGCTAAGTCCAAGAGTCATCCATACAGCCGAGTGACTTATGCGACAAGCAGAGTATGCGGCCACCTTCCTTGGACGCATGACTCTGAACCGTTGGCACATATTTCTATGATTTTGTCCTTTCTCTCTGATACACTTTATGGCTTGTCACATCAGTCATATTAATCACTTTATGTCACTTCACTGACACTTTATTTATTGGTCGTCACTTCGACACTTGTGCTAAGGATTATAATTTAACCCTGAGCATGCGACATGGAGGAGCATACGGCCGATTTGTTCATGCGTCCCTGACTTTATGAGACCTTAAGCGCCCTGACTTCGTGTGGCACCCTTAGCATGCACTTGTTTGGTTCATGTGCCTGACCTTCGCGCGTACAATTTCATGCGCGTGTTATCCTTAGTGACTCAATGCGTGCACGAAGTACTTTCACGATGCGTTCACTTATTTTATTTAGAATATTTCTTATCATCCTATATGTGGTCGATCTTGGTATTGCTTGTGATTGTGATTCTAAGGAAGAATGGATTTAGTAACCAGACCTTGTGCTAGACATGGTCATGAGCTAAGATTGGTTTTGAACATGTCATGAGTTGAACTAAGATTTCAGTATGAACCAGACTAAGAGATAAGTGACTAACCAGTTATGTGCATGACATAAGTTTTGTGTTACAATATGATCTTGATTCATGTGACCCAATGTATAATTAATAATTGGACTCGAATACTGTATCCGTCCTGATACAAATTATTGCCTGAAAGTGTATATGATCGGATGTGCACTGAGGTACGACATACCGCATCACGTGTTAAGTAATTTATATTTGGGTTGTGCTGACCGACATAGATGGGTGTGGGGACACCTATCAAACTGAGCCAGTGACGCGCTGGAAAAAAAATTGGGTTGTGCATCGAGAATGCCTCCAAATTTCATAAATACGTGATATTATTTTTTTTAGCACGGGCATGATATGCGAGTCAAGTACCAAAGCGTGGCTAGGATATTGATTGATTGAATATTGCATACATGCTCGGGTGAATCCAGATTGAACTTTCGTGGATTCGTATCTCACATGCCCGTACCTTGTACGATATCTTAAGTAAAATTCTCATGTGACCACGTATTGAGATTTTGAACACAATATAAGACTAATTAGGTAACTAAAAGTGGTAGTAACATTTGGAGGAAACGGTATCCCGAGATCACGCCAACGAACCTTCTCACATAAATTTATTCTAAGTGCGTTGGCCACCACAGATACTGTATATCATATGCCTTAGTGGAGTACAGTATCTGACCTATTATAAATAACGCCAAGCCATTGTCTTCCTATAGGAGCACTGGAACCTCTAATACCGTATTTTAGCGCAGTGGCCCTATGGGAAACTGGTGCATCAGTGAAGTGCCTGTATATTCCTTATTTGGCTCGGTTAGCTCATGTTCGACAATGGCGTGATCTGAGGATACCTATTATGCATTATTTTTTAGATAACCTCAGACAACATCTATTCATCCAACTGTACAGACAACAGCAGCTAAGGACTGTACAGACAACAACAGGATATGCACAGCTATTCATCCAACTGCAGGGAGTAGCTTGTTTAGCATGCTGCAGCAACCAGTTCACTGTAACTCAGCAACGTACAGTGGACCAACAGCAAGGATGTGCACTGCAATAAAGACAAGGAAGCTCGGGGTGCACACTGCTCAGCAGAGAGCACTGCAGTACAGAGAACAAGTGCACAACAATTGAAGAAGCAAGGTATCACTGTATCAGTTTACTATCGGACAATGTGCAGTATCCTCATCAACAACAAGTCCAATACCTCGAGCATTGCTAAGCACAGCAAGAGAAAGATGCAGGAAACTGAGCACAGGCAGCAAGACACCATCTGTAGGAGTTCACGATGGATACAGTATCATGCAGTGTATCAGTTCCATGTTTCAGTATAGTGTCAAGTATCGTGTCAGACCAAGGTATTAGTCTAGCTATTATATGTGCAGTTAGTTGATAGCATTTAATTGAGGGTTTTGGTTAATAGTTAAGTAGTTGGTATCTATGTAGTTGATAAGTATTAGCATTTATTAGTTATATGTGTACTTATGTGGATAGTTAGATAATTATACTTATATCTTGTATTAGTAGTGGTGTGGTATTATAATAGGTATTTACGTAGTATGGTATATATTGTGTTAGTAGTTAGGCATTAGACAGTAGGATATTAGCTTGGGGTATTATCTAGTTGTATTAGTTATATGTTAATTATTTTAGATTACCTTGGGATACCAAGGTATTACTAAAGTATTGGGCCGATACCCAAGGTATTGAGTTTGTGTATCGTGTTAGGTGTGATATGCATTGGTGCAAGGCCAAGGTATCGTATTTTCATTGTTTTGATTTAGTACTATATATATGTATATATATTAACTTGTATATATGTAAACTACTATTTTTATATGATTAAACTTGTGTATCTTAGGATACGACCTTTTTGTGTGATTCTAGTATCGTAGCTTAGCTAGTATAGAATAGTTCATAGTGTATCGACTTAGTGACTTGGTGTTACTCTTGCAACCTAGAATTCATCGGTTTGACTTAGAAATGGCATATCGACCTAGAATTGCATCAACTTCACTTATTTTTATTATTGAACCTTGTATTGATACAACATACCATATATAGGTTGTGAGACACCAGCTTGGGCATCGAGAGACACACTTTGCTCAGGACTTCAGGCGAGTATATTTCTTTGTTTGTTTTTAATTCATAATATTGTATATATGCATGTTCTAGAATAGTATACATTGATTCTCGACATAGTGATTTTACGGACTTGTGCTATATGGATACCGGATGGAGGTGTTATCCCCTACCGTGTGCAACGGGTACCCAGTCACATGTATTTTATCGTGTGCACCGGGTATTGACTTTCACGTGCTTCTTGTGCATCCACTATTTCGTGTGCTAGTGTGACTATCGTGATCATGTACGTAACTTGTCGTGATTGGATCCATGAGTATTGGTTGGGGAGGGGGAGTAGGAGTTGGTTATGTGATCAAAGCCCTCTTGATCTCATGTGCATGTCGATTATACACCTCACGTATAATGGAGTCACCTTTATACCTCATGTGTAACCTAAGCCGATCACATAACAAACTTACACTCTAAAACACATAGTTAGTATTCTTGTTCTCTACTTGCAGTTATTCTTGTATTTACTTCCAGTTCTTATTGTGCTTATTGCCTGTTCACTTGTATTGTATATTCTTTCTACTTGTGCATCTTGTATCCTTTTTCTATTGCTTGTTATATATGCTCGATTATGTTATTGGAACTGCTTTCAGAGGTATGTACTTCGCTCCAATCCTGACTGGATATATTTTTCCAGATGATTGGCTAGAGGAGCTGTGTCCCACACATTACGGCCCTCAGGAGGATGAGACTTTAGAGGATACTCCCCTAGAGTAGTAGGACATAGTACCAGTGACCGAGGAGGTCTAGTTTTGTTTAGTGATTCTTGTATTAGACTATTATTTTTGAAGAGATTCACAGATGTACTATTATTTTATATTGTGGATTGTACCTTATACTCTCCTTCGCTTTTCCATTCGTGCATTATTCTTCCTTAGTTTGTTTTGTGATTGAGATGTGTTATACTTGTGAGATACCATATTACTCCTCCGTTTGGAGTTGAGATGATTGACAGGTACCATATTATATTGTTGAGATGTTAGATAGTTAGAAATAACCCAGACAACATTCTACCGCCGATTCTGTGACGTAGGCTGGGCGTAACCACGTACTCGTGCCCGAATATCCGGATGCGAGTCGTGACAGGTGTAAGTGGCTGGAATTGGCAGCGGTGCTGCGGTGGTGAAGGTGGTGGAGTTGGCAGTGTTGTCGGGGTGGGGTAAGGCCGACGATGGTGGTGGTAGTGGCGGCTCGTAGTGGAGTCGTGAGGTGGTGGTGTTGGCTGCTCATGGTGGTGGTGTTGGAGCAGCGGTCGGCTCGTGGTGCTCCGGTGGAGGTGGAGGCTCATGGTGGAGGTGGTGGTGGAGGTGACGGTGATGGTGGTGCTACGGTGGTCCGGCGGGTTGGAGCTCCGGCGGTGGTGTAATAGTGAAGAAGGAGAAGAAGAATAATGAAGAAGAAGAAGAATAAAGAAGGAGATGGGAGTTTCGGCTGAAGTGTGGGGAGGGAAGGAGAGAGAGTGGAGTGTAAATTTTTAAGGTTTTTCTTGGGATTAGGGACGGCCACATTGGGAAGGGTGTGTGTTAATATAGTGGGATGAGTGGTTGTGATGGGGGGAAATTTGAATCAAGGGCTAGGATTTTACATGAAAAAAAATATAATACAAGGGGAGAGAGAGTGTGAGGTGACCGGTCATGAGGATGGGGGGGGTTCTTCATTTATTTTCACCAATAGGAGGGTGACACCTAGCACCATATTTGCATTTTAACCCATTAATATTTGAGTATTTACACATGAAGGAAAAAAAGGTGAGGATTTGATGTGGGAAGGTGTGTTTGGTGTTTTGTAGGATGGGTGGGTGTTGGATGTTTTGTATGAGCCTCATAAATGAGTGTTGGGTTAAGTTGGGGTTAGGTTAAGTTGGTTTCCCCAATTAAATTAAATAATGTCATAGGTGCTCTTAAATTAAATGGGAGTACATGTGGTCTCAATTAGGAGTGACACAAATATCATGGACGGTGTAGGTATAGGCTTGATGTCAGTCTTGGGCCCTTTAATTGGTCAGGCGCAACGGGTAGAGTTTGTTTCCCCAAATTGATGGCAACGACATAGGTACAAGGCATAGGATTAAAGAATTGACTTTTGTGACTGAAAAATTGTGCAATTAAATTAGAGCACAAGGGGGTATGTTTGTGAGTGACAGAAATATCCAGGGCCTAGGTTGGCTTGTCAGGTCAAGAGTGCAAAGATTTGTTGGAAAGTAAAGGCTATTATTTTGCTCCAATTATTGAAGCAACGGTAAGGTGCACCAATGATTTAAATTAAAGAACCAATCTACACAACCCAAATTTCTAATCCTTAGACAACCTGAAACTAAACCAAAATTCTTACCATATCCAGTATACCTAAAATTATTTGAGGGGGTTTACAACTTACAACTTACATTCCTCAACAGATCTTAGTCCAGAAGATATGTTCATAACGCTATAATTTTCGAATCGATTATTCCAATCAACAACGAGTCCACGGATTCTATTTCTTGCATGTGCTAGATTATAACCGATAGTTGATGGATTATTGGGACTTATTTGACTTATCTCAAATTATCGAAGAATACGGTCTGACGAATGATACATGGTGAACCGATCATATATAATATAAGAATTCTGCAAACTAAACGAACATGACGTCCTCTTGATTTCTGGAGCATCATCTCCACATGTGTAGGGTAACCAGATAACCTATTTAATGATAATGTATCAAATTAATAATTATGTTCCTCTACGATCATAACTGTAATAATTTAAAGATATTTATCATATAGTTAAATAATTATCTCATGATACTGCATTATATAAAATTGGCTAAAATAAAGTGATACACTCATGTATTTGTAGTGTTGGTAATCCGCTACATCTGTGGGCCATCGCATAGCAATCGAAATGACTCCAATATCACTGATAATGATAGTGAGAGGCCTACCAACAGAGAAATGCCCGTAGGACAGAACTAGAATACAAAAAAAGGCATTAGTATAAATAAATTTGTATTTAATCTAACTAATATAGGTCTTTCATTCTTACCTGAATCAGTGAAATACATCCACAAATACTTTTGTGACTCGATCTCACAAATTTTGTCAAATTGGCGTATAAAAATGCTTGAGTAGCAGCTCCCCATGCATGCCAAGTGGGTTTTGTCAAATCATCCAAGAATGGTAGAAGCTGCACATTTATCATATTTTTCTATGCGTCAAAAAATAGAATTGCACCACATAAACAGAGCAAATACGCTATAGTACAACGAGTGACATAAAATTATTATATAATTAAATGTTATATAAATACTAAATTAAGTGATAACAAACCTTACTAATTAAAATACATACCCGCATTTCATCTACTTCAACCACCTCGTCAATAGTGCGATATAGGTCCATAAAGTTGCCACGAAGCCATGTAAACTTCACAAAATGGCCATCTCCTATACCCGATGGAGACATAACACCGAGATACCTCCTGATCAGATCAGATCCATTTAAGTGCAGATAAAAATATATAGCGTCACATATAATATGTAATTCTAGTATATTTGTCACACCAAATAGGGTGATCGTCATTCGCCAAATGGGAGTTAGAAAGTTGTAAACCCCTGATTTTTCAGAAATTTTTAAAATGGATTTTCACAATTTTCTGGATTTTTCTGGGATTTTTAACTAATTAAAACTAAGGTATTTTGAAATTAAATAATTTTTAAATGATGTTAATTAATATTAAAATATTATAAAAATAATATTTTCTGGTGTAAAATGAAAAATTAGACATAGGGTAATTTTCCGAGAATTTATTGGACCCCGGAAACATTTTTAAAGCCCTAAAAACTAAGTTTAAATAAACCGAATTAAACCCTAGAAATAAACCCGGCTCAATTGAACCAAACCAACCCAAACCGGACATGGTTCAACTGAACCAAACCCAACCTTAGCGGGTCGGGTTGGATCTGAACCCGACCTGAAACCCACTAACCCGATAACCCGCACACATTCCTTAGCGGGTCGGGTCGGATCTAAACCCGACCCGAAACCCGAGTACCCGAACCCGCACTTATGCATTGGTGGATCGGGTCGGATCCCCATCCGCCCGACCCGGACCCGAACCCGACCCATGCTACAGTGCACCCCCATTTCTCCCCGACCCCGACTCTTCGTCTCCGTCCGCAACCGCCGTGGCTTTCCCGCTCCCCGGCGCCGCTCCGCCTGCCCCGCTAGCCGCCGCTTCGCATCCCCGCAACCGCCAGCTCCTCCTCTTCCCCTCCCCGCACCGGCCGCCCCTCCGCCTCCTAGCTACGGCCTATAAAATCCGCTGCCACCCGCCTCGACCACCGTCCCAGCCGTCTTCCCCAGCGCCACCCTCAACCACCGTCGTCCCCGACCTAAACCCTCCCCTCCGCCTGAACCCTAACCCCTCCACCGTCGAACCCCCAGCTCAGCTCCACCGCCTTCACTTCCAGAGCTCCGCCCCGACCTCGTCGAACCCCCGCAGAGCCTCCTCCGGCGAAGCCCCGGTGCCCTGTTGTCAAAACCCTAACCCTAGAACAGTACCTAGGTGTGTCGTGTCGCCTCACGGACACGAGAAACCCAGTCTGTGTAGCCCTGTTCAGGTACCCTTTTCTCTCTCCTTGTTGTCCTATTTTCTGTTCCGTCTACTGTGACATAAATCCTGCGTGACCCTCTCGATGCCGGTGCAACCCGCTCGGTATGTCGCGTCCTGTGGTGATCGCGAACTGCGATCCAAAAATAGGAAAATCAACACCCCATTTTTCCCCGAAACTGAGTGCGCCCCGCCAAATGGGACTATTTGGTCGCGTGCGGTCTTCACCGAAAGGTGCGTGCCGTTGATACGGACGTGCGGGATTTCGTAGAAGTTGATTTGGATGTGCGTGCACACCGGAATCAACGCGTATCCGCCGACAACGTCCCGTATCGGCCTATTCTGGATCTCGTTGTAACTTTGTGTACACACGTCGGATCGAAATGAAACTTGCGCAATCGGACTCGTAGCAATATGCTGGTCCTGTGACCCAAGTTTGGTTCGATTCTGAGAACGTTGACAAAATCGCGTATCGTGGGCCCCACGGCTCCACTTGACGGGCGATTTTGTGACCGGCTCATCGGAATCCAATTCTGGAAGTTCCGTTGGGTTCGTATCATCGTTCTGGACTTGTTAACACTAAGTTTGATGAATTTGGAGACCATTGTTCCTGACACGTTTTTGGTGCGAAGCGGGCCACATGTGGACCCCGCTTTGTCCAGAAACTGTCATTTTTGCCCCTGTGTCCAAATTGGACTCAAGGACAGGCATTTCTAGCTATTTGATATTTTCTGAATCTGATGGTGATGTTTATTTTAGCAAACGAAGGAGTACCTGCAAATCCCACTGAGACCAGAGCTACAGTTGGAGTCAGAACCCCAGGCAAGTGTACCTTGCCAACAATGCAGTTTTGTTACTTACTTTCTTGACTTATTTATTAACTGTTGTACATGCTTAACCTAGGACCATGTGACTTACTTAGCGTCCGAATAATATTCGGGTGCCAACACCGTACGCGGAGTTGTGTAACGTCACCTAGAGATGGATATCGTGACCCTTTACATTCTCGTGCTTGCATTATCAAGTACATTATACTCAGGACACCTGATACTATTCATGTGACAAAATCTTCCTGAAATATTCAAGGTGATTCTGTGTAGGTTGCAGGTTTCATGACATAGACATTATATTCTTAGATCTTATAATGACTTGATGCATTAGTGTTGATCTTGCGTGTCATGGACATGAGACGTGTGATTACATTGGGTGGGAGGAGACACACATGCTACAGGCTGATTATATATATAAAACCCTTATTAATGCGGTGCTCAAGACTCTAAACCCGAGCTTGTCCCATTACGTGATATCACCGCTACCGGCTCCCAGACACAGAGCTTGTAGTGGTTTCAGCCCGAGTTTAGTGATGCTCTCAACTTGCATATCACTTAGCTGGTTATATAGTTTACCCTATTGTTTCCTTTATTGTTGCACTGCATTTATTTTGGCATGAGTTATTTTGTACCTTGCTATGTCCCCTGAGGACCTGGATCCGGATTATGTCCCCAGGATTAGCAGAGGAGATCCACCCCGAGGTATACAGTACAGGAGCATTAGCAGCAGCAGAAGCAGGAACAGGTGCATATATTAGTGCAGAACCAGGAACCGAGGACTAGGTGATTGCCATAGATTTTTCTGAGTATATATTTCTTCTATACTCAGTCTATATTGCTATTTACATTCTTGTTTAATGAACAATTGTATCAGACTTGTTATCGGGTTGTTCCCCGATTTATTTACTTGTGATTTGATGATGATATTGTTTTCTTTTGTTGATATTGATATATTCATTCTGTGGATGAGATTAGTAGACCCTTATTGTTGTATTACAGCTTAAGTACGCCCCGATGGATCCATTAAATTGGACTGTCCATCGGAGTGTGCTGCTGGCCATTGCCACGTGTCTAGTCCCTCGATATTTTAGGACTGGGGCATGACATGGTTTTTGTGGTGGCCCATGCAGGTCAACGACTAAATTGCTTCGGTTTCAACTTTGGGACCGAGCAAGCCTGCAATAAGAATAGGATATGATTTTAGGATCTCATCCACTTGCTTGAAACGTTCTTGACATCTATATCGGATTCAAATTTATTTGACTTGCTTCCTGCCTTGATTCCTCTGCGCCTTTTATTATTTATTTTGGTTGCAGAGTTATGGATTCACGAGCAAACGATAAGACTCCTGCAAGATCACCACGAGATATTGTGGTAACCAACGAAGATGAAGTAATACTAGTGGATGAAGGTCAATCATCACAACAATGCAGTCAAGCAAGTCAGCATGCCTCGAGAATCCAGCAAGATGACGTTCCACCATCGACGCAGTTTGCTCCACCGATGCCTACCGTTCCACAAGGGCAGGCTATGGACGAACAACAAATGTTTCGAATGTTCTACGTGATGATGCAAGCCCATCAGAAGGTTCATCAAGAAGCTCAGCAAAACCAAGCGGAGAAGTTCATCGACAGATATAGCTCTGAGCTACGGAAGTTGATCAGCTCCGTTGCAACTACCTTAGACGCGGACGTTCTTGCTGCAGCATGACCCATGGAGTGCATCACAAGGATAGAATCCAGCCAGAAGTGGCCGTATGCATTAGCACCAGACCAAGCACAACAAGAAAGAGTTGTAAAGCGACCACAGATGAATCCACCGCAGAGAGCATCTACACCACTTGCACTAGTCCTTCCTACTTGTCACTACTGTGACAAGGTAGGCCATCTCACTAAAGAATGTCGACTCAGACTGGGACTATGTTTATCTTGCGGATCCAAAAAGCATTCGGTAAGGGATTGCCCTGAACGTCGAGAGAAAGCATTGATGATTCATCAACCAGCCACATCAGCACCAGCCGGAGCACCACAGGAAGAAATTACAAAGAAGTCTCACATGCACCAGCCACCAGAAGCATCTCCGCAGGCACTGCCTATCTGTCAGTATTGTCGTAAGCGAGGCCATATTGAGTACGAGTGCAGACGCAAAAGGAAATTATGTTTAGCTTGCGGATCCAGTCAACATTTAGTGAAGGAATGCCCCGAGCGTCGAGAAGGAGCACCGATGGTGTAACACCCCGTTCCGTTAAAGCGGACTGCCGACTCAATCGGCAATCGTGTAGCTGTCCCGACCCGCTTTGCCTCAACGAGAATGCAAAGGATATCCAGACTTGTCCCTACAGAAATCCGGCTTAGGCTTTCAGAGGCTCGCTCAGGCATATCGCTCTACCGAGGCGAACCATCGCTAAGGTGGGTGGCTACGGTAAACTTGTCTTTGCTTAGCCAGCACACATAAAATCTGGAATTTCATGCTAGTCGCTAGGTGAATCACTCCCTGCATGCTAATAAATCCAACGCACCTAGCTAAGGAAATAATCCCAACTTGTATTGCTTGCTAGAACATGGAAAATAAAATACTGCTTATATTCAGACCCTCGCATGCTAAGTCCCTTAACGATCTAACTCTCGGCTTACCTTCGGGTCCGAGCAACGTGCCTGCTTATGTCCCTTAGAAACGCATGCTTGTCTGCTTGTACATTACCTCGACTCAATGCTTGTAACGTAGGCTATGCCAACACCCTGTTATACAAAACATTGTTCAAGAAAGATTATAAGAAAAGAACCAGGCATGCCTCTTGTCTTGTACTACTGTTGCCTCAACAGCATGCCTCTTGTACTCTTGTCTTGTACTCTTGTCTTGTACTCTTGTTGCCCCAACTATAAGAAAGGATAACTTAACCAAGGCCCCGTTCGATCATGGACAACCAGTGCACTGGGTAACGGTCTCGCGGGCGATGCTGGGGCACTGGCATCGACCCGGTCCGGGCGAGACAATTGTTCTTAGTCTCTTGTTCGGCGGAATGGCATGCAGTGCCTCTTGTACTTTGTTGCATACCATTCTCGTCTAGACTAAATAGTCTCTTGTTCGGCAGAATGGCTTGCAGTGCCTCTTGTTCTTTGTTGCAAACCATCTCGTCTAGACTATACCGTCCATTATGGCATACGCAGTGATCGCCTTATAATGAACTTGTTGCATGTTTGCTTGTAAATAAAAGATAAACAAACAACTGAACACCTGAACGATCATGTTAAAAATGACCCTTCGTGTTGCAAATGCTATGCTCCCGAATGCTTATACTTGCCCCTGCTTAAATTAACAATGTTTGCCTTGGACAGGGAAGGAGATGGTAAGTTGGTAAGTCTCGCCGTGTTTCCTCTCATATTGCACGGCGCACTGCCCGACACGTTAGGCTATTCAATATTTGCATGAAACTGATCCTAAGGCAACTAGAAAGACAACTTCATAGTTGTGCACGGAACCTGTATTACGTGTTTGGATTTGTCGAGCGGGCGAGTAGCTTCCCCACCAGTGCATTCAATGTACTGATAATATACCAGTTTGCTTGCAGGGTACGGGAGAACCTCGTTCGGTGCGGATGCCTCCAACGTGCGTGCTAAGGCCAGGAGTTCCCTCTGAAGCCTTGCAACGGTGCGTCCGAAACTGAAGCACATATACAAGACATAATATTGTGAACATAGTCCGAACTCGTCTGTACAATCATTCCACAGTTGTAGCCACTTGGCACGCTTTTACTGTTTCAGAGAGAGAGGCTTGAGCGACTTGTAATCTCGGCTATACGCCGCCTGTAACACATGTTTATATCAATAAAAGAGCTTGCTTTACTTCAACTTGTGTTTCAATGCTTCCGCTATATTGTCGACTCAGTGAACCTGTTACCGAATCGCTATGCATTCATGACTCCGCTGCACTCGGATAATCTGTACGACTCTGTGGCTTAGAACTCTTACCGCCAGCCAATGAATCACGGCCTTGCACGGGCGCGGTTCACGCTCGTGCGGCATCACGCCCGGATGGGTCAAAGCGATCGTTCTGCGGGAGCGCTGGCGAGGGTGATTCCCGCCTAGCGGGAACGGCCGAAATAGCCTGCGGGAGATCGGGGCATGACATAGTGGTATCAGAGCCTGGCTTCTACGCCTTTGGACTTCAATTCGATATCTCTGTTTCGAAAGCTCGTTCGTGGGTTATGTGCACGCTCTCTCTCAATGCCTCGATGGAATGTTCCAACAATAAGTCTAAATACTTTCAAAATGCATTTTGAATGATATGCTTGCTTGTCTGCTGTTGTGCTGCGAGTGGCCTTTGTGCCAACCTGTGCGAACCCTTGAGAGTATCGCTAGTTGCTTGTCCGATTTTCACTAACCCTAAGTTTGGCTGAATGCATCTATTCGAGGGACGCCTTGAACTAGTGCACCATCCAAGACTTAAGAAAAGGTGAAACTCGAGTGCTGAGACTTCGCTATCACTGAGCTGGTTGACATGTTCACGCTAGAGGGGCCCTTCGAAAGTGCGCACGATCCAGTCTGAGCGATATGATGATTTCGAAGCTTGTGCAAGTGAATATCCAAATGAACAAGTACAACGACTTGTCTAGGATTGCCTCAAACCCTAGAACACTGCTTGTCCTTAGTAAGTCTCGAGGACGAGACTTTTTCTAAGTTGGGTAGGATGTAACACCCCGTTCCGTTAAAGCGGACTGCCGACTCAATCGGCAATCGTGTAGCTGTCCCGACCCGCTTTGCCTCAACGAGAATGCAAAGGATATCCAGACTTGTCCCTACAGAAATCCGGCTTAGGCTTTCAGAGCCTCGCTCAGGCGTATCGCTCTACCGAGACGAACCATCGCTAAGGTGGGTGGCTACGGTAAACTTGTCTTTGCTTAGCCAGCACACATAAAATCTGGAATTTCATGCTAGTCGCTAGGTGAATCACTCCCTGTATGCTAATAAATCCAACGCACCTAGCTAAGGGAATAATCCCAACTTGTATTGCTTGCTAGAACATGGAAAATGAAATACTGCTTATATTCAGACCCTCGCATGCTAAGTCCCTTAACGATCTAACTCTCGGCTTACCTTCGGGTCCGAGCAACGTGCCTGCTTATGTCCCTTAGAAACGCATGCTTGTCTGCTTATACATTACCTCGACTCAATGCTTGTAACGTAGGCTATGCCAACACCCTGTTATACAAAACATTGTTCAAGAAAGATTATAAGAAAAGAACCAGGCATGCCTCTTGTCTTGTACTACTGTTGCCTCAACAGCATGCCTCTTGTACTCTTGTCTTGTACTCTTGTTGCCCCAACTATAAGAAAGGATAACTTAACCAAGGCCCCGTTCGATCATGGACAACCAGTGCACTGGGTAACGGTCTCGCGGGCGATGCTGGGACACTGGCATCGACCCGGTCCGGGCGAGACAATTGTTCTTAGTCTCTTGTTCGGCGGAATGGCATGCAGCGCCTCTTGTACTTTGTTGCATACCATTCTCGTCTAGACTAAATAGTCTCTTGTTCGGCGGAATGGCTTGCAGCGCCTCTTGTTCTTTGTTGCAAACTATCTCGTCTAGACTATACCGTCCATTATGGCATACGCCAGTGATCGCCTTGTAATGAACTTGTTGCATGTTTGCTTGTAAATGAAAGATAAACAAACAACTGAACACCTGAACGATCATGTTAAAATGATCCTTCGTGTTGCAAATGCTATGCTCCCGAATGCTTATACTTGCCCCTGCTTAAATTAATAATGTTTGCCTTGGAAAGGGAAGGAGATGGTAAGTTGGTAAGTCTCGCCGTGTTTCCTCTCATGTTGCATGGCGCACTGCCCGACACGTTAGGCTATTCAATATTTGCATGAAACTGATCCTAAGGCAACTAGAAAGACAACTTAATAGTTGTGCACGGAACCTGTATTACGTGTTTGGATTTGTCGAGCGGGCGAGTAGCTTCCCCACCAGTGCATTCAATGTACTGATAATCCACCAGTTTGCTTGCAGGGTGCGGGAGAACCTCGTTTGGTGCGGATGCCTCCAACGTGCGTGCTAAGGCCAGGAGTTCCCTCTGAAGCCTTGCAACGGTGCGTCCGGAACTGAAGCACATATACAAGACATAATATTGTGAACATAGCCCGAACTCGTCTGTACAATCATTCCACAGTTGTAGCCACTTGGCATGCTTTTACTGTTTCAGAGAGAGAGGCTTGAGCGACTTGTAATCTCGGCTATACGCCGCCTGTAACACATGTTTATATCAATAAAAGAGCTTGCTTTACTTCAACTTGTGTTTCAATGCTTCCGCTATATTGTCGACTCAGTGAACCTGTTATCGAATCGCTATGCGTTCATGACTCCGCTGCACTCGGACAATCTGTGCGACTCTATGGCTTAGAACTCTTACCGCCAGCCAATGAATCACGGCCTTGCACGGGCGTGGTTCACGCTCGTGCGGCATCACGCCCGGATGGGTCAAAGCGATCGTTCCGCGGGAGCGCTGGTGAGGGTGATTCCCGCCTAGCGGGAACGGCCGAAATAGCCTGCGGGAGATCGGGGCGTGACATAGTGGTATCAGAGCCTGGCTTCTACGCCTTTGGACTTCAATTCGATATCTCTGTTTCGAAAGCTCGTTCGTGGGTTATGTGCACGCTCTCTCTCAATGCCTCGATGGAATATTCCAACAAGGAATCAAATATTGTGAGTGGGCTCTTTCCCTTCTCCTCTACTCCTTCATACCTAATAATATGGAAAACACGTAATAGGCTTGAACACTTGGGCTGGAACTTGGGAATCACTACACTGAGGCGTGCATAGAGTGTACGTCATTTGCTTGGATAGGATTGTGGCTTGAATTGATTTGCGCGTTGGATAGTTGGAGCTAAAGCTGGAATATTACATTTGAGGCAGTTGGTTGAATGATTGGGATTATGCTTGGACAGTTGGAATGATACATTGAGGCATTTGGAATATCGGGAATTCGGGCGAGCGAGCGTGCATCTGTGCACGAGTATCACTTGGGCGCTTTGTCAAGCAGAGCGAGCAGTTATGGTTCAAAACTGAACAACTGTATCGGCGAGGGTATTGTGCCACTGTTGGGGCATTGTGCCACATGATTGTTCTAAGGATGGGGTGTTGCACCCAATTGAAACACTATGTTGAGAAGAGGCATTGTGCCTATGGGAATAACTTGAGATTTGGTGCCTTGGGCTATATGTTGATGAATGGTTATGGATATTTTGGTTATGGATTTTGGTTGGATATTCGGTTGAACGAGTCTAGGATCGCTTGGTGGGGCGAGAATGTTCGATCCTCTCGTCATACCTACTTGGTGTCTGCATGTCACGGACAATTTGTGCACAAGTTTTGGCATTTCCTCGAAACGGCTTTCCGGGGCACTGGAACCGTATCGATCTGGAGGGAAATATTTGATTCGTGCTAGTCACGATGCATTGCGGGACCTCCAGCGGGGCTTGCTACCCGGGCTGATAGGGCGCGCCGTAATGCTTGAAATATGTCATTTATGGCTTGGCCAGTGACTTCATATAGATAGGTGTTGGCTTGCTTTTCTCTTGTTGGTTTGGCTTTGTGTAGGCGCGGCCACCTTGCCTTGACAAAAGTGTGCACTTCGAGATTGGATTGTAAGTATTTTGGTTAAGGACGGATATTGAGGCATTGGATTGTTGGTTCGATAGTCGCGTTGCTTGGGCGTTGAGTAGGACGGTTTGCATGCTAGTTTCCTTCGGTTTGGTTATATTGCTTGTCGTTTGGATTGAGTTGAATGTTTGTATGCTTAAACTGCTTTACAATTTTCCTTAACATGTCATCCCTATGCCATAAAATGAATCTAGGATTCAACTAGAAAGATCATCATATAACTATTTGCATTCACTAATTTTACTTAGTGTCGGCTTAGACGAGTGGGTTACCCCGCTCACCAGTACGGCTGTGTACTGACCCACGTTTGTGGGCATTATTTCAGGTACGCAGGTATAGTGGCGCTGCTTGGATATACGAGACATGATGTATGAACTGTAAGTACCTTTGTGGACTAGAGAAAAGAGAAAGAGTATTTCATCGCCTTTGAGGCAATCGCCTTTGTGGCATTTTATTTGGACCCTATCGAGAGCTTCGCTGCGTATTACTCTGATGTGTGTTTGGTACACAATACTTGACTTTCGTTAAAACTTGGTCGTTTCGATGATAACTTTGGTGTTTGACAACATCGCCTTGTACGAGCGCAACTCCAGGCTCGTACGGCATCACGTCCCGATGAGAACGATTGTCCTGCGGGAGAGCTGCAATGTGGTGATTCACGTTCAGCGGGGACTATTGAGCTTGCGGGAGATTGGGGCATGACAAATTGGTATCAGAGCGCCTGGTTTATTTTCTCGGACTTGGTCCTTCGTTTCATCACAAACTCTAAATAGCTACCGCGTGTCGTTTAGCTCTTGGCTCTACTCGGTGCCGCATTGGATATTTCATGCAATAAGTCTATATATTGCTGGTTGTGGTTGCATGTTGTTCTTGGTTGCGTTGCTTTTGTTGCTTTTTGTTAGATCGCTTAGCCTCGTTAGGCATTGTTGCATTCGTGCAGCAAGTTGGGTGGCGTTGCATTTGTGCAACAAGTGAGAGCTGTCGTTGGGTTGGCTTGGCTTGTCGTTCAGGGAGTTTCTGATTGCATCAGTTGATCAGTTGGTTGGCAGACGAGATTGGTTATACGGCATATTGTGAGTAGAAGCATTTGATGAGAATAGATCGTTGCACGAGTTGCTCGTGTAGCGAATATGTTGGATGGAAGTTTGAATTTTGGCTGAGTTTTGTGTCAGACTTGAGTTGGGGATGGTAGGATCACGCATAAGGGATGGCTCGAGCGGATCTTGGATCAGTGCAAGGAATCGTAATGCGAGTAGCGACTTGATTCGGAGTGGTATATGGGATACCACATAGTGAGCAAGGCATTGAAATATTTTGGATAGACATTAATTGAAATTGCCTGAACGGACTCGGGGAACGGAAATATAAGTTGGTTGGTGCACATCGGCTGAGTTGGGAAGAATAAAAAATAGAGCAAACGAATATTGAGTTGAGCATATGAGAACGGGCATGTGCAATTGAAAGTATCGTTGGACTTGGATGATGGGTAAGATCGGAACAAACAGATGGAAAGTGTGTTTGAAAATTTGAAGGATTGAGGTAGACCAAGTATTGGAAACAAGTTGGGATCGATCAGATGGAAAGCTGAATATCGGATTTCGCTTGCACGATTTGGAAGTTCAGTGGAGCCTTAATGAACGCAAAGAACGAGTTAAACATAAGGAACAAACGGTTGAGATACGCTTGAGCGAAGCGATGGGTTAATCGGAGGATAACGAGCACGGACTACGAATTTTGGAAATACATTGGAGCTGTTGGTTGAGCAATGAAACACGATTTGACTTGGAGGGGCAATACGATGGATTTGAACGAACTTGAAGGATTTTGGATATTGCAGCTCGAGAAGTCGACTCGGGTTTAGCGGAAGTGGAATTTTGGGCAAAATGGCGCAACGATGGTAAACGGATTCTCTGGGAGACGTGAACGGATTGAGGCAACAACCGAAGGCAAAAAATTGTGGCAGACAGACTTTTAAAGATGAATAAATGTGGGAGCAACATTTGAGCAAATCACTGTGCTGCTCGAGTAAGTTGGACGTGCATATTGGAACGCGGCAAACGGATAAGAATTTGGAGCAAGTCTTTGGTTTCGGAAATCATTGCAAGTGGTAGTGCGAGAAGTTGAACATGGCAATTCAGAAATTTGATGGATTCAGGGCAGAACGACGGATTGATGGAAGACGGTTTCAACGAGCGTAGTTCTCGAATTGTGGCTTGGGTAGATAGTAAGACTCTAGGTGGTTAAGCGGCATTGGTTGAGAGATCATCAGAGGTAGTGCATGAAGTTCTCGGATTCGGAAGTTCGCTCGGATAGAATGGTTGGATTATGGCTCGGATTTGCAGATGAGATATAGCATTATTCATAATAACTGTCCATCGTGATGACTTACAATTATCGAGCGTAGCTTCGGGACAGCTGACCCTAGCGACTTGCCCGACAAATCGGAGATGAATATTGTAGACCCATAGAACGACCCTTGCGGCGGCGCATTTGGGAATATGTCAAGGGCAGATGTGAGCGATGATATTTGGAGATATGTCTGAGTGTTGGATTTGAGAGACCCTTGGGATAGCCTTCAGCTGAAGAAGCAGCCAAAAGACCGAAGCGATGGTGGAATTGGCCTAAGTCAACTGATGAGATTCAGAGTCGCAGATTTTTGTAGATGGCATCGCCTCTGACTCATCGTGCCCTGGAAGGGAATATCATTCATATGAATTGACGACTGTGAAACTAGCTCGTGAAGTTAAAGCAGCGGCTCATTCAGATCAAATCCTTGCGAATACTGGAAGGGACAGATGTGCCTCAGATTTACAAGATGCATCGGAACTTAGTCTGGAAAGCGTGCTCGTTCGGAAGACAGAGGTGATATCCTATGCTTCGAGGCAGTGGAAGCAGCGCGAAGAACTATTCCATGCGCAACCTAGGAATTGTGGCGAGTGTGTCCACGTTGAAATAGTGGCGACACTATCCTTTTGGCGTGGGAGCAAAATCTTCGTACACGAACCTTAATATAGATGTTCACCCAGTGAGGTATTGAGACTAAAGAAAAGATATTTGATTGAGTTGATAAGAGCAAAGTTGATATTTGGGTAAGTCGCCTAGTTGGGGTAGTATCAGTTGAGATGATCGTTCGGTGCATGAGATATATTTGGAGATGTTGCTAGTGCGGATTCCGAAATAGTTGGATGGATTGAGTTGGAACACGAACTGATTGAGTCGATGGAAAATCATTCATATTTGAGAATAGTGCTCAAGCGAATATGTTGGAATGGAAATCAGGATTTGGTTCGATTGGGAGTAAAGCAAATGGATGCCTCGGACATAAAGATACCCTTGTAACTTGTCCAAATTCGCTATCGCAAAGCTCGGCTGAAATGCATGTATTTTAGGGACGCCTTAAATATGTGTACGATCCAAAACTAAGCGATACGAGGAATTCGTATTGAGCTGCAAAGAGGATGTGGGAATATGAAATTTGTACGAGCGTTCAGTAGAGCGAGATGCTGAGTCAGGATAATATGGGTTGCATAGAGCAGAGTTATGAATGGGACAAACGGCATGCGATGGGAATGAGTACCAGCACGGTTCATGGACGAACCTGATTCTAAGTGGTATATTATGTAACGCCCCGCAACTGCACGGTGCGTTACGATGAGTCGGATTGGATAAAACAATAGTTGGTTACATTTGATTTGTTGGATTTTGGGAAGAAGTATTGATTGAGTTGGTGTCATGTGCAGATGGCTAGCGGAGTTCGATGGGAATCAGGTGTTCGTTTAGAACAGTACTGAGATAGCTGGATTGGAACGATAATGCCGTCTTCCTTAGTTCGATCGGTCGGATGATTTGGAGAGCACGGCCTGCTCGCACGGTCATACCAGTTGAGTAGATCGCGCTTTGCATCGGACCACGGGTTCAAGAAATCAGCCGTATCGGCAGGACATGATGCTTAACGGAATCAAATATTGTGAGCGGGCTCTTTCCCTTCTCCTCTACTCCTTCATGCCTAATAATATGGAAAACACGTAATAGGCTTGAACACTTGGGCTGGAACTTGGAAATCACTACACTGAGGCGTGCATAGAGTGTACGTCATTTGCTTGGATAGGATTGTGGCTTGAATTGATTTGTGCGTTGGATAGTTGGAGCTAGAGTTAAAATATTACATTTGAGGCAGTTGGTTGAATGATTGGGATTATGCTTGGACAGTTGGAATGATACATTGAGGCATTTGGAATATCGGGAATTCGGGCGAGCGAGCGTGCATCTGTGCACGAGTATCACTTGGGCGCTTTGTCAAGCAAAGCGAGCAGTTATGGTTCAAAACCGAACAACTGTATCGGCGAGGGCATTGTGCCACTGTTGGGGCATTGTGCCACGTGATTGTTCTGAGGATGGGGTGTTGCACCCAATTGAAACACTATATTGAGAAGAGGCATTGTGCCTATGGGAATAACTTGAGATTTGGTGCCTTGGGCTATATGTTGATGAATGGTTATGGATATTTTGGTTATGGATTTTGGTTGGATATTCGGTTGAACGAGTCTAGGATCGCTTGGTGGGGCGAGAATGTTCGATCCTCTCGTCATACCTACTTGGTGTCTGCATGTCACGGACAACTTGTACACAAGTTTTGGCATTTCCTCGAAACGGCTTTCCGGGGCACTGGAACCGTATCGATCCAGAGGGAAATATTTGATTCGTGCTAGTCACGATGCATTACGGGACCTCCAGCGGGGCTTGCTACCCGGGCTGATAGGGCGCGCCGTAATGCTTGGAATATGTCATTTATGGCTTGGCCAGTGACTTCATATAGATAAGTGTTGGCTTGCTTTTCTCTTGTTGGTTTGGCTTCGTGTAGGCGTGGCCACCTTGCCTCGGCAATAGTGTGCACTTCGAGATTGGATTGTAAGTATTTTGGTTGAGGACGAATATTAAGGCATTGGATTGTTGGTTCGATAGTCGCGTTGCTTGGGCGTTGAGTAGGACGGTTTGCATGCTAGTTTCCTTCGGTTTGGTTATATTGCTTGTCGTTTGGATTGAGTTGAATGTTTGCATGTTTAAACTGCTTTACAGTTTTCCTTAACATGTCATCCCTATGCCATAAAATGAATCTAGGATTCAACTAGAAAGATCACCATATAACTGTTTGCATTCACTAATTTTACTTAGTGTCGGCTTAGACGAGTGGGTTACCCCGCTCACTAGTACGGCTATGTACTGACCCACGTTTGTGGGCATTATTTCAGGTACGCAGGTGTAGTGGCGCTGCTTGGATATACGAGACATGATGTATGAACTGTAAGTACCTTTGTGGGCTAGAGAAAAGAGCAAGAGTATTTCATCGCCTTTGAGGCAATCGCCTTTGTGGCATTTTATTTGGACCCTATCGAGAGCTTCACTGCGTATTACTCTGATGTGTGCTTGGTACACAATACTTGACTTTCGTTGCAACTTGGTCGTTTCGATGATAACTTTGGTGTTTGACAACATCGCCTTGTACGAGCGCAACTCCAGGCTCGTACGGCATCACGTCCCGATGAGAACGACTGTCCTGCGGGAGAGCTGCAACGTGGTGATTCACATTCAGCGGGGACTATTGAGCTTGCGGGAGATTGGGGCGTGACATCGACCACCGTCCCAGCCGTCTTCCCCAGCGCCACCCTCAACCACCGTCGTCCCCGACCTAAACTCTCCCCTCCGCCTGAACCCTAACCCCTCTACCGTCGAACCCCCAGCTCAGCTCCACCGCCTTCACTTCCAAAGCTCTGCCCCGACCTCGTCGAACCCCCGCAGCGCCTCCTCCGGCGAAGCCCCGGTGCCCTGTTGTCGAAACCCTAACCCTAGAACAGTACCTAGGTGTGTCGTGTCGTCTCGCAGACACGAGAAACCCAGTCTGCGTAGCCCTGTTCATGTACCCTTTTCTCTCTCCTCGTTGCCCCGTTCTCCGTTCCGTCTGCTGTGATGTGAACCCTACGTGACCCTCTCGATGCCCGTGCAACCCGCTCGGTGTGTCGCGTCCTGTGGTGATCGCGAACTGCGATCCAAAAACAGGAAAATTAATACCCTGTTTTTCCCCGGAACTGAGCGTGCCCCGCCAAACAGGACGACTTGGTCGCGTGTGGTCTTCATCGAAAGGTGCGCGCCGTTGATACGGACGTGCGGGATTTTGGAGAAGTTGATTTGGATGTGCGTGCACACCGGAATCAACGCGTATCCGCCGACAACGCCCCGTATCGGCCTGTTCTGGATCTTATTGTAACTTTATGTACACACGTCGGATCGAAACGAAACTTGCGCCATCGGACTCGTAGCAATACGCTGGTCCTGTGACCCAAGTTTGGTTCGATTCTGAGAACGTTGACAAAATCGCGTATCGTGGGCCCCACGGCTCCACTTGACGGGTGATTTTGTGACCGGCTCATCGGAATCCAATTTTGGAAGTTCCGTTGGGTTCGTATTATCGTTCTGGCCTTGTTGACACTAAGTTTGACAAATTTGGAGACCATTGTTCCTGACACATTTTTCGGTGCGAAGCGGGCTACATGTGGATCCCGCTTTGACCAGAAATTGTCATTTTTGTCCCTGTGTCCAAATTGGACTAAAGGACAGGCATTTCTAGCTATTTGATATTTTTTGAATCTGATGGTGATGTTTATTTCAGCAAACGAAGGAGTACCTACAAATCCTACTGAGATCAGAGCTACAGTTGGAGTCAGAACCCCAGGCAAGTGTACCTTGCCAACAATGCAATTTTGTTACTTATTTCCTTGACTTATTTATTAATTGTTGTACATGCTTAACCTAGGATCGTGTGACTTACTTAGCGTCCGAATAATATTCGGGTGCCAACACCGTAAGCGGAGTTGTGTAACGTCACCTAGAGATGGATATCGTGACCCTTTACATTCTCGTGCTTGCATTATCAAGTACGTTATACCCAGGGCACCTGATACTATTCATGTGACAGAATCTTTCGGAAATATTCAAGGTGATTCTGTGTAGGTTGCAGGTTTCATGACATAGACATTATATTCTTAGATCTTATTATGACTTGATGCATTAGTTTTGATCTTGCGTGTCATGGACATGAGACGTGTGATTACATTGGGTGGGGAGAGACACACATGCTACAGGCTAATTATATATATAAAACCCTTATTAATGCGGTGCTCAAGACTCTAAACCCGAGCTTGGCCCATTACGTGATATCACCGCTATCGGCTCCCAGACACAGAGCTTGTAGTGGTTTCAGCCTGAGTTTAGTGATGCTCTCAACTTGTATATCACTTAGCTGGTTATATAGTTTACCCTATTATTTCCTTTATTGCTGCACTGCATTTATTTTGGCATGAGTTATTTTGTACCTTGCTATGTCCCCTGAGGACCTGGATCCGGATTATGTCCCCAGGATTAGCAGAGGAGATCCACCCCGAGGTATACAGTACAGGAGCATTAGCAGGAGCAGAAGCAGGAACATGTGCATACATTAGTGCAGAACCAGGAACCGAGGACTAGGTGATTGCCATGGATTTTTCTGAGTATATATTTCTTCTATACTCAGTCTGTGTTGCTATTTACATTCTTGTTTAATGAACAATTGTATCAGACTTGTTATCGGGTTGTTCCCCGATTTATTTACTTGTGATTTGATGATGATATTGTTTCCTTTTGTTGATATTGATATATTCATTCTGTGGATGAGATTAGTAGACCCTTATTGTTGTATTACAGCTTAAGTACGCCCCGATGGATCCATTAAATTGGGTTGTCCATCGGTGTGTGCTGCTGGCCATTGCCACGTGTCTAGTCCCTCGATATTTTGGGACTGGGGCGTGACAAAAGTGTTGCGTTCAGTCCACCAACGCTCTGCAAGACTTACAACTAGGTGAAGATTGTGGATTAAATATCTAACCCGATCTATATAGTAGAATCCAAACTATTGCACCAAAGCCTTTTGGGCAGGATTTAGCTCCCACACACGATAGTTTCTTTCGGTCCGCCAATGTACATGGATCCGAGTTCGTAAACCAAGATCATGATCGTATAACTATAAAATAAATATGCATTATGTTTGATGTGAAAATTAATTTAACTTACAAACTTATAATTTAAAAAATTAACTCTCCAGTAAATATCCGACTAGATATGTGGTCTTCACGTTGCTTAATAATAAGGTCGGTAGTCGATCCACTAGAAATACAATCGTCATTTTTGTTAGCAATCTAAAAAAAAATAACTATAATTATTAACGACTAAAATATAATAAATCTGTCAATAATTTAAAAGCAATTTGTTTTGTCACCAATTTAGTAGAGGGCACTAGTCACTTTAGTAGAGGGCACTAGTCACCTATTTCTTATGAATTAACTGCGGAGTTAAAACAAAAGGGATTTTTAATTTTGTTGGGCCGCCGTTCGTTCCTCTCCCCCTCCTCCACGACGCGGCCGACCCCAGCTTCATCGACGCGCCGACGTGCGCCGACGTCGGCTTCCACCGCCGCATCCTCTCTACTTCTGCTCACTTCACTCAATTTTTTGAGGAATTGAACGCGGCCAAAAAACCCTGTAGGCACTTCCTCATCCAAAGAAAGGAACACGGAAGGACCCAAATCTCCAAAATCCTCCACTTCCGCATCCATAGCATGGAACCCATACAAGAAGAAGAAGACGGCCCATCGCCTTCATCCTCCTCCGTCATAATAAACGGCACCGTCGCCGGACGTCTCCCGCCGACGGCGTCCTTCGCCGTCAACTACCCTGGCTACCCCTCCTCCACTTCTCGCGCAATACACACCCTCGGCGGACTCTCCCAAATCTCTAAAGTATTTGAAATTTGCACTTTGCCCCCCCTATTTATTTCTTATATTTACAAAAAGTCCCTCAATTTTCTTCTTCTTTAGGCGAGTTCGGTTTCGGGCAATCTGGAGCTCCGCTTCCGCCCCGAGGACCCGTTCTCCCACCCCGCCTTCGGCCAGCCGCGGGCCTTCACGGGCCTCCTCCTCAAGATATCCAAAACCCAACCCGAACCCGAAAGCCCAGTGGCGGAGCCTAAGAGGGAGAGGCTCTCGGCGGAGGTGGTGGCGCGCGTCAACCAGGCCTTCGACTTCGAGGGGATGGTGGACTACCAGCACGTCGTCCCAGTGCACGCTGCGGCCGCCGCTGAGAGGAAGCAGAGGCACAGTGACGGCGACGGGGAAGCAGACGGGGGTGCGGAGGATGTGTTGATGCTGGTGCCGCAGCTGTTCGCGCCCAAGGACAAGCCGGAAAACCTAGTGTGAGTTGTCTTCTTTTTAAAGTTTGTTATTTTGATAGGTATTAAGTTAGAAGGCGACACGCCTGACACGTATCAGAGGTGAAGGATATCAGAAAGATATTGAAATACTACCATCATGTCCGTGCAATGTAGTTCTTAGTTTGGCTTGCTCGATTCACAATAACGCTAAATCATAATTCGACTTTGATGTAGCATACCAGACCTAGGAAGCACGGATACTGGAAAAAATGTGGGTCATGTTGTGTCTGATGCATGCCCATATTAGGTACAACCCGGATACCCCAAAATACACTATGACACATCAAAACAGGTGCCATGTCCTTTCGTGTTGTGTTGTATTCATGTCCCTGCAACATAGTACCAAACTACCAACAACTAGAATAGCTAAAGGTTAGCAGTAGCAATGGTTTCATTTATATCAGGACAGTGCAAGGGTGAGTTTCCGGTGAATGAAATCATAATATAATTGATCCAACCAACAGAAATAGAAAGTAATGTTTGAGGTCATCTGACACAAGATGAGAAATTGATTAAGAAATAAACCAGAATCACAAAAACATTATTCGCTAAGAAGAAGAGACAGACACAGACACTGAATAAGATGAAATAGATTTCTTTGAAATAGCTGTAATCTTGCTTGTCTACAACTTTAGTCTCCCTGTGGCCTGTGGCCTCGTGGCATTTGAACATTTATTAAGTGCGACCCTCAATTTTATTTTATTTGCTTGCCGACCCATTCTGATGGAAGAAGGCTTGGATGATGCTTTTTTTGCATGTCTACAACTTGACTCTCTCCTTAGCCTACATGGCAAGGAGCATTGTGGCACTGGGACATGAATTAAGTAGAAACCCTCTTTTATTTGGAGTACGAATATGTGATCGAATGCAACGATCCCCTGCTTTTGTAGCTGGCGGGAAGAAACGAGTGGAGGCGACCTTTAGGGAGGTGGATGGGAGAGCAAGATTCCCATACTTGGACCACATGGACTTGGTGTAACCCTTTGATTTTTAAAGGTAACCCCCCCCCCCCCCCTTCCCCCTTTCTCACCTCCCCTCTCCTCTGGCACATGTGGTCTTATAAGCATCAAATGTTTGTGCTTTTCCCTTGCAGAATTAACTCCTATTTTTCTCTTCAAAAACTATAACCCAGTGTAGTGAAAGGCGCGCCCAGGCGTGCCTTGCTCCCAGGCGCGCCTTGCTCCTAGGCGCAGGGACAACGCCTCATTGTAGTCAAGGCGAGGCGCGTTTCCTGAGGCGCGGGATGGTTAAGGCGCGCCTAGGCGTGCCTGGGGAATATGCAGAAAAAGAAAACTTATATACTCTTTTTTTACTGTTTCTTTAATACTTTATTTTGTATACTATTTTTTTTTCTAATTTCTTATACTGTTTTGTATAATGTTATTTTGTATAATGTTTTTTTTTCTAATTTCTTATACTGTTTTGTATAATGTTATTTTTATACTCTCTCTTTTTCTTTCTTTTTTCTGTTTTTTTACACTGTTTTGTATAATGTTATTTTTATACTATTTTTTCTGTTTTTTTTTTCTTTCTGTTTTCTTATGTTGTTTTGTATAATGTTATTTTTATACTGTTTTTTATTTACTTTTTTACTGTTTTGTATAATGTTTTTAATATCATTTTCATCTTTTGATGAAATCAAAGTCCTATTAATTTGAATTATCCTTACAAAGTACTTGAAGAATATCTAAAAATTTCAATTCAAAGGGTATATATATATATATTTATATGCGCCTCGCATCGCTCGGACACGCGCCTTAAGTGCACCTTGCGCTTCGGACGATATGGACACTTTGCGCCTCGAGTACGCCTTGCGCCTTTGACTACCTTGCTATAACATACTTCTGTCGTTCAGTTCACATTAAATAATAAAATCTTCATTAATAGTTTATTATCCCTATGTTTCTGTCTTGAGGAAAGGTGGTGCTTCGTAATTTTGTTATAATGGTTCGTCCTTTAATTAAAGTCAGTTTTGTAGTTAATTATTTATTGCTGATAGCACTATAGCAGACATCTATCTCGATTTATGATGTATTGATTGGGTATTAGTTATAGTTATTGATCTGTTTTATAACTCCTTCAATAAATTAGTATTGTTTGTTCGTTAAGAAGAAGAGATGTGGACACTGAGATAAAAGATTAAATTGATTTCCTTGAAATAGTCGTAATCTTGCTCGTCTACAATTTTATTCTCCCATTAGCCTACACTGGTAGGAGCCTCGTGGCATTAGGACATGTATTAAGTGCAACCCTTAATTTTTTTTAATATAATATCAGTGGATTGGGTTTGTCGTTCCTTCACTTTTTGGTGCAATATGTCACGATGAATGCAATTTCCTATAGCAAACTGTATCATCTTACCTCTTCGTCTAGAATCTTTATCGTCTGAGAGAACTTGAGGGTGCTCCTTGGTTGCATGACCTTAAACTGCAATCCAAAATGTAGGTCTACCTATCAACTGGCCACCTAAATTTTATGTCATGGCCCTCTCTTGCTCATAATTTTGTTGGCTAGAAATTTGACACCAACATAAAGGGTTGATGTTAGGTCGACAATCAATCATAAACTTTGTCAAATCTTGTATGAAGATTTTTTTTATGCTCCGTAGCCGCCCCTGTTATGATGGGAGAAGGCATGGATGATCAATGATGATGATGAGATAATCTCAATGGAATGGGGGTAACCTTGCTTGCTTACGACTCGATTCTCCTCGTAGCCTACATTGGCAGGAGCCTTTTGGCACTGGGACGTATTAAGTAGGACCCCTCAACTTTTTTGGAGTACGAATCTGTGTAGCCCTTGTTTTTTAAGGTAGAAAAGTCCCCTCATGCAGTCTTAGAAGCATCAAATGACTGTGTTTCTTTCCCTACTGAGTTAGCTCTCCTTTTCCTTCTTTTTCCTTCTTGAAGAACTAGAACCTACTTCAGTTCTTCAGTTAACATTAAATGATATAAATCATCACTATTATTTTATTATCTCTATGTTTCTATCCACGAAAAGGTGGTGGTTCGTAATTTTATTATAAGGGTTCGTCCTTTAATTAAGGCCAATTTTGTAGTTAATGATTTATTGCTGATAGCAGACATCTATCTCGATTTATGATAATATTTATTTCAATTTATGATAGTATTGATTGGGTATTAATTCTACTTATTGATCTGTTTTATATCTCCTGCAGTAAATTGTGCTTGATTTTTTCCCTTAAATTTCAGGCTACACCGGCCAGTTAATTTGTTCTCAAAAAACATTCAAAGGGGAGTTGTGGAGCATCGCTGGGAGGTACATCTTTCTTGCTCTTGCAGAATTTATTCCATTAACTTCTTCTTCTTCTTCTTCTTCTTATAATCCTATTTCTTATAATATTGTCTTTTTCGCTCATTTGACATTTTTTGTTTGGTATTTTATCAAATCGCCAGTTTTCTAAGTTCATATCTTGTTTACATCACTGATTGAGCCAATAAGGTACCTATTAGGATCCTTCAAATCGGACTGTCAATCTTATGAGTAGATGTTTGTTGCCAGAGAAAGGTGAGGAGAAGGTCAAAGCTTTAAAATGAAATTTAACATACACCTAAAATATACGTGATGTAGATATATCCTTCAAATTACATAAGTAGACATGATGTTCTTCAACATGGTCATTAGTGCACCATATCAACACCGACTGAAGCCGTCAACTTGCATGCCAAGTATTTGAAGGAAAAACTAATTCACATTGTTCCACATATAATTTACCAGAATTTCAATGAAATATAATTGTAGGGGGAGGTCCATACTTCCTAGTGGTAATTGCTTACTGTTATATATTCATGTTGGAAGTTATTTGGATGCAATGTGCAAGGTAGCCAAATAGACCTACAAAAATGTAGGCTTCTAAATATCATAGCTGTCATCATCATTATCATTATGGAAGCCTTCTGCCATTACAATGGCGTCAGCTATGAAGCACGAGAAAGCTCCTTAGAGAAATTGAAAAAATTTCCATGACAAGCAGTCAACCTGATGTCATTCCTATATGTTTGTGCCGAATTCCTAGCAGATAGCTATCGGTTAGGAGGGGCTTGCCATACCAGTTGTTGGATAGATAGAATTACATTATCAAATGCATCAATCTTCTTATAGATTTGTGTTTTTTGTTTCTTTATCACATTTTGAAAAAAAAATGTTATCTTATATGTTATTTAGTTAAGATGGTAATGGAAATTATTATAGCAAGGATTTGGAAATTTTTGAATCCATCACATGCAGAAAAATGTAAATTACCAATCTCATAACCTTTGAACATAGTACCGATAAGTAGTAGTAGGATGAGTAAATAAGTAGCTGATTGACACTTATCTTTCTAATAGGTAATGGAAATTTTCATTTTCATTTTCATTTTCATTTTCATTTTCATTTTCATTTTCATTTTCATTTTCAATCGTTTAGTAGGATTTGTAAATAAGTAGCTGATTGACACTTTATCTTTCTATGTTACAGATGGACATTGAGCCGTGTCTCGCGATTCCTTTCAACATTGAAAATATCCTTATTGCCTAATTAGTTATTTTTGTGAAATTATCTAGAAGAATTTAGAAAGTTTTCCATTTAATATCCTGCTAGTTACTGAGAACTGTTTCAAATTGATTGTTGATGCTATTGTAAGGATAAGTCTGTTTTTTATATTTACGGGATAGCAAGTTAGAAGACTACTCTAGACATTGTACAAATGTAGGTATATTTTGTTTGAGCAGGATTTTAATAAAAAAATGGTATAAGGTCTGTTTCAGAATATATATTGCATGTAAACTAGAATTTAGCAATTCATCTTTACAAATTTGATTATGATGTTTTTCCGCAATTACCTATCTATAAGATAATTATGGAGATATATGGAAAGTCATTTAACTTTTAAAAGCTTACTGCTTCTTTGATAAGTGAGTTGGACAAAAACCTACTTGATTTTGACTTATATGGCTAATTTAAAAAGTTTAGTCCCTATCAAAGTTAGTTGGTTTATCAGTGTAGCAACTGACATTAGTGACCTCTTGTACATGATCTTATATCTAAAGGATACAATTTCTTTACGAATGGATCACCCATAAGGAGGTATTTAGTAAGAAGTGAGACTGAGAATGTATCCAAATCCTCACATAAATCTTAATTGTTAGAACAAGCTCTCTTTACGTTTCTTTGCTCATTTGCAACCTTGTCAGCTGAGCTGCTGAGCATGTTCTAAAAGCCCTCTATACGACCACTAAGAGTGGACATAGCTTCACAGTAGAGAATGCAGAACAAAAAGGAGAGAGGGTCCTTTTAGATTAGACCCCCTTAACTCTTAAAGCCACAAAGTGAACCATTCATTGTCCTTAAGAAAAGGTAGGTTAACTTGCTCTCTAACTTACTTGGCTTCAAGCATCGTTATACCCCAAAATTTGTCCTAGGTGTTCCTTTAGTTTCCTATTTGCTATTAGTCTTGTTACCGACCTTGGAAGGAAGGTTTCTTGGGTTCCGTTTCATTTGAAACCTCTGACAATGATTCTCAAAGAGTTGGATGTTAGTAATCTTTTGTCTTTGTTGTTACTAACTGTAAACTTTTGGTCACGATCTTGAACATTATGACATTGATGAACGTAGATACAGGAAATTAGCCTGAATTCACCACTTATCACGACTCATGGTTTCTCTCTTGACAAATCCCCTTTCATCAAAAAGTTAAGCTACAACCTGCAACAGTCATCCTTTGCACAGACCGATAAACTGAAATAAACTCAAAAGCAAACCTATTCATGGTAGTCTTCCCTTGTAACGTACTCAGATCTATATGCAATGATGTTACTCTTAAACGAAGTAGGAAAAACAAACTATATTTTCACTCTTCATGTAGAATTGAAAATAGGAGCACGAGAAGTATAGTATTTGGTTCCACTATTTTTAAGTGAAAAGAAATCGAAATCCTTTTTCTTTTCTTGCAAACTTGCCATTTATTTCATTCTAGCAATGCCATCCATGACTTCTTTCATTGCAAGAAAAGAGAACCATTAAAGCATTGAAGATGACATGATGCCTTTTGTTGTTTGATAGATATCTCTTATGGCTAACATCTAGACACAACATGGAGTTTATATTTTGGCATGATGCCATGAAGTTTATATTTGAAAAATATTTAGTTATGGAAATTCTACTTATGATGCTATTGGAAGAAAACTTCAGGTGGAGAAGGAAATCATCTTAGTGAGTTTAGAGAAAATGCCTCTTTCTAGGCCAACCAAGCTTGACCATTGTAAGACTAATATGTGAGAAAGCTATGGTCCTCCATCAAGAACCTGATTGTAAACCTCCAAAGTACACACTAAGGAAAAAAAAAAAAAAACCATTCCGATTCTTGTATGAGATGATCTCAGGATGAATTTACAAGCTGAAGGTGGAAATTGATGTCTTTTTAGCAACAATATACTGATTACTGAACAAGTTTTATGCTATCATTTAACTTATATCCGAATATGTGACATGACTAATGTTGTACCCTTTGCCTACATCGATACTATGGGTTTACGTTGTAACCAGTCTTATTCTAGTTTGGATCCTTGTCGGTGACCCTCTTATTTCAACATAATGATATCCATCTTTTGGTAGTAATGCTGTCTTGAAGACAAGAATTGTGGGTTCTGCCAGCTTCAACCATGCAGTACTGGGAAAGTGCTCCCAGGTACTGTCCCAAATCATGAGGTTTCTTTGTTAGCATTGTCTTCAAGCAAAGGCTAAGGTTGCTTAGTTTGTAAATGATTTTTTTTCAGAGTTTCTTGATATGGAAGTGCATGATTTCAGAACTAGTAGTTCTCAAACTGTTTCGTTGCAAGAAATTCGAATTTGAAAAGAATTACGTTGTGCCTTGAGTAATGATAATTGAAAATTTTCCAGCAATTTTTTTGAAAACTATAATTTGTTAATTGTCCATTTTCAGGGAAAAAAAAAAGAGTTTTGTTATTTTATATATTTGTAAAAATACAATAATATATTGATTCTACTTGCACGCCCAAGCACACCCTTAGGTTTTGCATACTACGAACCCCAGTACTCTATAGGGGAAAAAAAACCAAATTCTGTTCTTGTTTTTCCTCTTGCTTTGCTGAGAGGTGGAAATTACAATGCTTTCGATGTGGATTGATGTATAAATTCTGGGGGGCTTGGAAGGGATTCTATAAGCATCAGGACAATTGTGGATTACTTTTATCACTATTATCCCCAAAATATAACTCTTCATTTTGGCCTTGTTTAAAATTTAGATACTTGTTTGAATACACTTACATTTAATTATTTTCCCTTTATTTACTTGTCGTGTATGGTGTATGTGATTTGTCGACATGCTTTCAACTCTTGAATCTTTTTGCAATGAACCACCTAAGCAGTAGCATGTTGGCTCTTTAAGATTGATTTCAACTTGGTTGTGTAGTATAAAACTATAAACTTATAGTAAACTCAAACTATTTTGCTTATTATATTAAATACTCATTGATGCAAAACCATACGCGTCTTTAGTTGCACGAGGTCTGTTGTGGCCATTAGGTTGCTGACTTATGATTACTTTTTTTGTTTTTTTGAACTTAACCTTAAAGTTCTCGTGGAACCATAACTATAACCTTTCATGACATTTCTTGACACTTACTGCATGGTTTTTGAACTCCCTTGTTATCCGATTCTTATTCTTCGTGGGCTTAACTTTCATAAGGATTCCAGTGAATGTTGACTGGGAAAATAACATCCCAAGAGATACAGCAGAGTGGGAGATGCAGTTGGATGTATCTGAACTATTCAAGGAGCGACCTATATGGCCCAGATGGTCGCTTTATGAGCGCTTGATTGAAGGTGGCCTCGAGGTCACGGAAAACCAGCTGAAAAGGTTCTCCTATTTTGCCTTCCCACATAACTCTGCATGACCTTCCCATAATTTTCTTAATCAATAGAGTTCTTAGTGTGAATATAATTGTGAAGATACACATAACCGTTTTCCTTTATAACTTCAGAATTAAATTTCCTCTTATGGAAGGCCATACTATCTGATAACCTTCACGTTCTCAGGCTTCTGTTTCGAACTGGCTACTACTTCTCTCATGGACCATATGGGAAATTCTGGATTAGAAAAGGGTATGATCCTCGTAAAGATCCTGAGTCACGGATGTAAGGATTCTGCTCTTCATACAGTCTTGATCATATTCCTGCCAAATTACTAATCAGACTATTTATGCTGTATACACAATTTGGGTTATTTTTTATTTTTATTTTATCTTCTTTCTTCTTTTTCTCGTTTGCATTCTTCATTGTCAAACTGGAGTAACTTGACACTTCTAACATGCAGTTTTGCGTTATCGTTGGTGTCTTGTTGTACTTGGAAATACTCCTATATACCGAGTAAAGTGGTTGGAAAAAGAAAGATGCACTTTGACATAACAATGGTTCTTTAACATATGCTGTCTTCATGATGGGTCATTATCACTACAATTTTCTTTCTCGTTGATAGCACTCCTGGTTACTAATTTGATAGTACTTTGTTAGTAACTTGACATTTATATAACTGTCTGGAGAGTTAGCTGAAGATATTCATAGGTCTACCTTATGATGTTAGCAGTTGCTAGTGGCTAAAGGCAGCTTTATATAAATAAGTGTTCATGATAGTATCTGGAGGATTATAATATGCATATGTTATGCGGATTGCAATAGATTATATAGATCAAGGATAGTTGGTTGGTCAGTAAGGATATTTAGATTGTGGAAAAATGTTCACGGTGCATTAGGGTTGGGTATTGAACAATGTACAAACAGAAGATCTTAAATGTTAGCTAAAGCATGCAAATCATGTTAGTGCTAGTGAAGGAAGCAAGAGAGTGAGGTGATAGGAAAGTCATGAGACATTTATTGGTTTGTGCTGATGGCTGGCCTAGTCTACTGCTTGAGCAACACCTCGAGAACTCCATTAATCTGAGATGTAAACCACACTTCTGACTTTGCAATTTGCCCTAATCTACTTCTTAAGCAACCCCTCTAGAATTCCATAAATCTGAGATGTAAACCACGTCCAATCTCCTTGGCGATATGTTCTCTTGCATCACCGTGCAGTCTCGACCCTCTTCTCATAAACAGGGAAGAGTTACAAAACAGGGACAAAAGAACTTTCAAGAGACATTGATTTTCTTCTCACAAGATGGTATCTCTTGTACAATAAAGCTTACACTAAAATTAGAGTTAATTTGGTGGCATACTACTTCCTACCAGAGAGATGCCCAATTCAGGCTCTTGATATATTTTTTGGGCGATGAGGTGTTCCTGGTGTAAAGATCTGCAAAATATGGTCAAATGTTGGGAGTATTAACTAAAAGATGCCAATATTTGTGCAAAATCATGGCTGAACCAGGCTAGTCAAGAAAACTAGTCGTTTGTACTTAAGCTATCACCAGAAGACAAAAGTTTCTTTCTGCTGGATGATCAAAACTCATTGTTGGATCATCTGATCACAAGTTATTGCAAATTGCAAAAGCCAGTTCTAATATAGTAGAATACCCCATTGGATGGTACAAATCCAATCGTCACATTTTTTGACCGATGACCCTCTCCATTCGAAATCTTGTGTATAGTCTGTTCCTGTCCATTTGATCTACTAATCTTGTGTATTGCCGGATCATCGAGTTTGAAGAGTCAAATCATTAAGCAGTTTTCTTAATATTCTCTATGAGGCCAGATGATCCAGGTCATATCATCTGAAATTGTAGTGTTTCTATCAAGGAAGCATCTATACTAAAAAAATGATCCCATATCATATTGTATCCATGTCGGACACATATCGGACAAAATATTCTAAACGACAACATGCAGGTGTGCGGCGGAGAGGGTCCGCCTACCGCCTAAGCGCTTGATATATTTTGGACATTTTTATTATTTACCACTGTTTTTTGCATAATATGCATATTTTAAGGTGGTTTTAATATTTTATGCATAACTAAGTTGTAGAACAAAGATTTATAAAATTTTAGTCTTGTAAAAGTGAACCATAGGTCATAATGTTTGCAAAACTGTTTTGCCAAAACATCTAGTCAGGTATTGCTCTGCCTAGAAGTCTCTTACCTCCGCCTACTCTACCGCCAATGGCAAAAGCGGTATAGAGAGTGGCCGTCTCGACCGCCATTTAGAACACTGATCGGATATGTCATATACACTTCAAAATACACTAGGACATGCCAAAATTAGTGCAATATTCCTAGCGATGTGTCTGTATTGTGTCACATATATTCTTACACATGCAATATAGGTTTTCTCTTGTGTTCGGAAAATTAGGATGTGCATTGATATTTGATGCTCGTTGGTGATCCGACAAGAAATTGGTAAGTACAAAATTTAGGTCCCGAAGTCTAGTTCTAAAAGATTTAAGATCTACTCAAAATGATGTGCTGCTAAAACAATTCAAAAGTGTTACGAGAAGCATATGCACAACTAGAGGATAGGTAAAGTGTGAAGTTTGTATAAAAGCTTGAGCTAACAATGGGTCTAAAGACTCTAAACCAAGGTTCACAGTATCGGACCCTTCCTATGAGTACCATGATCACCCCAGGATCGCCGATTTCGGATTGGATATCGAATTTTTTGGAATTGTAAAGTAAATAATTATTAAAAATTTAGAAAAAATATATTTTATACATGTTGGCATAAATTTAACTCTTTTTTGTTTCTTAGTTGTTTTGAAATTGAATGAAATGATAGTCATCCTTGCTTTACCTGCGATAAGTTTTATTCATTTACATGCTTTTACAAACTAACTATACTTCTACACCATTGCTGATTGGTCGTTTTCGTTCAATTTTCTCTGCCGAATTGACTCACAAAGAGATATCCAAAATCGTTATTGGTCAATACCAATAGTGGTCGGATCGGGACATGCCAACTGTATCGGTATCAGCAGATACTGCAAACTTTGGTCTAAGCTTGAATAAGTGTAATCGTGATCAAGTTAGGTCTTTGTGACTATTCTCTGGATGTGTTTTCCAGTTACTAGTTGACCAATGGCCCAAACATAGGGTCAAGGGTTTGAATATAAGTGTTCAATAATGACAGTAACACACAAACCCTTGTTTTTATTCTCTTACCTGTATTCCGTTACTAGGTTATGGTTTGCTAAGTCTATATGGCTATTACGAATGATTCAAATCCTCATTTCAACCTAGTTAACCTCAATACCTATGTGTGCCACCACATACTACTATCTATGTTGTAACATGGTACATATACACTACTGAAATAGAAAACAATAATAAGAGCGCTGAAGTGTTGACATTATTTGAGAGCCATTACGTGATGTAGCTATGATGTGCTAAAGTGTTGACATTATTTGAGGCGCCATTACATGATGTAGCTATTGATTGCTTCCAATGATGGTTCATTATGTTTTGATCTTGCCAAAGATTGTAATATGACTTTGTGTTTTCTTTGAATTATTAGCTCCCCTAGCAACGTTACACTGAAACACCGTCAACCTCACCATCTAATTAGTACATGTTTATTGCATTAGCTAATCGTCCACCTCTGTGACTATGCTACTTAGATATTCGGTTTTATTGTTATGTTGTGATAAACTAAGAAATGGAAATTTCTAAGGTTATTTCTTATACCGTTTAAAATTTAGACACATGTTCTAATGGCTCTATATTATAATTCTTTAAACATTAATTTGTGACAGTTATCCAAATTCTTTTGATAGGCATCAATAATTTTTTTGTTTGCATTTCTTAATGAGTTTACTTTATTCACATATCATTTTACATTACAAGCCTCACATGTGAGTTTGTCTTCAAACCAACATAGTTTGATACTTGCGAAGAATGCCTGCTGTCAAATCCCGGGCCTCATGCAGGTGTTATTACTCTGTGTTGTTGTCTGATTCACTATTTGTCTAAACATTACTTTCAGCTTTACCTATTAAATGTGTCCGCTGCCACGTCACAGGCTAACGGCTTAGTTTATGCTCCCTACCTGATGTTGTCAATTTTACCATTGTTCCATTTGCTGAAATGAAAGTTCATGTTTGCATACACGTACCTTTATATAGTGCGAGATTGTTGGTCAATGCTGCTGATATCTGGTGTCAGCTTTAGCAGATTCCAACCTGATTTATCCAGATACTCCCTGCATTTACAGTATGAAAGAAGTTTGTACTTGTAATATGAATAAATAATTTCGGAACTTATCTCTTCATTGCTAAATATATTTTCTATCCCAATGATAAATATTCAGTTCATATTTTGATGCACAATACATGCTCCTTGTGGTTTTCAACAGATATCAAAAGGTTGATTTTCGAGTGCCACCAAAATTGAGATATCTTACTGATGTGAATACAAAGAAAGGGTGAGCTTATTTTGAGCTTCTCTTGTAAATTTTGTTCTGTACATACTTTTTGTATGATAATTGTTTTATACTGAATAAAGATTGTGAAACTTATATAATTCCCGATACCTTATTATCATGTGATAGTTACGAATTGTGCATGTAAGCTATCATCCTAGTGTTGCCAATTCCAGGCAGCGACATGAATAATAAGTTCCATGTTCATTTCAGAGGGCATTACTTTATTCTTTGTATATCCTACTTGCATTTGCAGTGTACTTGTGTGTATAATTTGCTTACATTGTTATAGGATTGACATTTTGTAGATTTAGGATACAGGTTATCTTCAAGGCTTACTAGATTCTCTCCCCCCTACACTAAGTTCTGTAAACAAGTTTTCATGTCCCCGCATAAAGGGGGTTCACATCAGTCCCCTGGAATTAGAGTGGCCCGGAGCAAAAGAGAAGATCTACAAATTTGTAACTCAAGAAGAAAAAGTAACTTTCTGTTAATTGGAAGATTATTACCAGCTGCCTATCGCTCTCCTCTCATGGGAAGGTAAATGGGCGCACAACTAAGACCTATCAAAGAGGGACAGATCATAATAGTCCTGTCCATTAACTCTTGTGAGGAACCTATTCACATGCCATCAGCTACTGATGTATTGCTTAAACTAATGTACTTGTACCTATACTTATACCCACACCGCATACTTAAGCATACCATGAATATGGTAACTACAATCTTGTTTTCATAATAAGTTTGGTTAATAAGTTTGCTTGTTAGAACTGAAAAGAAAGGTAGGGAGAAATTTATGGCTTGAAATTCAATCTTGGTTGCATCTCCCTCCCATGCAGGGATCTGATGCAAATATCTTTAAAGTTATTCCATACCATAGTACTTGATTTGCATTGCTTTAAACTGCAATAAAAATCCAGAACTTTTTAGATTCCTGGAAGAAATTGCAAGTGAACAAACATATAAGGTAAACGGTTCGAGAAGAGTTCAAGAAGAAGAAAAAAAGGTTATAGAGCATATATAACCATAATCTTTAAGAAGAAAGGTATATATTTTGATACATCTAAGTCGTAGCAAAACAATGCAAGCCATGGGAAACTCGCCCGCCATCTATATCCAAGACTTAGTGTTGAGGTGGTCACCGTGCATAATGAGGAAAATAAGAAAGAAATACTTTTAGTTGGGAGTGATCGAGTCTCTATTTGAATGATTTTTCATTTATTTCACTCGCTTTTCATGTAATTTCAGACTGTATTTAATACTACTGAAAGTAGGCACTTGTCACCTTTTGTTGGATAATAGGTGAAATCTTATGCATCAGTTGTAAATTTAACTTTAATATTGATAATCTACTAAATGTAGGAAAACCTACTTAGTTTGTCTCATACAGGGGTGGTAAACGTTGTGCTATTATACATATCTTATCGTCTTATCTCTTTATGTAGACATTGTGACACAACACGAAAATGCCGATCACTGAAAACCAATGACCCATGATAATGAGAACTAAAATCCCAATTCTCAAACTCGAGAATAACAAGAGATATCTAATTCAATAAGAAACAATATTCAACATAACATATTGTCTCTTACATAGCTATATTTATAGGAAAATCTAACTTAAGTCCTCAGAAACTAATCTTAATTAAACTAGGATGTAAACGATTTGGTAAAAAATATTCAAAATTCTGCCTAAAAATAGGTGAAATGGTTTGGAAAGATTTGGTCAAAAAGAATATTCAAAATTCTGTCAAAAAATAGGTTAACCGGTTTTGGGCTTCTTGGCACATGACTTGATGAGGACATCGAAACACACACCTATCATCCTTGGCGTGTGTACACGAGACATAAGACGTTGTATGGTGAACCCCACCACCAACCAGATTTGGCTATGATATGGGGATATCTATTTTGTTTTATTTTATTATTTGGATAAGCTCTAGGCTTGTTAGTAGCTATTCTCATATTAGTTTGATTTTACTTTTTCTAGTCCTACATCAGGAGTAGTAGTTTTTTTTTTTCGGTTGCTCCTCCTATATAAAGAGGGAAGATCTATTGTAGACAAGACATTAAATATTGAAGTAAATAAATGCATGATTTTTGTTTTAGCAATTATTAGTACGTTTCTTGTGATTGAGGTGTGAAGCTCAATCCAACCTAGGTGCAGAGGGTGAACCCTGTCCTAGTTCAGTATATTTTCTTTTCTTTTCCACAAAATCCAACCATCACCCTCATGTAGAACCTGCCGAAGCCTTAACCAACATCACTACCCTTACTTTCGTCGGAACCCTAGCCGTCACTTGCCATCGTCGATGTCGACCGTCTCCTTCATCAACGATTTCAATCGATAGTCGATTTTATACTAGGTGCCAGCTAATTTTTTCTCTTTCCTATTTATTAAATATTGTTAGGTATCATTGTTCTCTAAATACCTCTACTATATTATTAACTTTTGCTGTCCACAAATACTGAAAGAAGAGTAATTCTACTTGAAATGAAACAACCAACCGTCTTGATATTAACCTTAGGATTGTGCTAAAATAGAATATTTGCATTACAACATTTTTTGAAAATTTATTTGGCTTAAATTACAAGTATGCTAATTTCAACAGACCATAATAAATTTCTACGTCATCTTCCAGAATCAACTGTTGAAATTAATCTTGCTTGTTGGTAAACGTTTTTTGTACAATCTGATTGCTGGAATCTGTAACTGCACTAAACTCATATCACATCACTTGTTTTGATGATGACATCCATATCATTCCATTTATCTTGTAGAGAACTTGGCTCGAATTCTGTGTGCCGTCATCTGGATAGAGTGCCTCGTCGTCAGTGACTGCAAAGCTTATTGGGCCCTCCATTCCCCAACTAAACTTCCTCTTCCTAAATACTTTAACCAATCCAAATGTCGTCGATTGAAGCTCGTCGTATTGCCTAGTCGATAATACTTTCCTTCGAAAGTACGTCATGGCATTGATAATTAGCCGTCTACGGTATAGTACGAAAATTTCTATCGCATTAGCTCTCTGCAGTCACTCCGAAGCTCGTCAACTCCATCGACTTGTCCGCTAAATTCTCCGTTGTGCTCTTCTCTGTCCCGTCTAAAACTTTCATCAAGTTGCCCTTCCATATCAAGTCCCCTGTCGTTTTTCGAAGAATCTCATCCTCCCGTGGACTAATGCGGTAATGTGGTAAGCTCGATAAATCTGCTCCAGAACAAGAACAATGTTGTGCTGGATATCACACATGGTTAGTAGTACTATAGAAATTTTTTCTGAAAGAATGCTAGGAAACTCGCCGAGTACCTCATAGGAAATCCGCTGGACTCATTTCCGCTTACATTGACTCTTTGGTCTTCAAGCTTTCCTTCGCTACCAAATCATGCACCTCATGGACATTCTTGAAATTCGCTTCTGCTTCTTTCAAGGAGACCGCCAATGATAAAAAAAATATTTCCTTCCTCTTTCCTCTTCTAAAGAGTTGGTTCAAGTACTTTTCTGCAAAGGCGTAAGTCTCTACTTCACCCAATTCTTTACCAGTCGATACGTGTTGTCGCGTACGTCATGCTTCGCGCCTACCTCGGGCTACCACAACCTCCCTAGTAATATAAGACACGTGACAAGTCCATCTATCATGCCGTAATATATTTTGTCTCGATAGACGTCGATGAGGAAAAGCACTCAGCAACGCTTGGTCACTTTGATGTTTGCTACTTTCCGATCCCTTTCGATGGAATACAGATCCGATTGCTTCTCCAACGTCAATCCTGGAACTTTGACCACCCGTTTGTTGATGAGGTTTACTTGACTCTCGTTGTCGATCACGAGCCGATATCTTCTACCGTTGATGATACAACTGGTTGACAACATGTTCATTTGCGTGAAATCTCTGTGTTTGGGTGTTGGCACGATCTTCACTATCATGTCATAGAACGCCTCTTCCTTCTTGGATTCCTCCCTATGATTGCAACGTTGATAAGTTTAGTCGTCGTCCACCGCCGAAAAATCGTTCCTTCAGTAGTAGCCATAGCTTCGCGTCTGCCGACACCTTCCCAAGTGCCCTTGGTTAGTGACTTGTCACCTCCACGATCGTCATCACGACTCCACTCGTCGAAATCATCGAACTTCTCCTTGCTCGCGCTAGATGAATCTACACGAGCCCTTCGTGGACGATTATCTCGTCTTGATGCGTGACCCTCTCCCGGGAGGTCCCGGACGTTGCTCATCCGTGACATCGTTTTTGGATTCGAAACGGTTTCCTCGACAGTTCTTGGAAGCCTACCGTTGGCTCAACTCGTCGTATGCATATATTCAATCCCCACAATAAGACTTCGATGCGACGGATTGCCGCAAAGATGCCTTTAACCCCTGCTATTTTTTGAGTATTTGTTAGTTGTCATCGACGTCGTCGGTTCTCAGCATGCCTCGTGACACGCTTGAGGCTTCGATACCATCTGACTCAACATGAAAACATCGATCACTGAAAACCAACTACCCAAGATAACTAGGACTAAAACCAAAATTCTCAAACACGAGAATCAATAAGAGATATATTCTAATTCAATAAGAAATCAATAATATTCAACATAACATATTGCTAAAGATTTATAGGAAAACCTAACTTAAGCCCAATATTGCTAAATAGCAAAAATTGTAAAAGATTTGGTAAAGATATTTAAACTTCTGCCCAAAAATAGGCCAGCGGTTTTAGGAAGATTTGGTGAAAAAGAGTATTCAAAATTCTGCCCAAAAATGGGTCAGCTGGTTTTGGTCTGTTTTTAGTTTCTTGGCACATGGCATGTTTTGTTGATGACATATGTCACTATGCCCTAGTCTAGGGCAACATTTTGGCTTTGTCAGTGGTCTTGTTAGATCACTGTCAGGGAAATGAGCAAAACAATTCTGAAATCTAGGGCAAGTGCTTAAGTGGTACAATACATGTATGTAGAATATGACAATTATTAGACAGTTGTGAGAAGGGTGTATCTGTGCAATGTTTCAAAGGTTGCAATATCCCACACTTGAGTTGACTAGCAAAAATGAAAACATGAAAAAAACCAATAAGTAGAGGAAATTCACTTTTTAGATTTAAAAGCTTGTGAATGGTGAAATTTACTAAAAAAATGGCTGTAGAAGACCCAACTCCTAATTGTAGTTAGTTGAAATTTGTGGACAATCAAATAATTTAATTTCACAAGCAGCTCTTATCCATGAGGGTGGTTCTCCTCCGTAGAAAAAAAACCTTTAGGCCCCTTTCTCTATACTTTCTTGTACTTCTTGTAAATTGGTCATCTCAACTTGTCTGATTTGGATTTCAAGTTGTTTTTTTTTATGTAGTTTGGGGATTTTCATCATTTTTGCCTATGTTGGCTTTAAGTTGCATCAACTCTGGTACTTGATCGATGAATTGATTTGCTGATATCTAAAAGCTTGGCTTTCTTTGTTCACTGCAATGAAGCGGTGGTTTTATTTATATGCTGACCAGCAATAATAAGGCTTATATATGAGGGAGATCCTGATAGGATATTCAGTAATTGCATCCAAGTTTCTACTGCTGAGACGGTTCCAGTTTCAGTGAACATGGGAGCTCTGACTGTGCAAGCTATTCTCTTGACCTGATAAATTTAAGTACTTTTTGCTAGTGCCATAACGTCGTCTTGTATATAGTAGGGTACTCTAGGGTATTGATTACTGCCTCAAATATAAGCTCTATGTCCTAATGATAGAGACCCACAAGTGGTGGTTTGATACGTACTATTATTAATTTCATTAAGTCATGATTCCTGGTAGGGTACCTTAACGTCGTAGGCAGAATGAAGGTAGGACCAGGTGTGGCACGTGCCCCACCTGGAATTTAGCAAATTAAGTATACTTAGCCACCTAAATAAAATCCACATCCATCCACACTTTAAATCATTGTGACGAAGTTGGGTTTTTTAAAGTTTGGGTCTCTTTCTAGTTTCTATTAAAAGAAAAAAAAACTCCTTAACTTCTCATTTTCTTTTTTCAATATTTGATTGGCATAAAACTCTCCTATTCTTATCTCCTTCCGAATTGTGAGCTACGAGTGTGTATTTAGATAATATCAAAATATCTCAAAAGATTTTTCAATTCTTTTCGATCCAGTTGCAATAATAAAAATTGCTTTCATATTGACTTCCCAATTCCACTATATGCATCTCTCTTCTAATCGTTAAGGGTCCGTTTGAATATACTTTCTGAATTTTTTTTCTGAAAATAAGTTATAAAGTTGTTTTCTGAGTACAGAGATTTTGAGTTTGCGTTTGGTTACTTTTATCTGGAAATTAGTTTTAGAAACCAAAGTTGAAAATTATGTTTGGTAAAAAAAATTTAGATTTTTTTTTAATGAAATTAATTTCCAGAAAATAATTTGTGTTTCCCCTGACCTGTGTTTGGTGTTTCTTGTGTCTGACTCCACCAAAACTGTCCGCTGGAAGACCGTCGTCACCAACCCCACCACCGTCCTCGAGCTCGACCAACCCACCGTCGCCGTCCTTGAGCTTGAGCTCGACCACCGTCGGTTCGTCCAGGCGGTTCATCTAGGCCGGGCCTCCGACACCCTAACCCTAATCCAACTCGAGCTCAGCCACCGTTGGTTCGTCCAGGCGGTTCGTCGGTCCTCCTCACTCGGGTTCGTGGTCTCTGCGAGGGGCTCGAGGTCGACGATGGAGGCCATGGCTGAGCGGGGGATTCAGCCGCGGGCGTTAGGGACGTCGTCCTCGAACCAAACCGAACCCTAATCCCTCGAACCCCACCAAACCCCCCAAATCCTTGGCAGCGAGAAGCCCTGCTCTGTCGAGGATGCCCAGAAGGCGTACAAGAAGCTCTCGCTCAAAGCCCACAGGAGGAGGAGAGAAGGTGGCGATGTCGGAGTCGTCGGTGGCGAGCGTCAGCTCGAGGGAGAGGGAGAGGGAGAGGGAGAGAGGGAGACGGAGAAGGAGGAGGAGGAGAGGGAGAAGCATATGAGAGGAGGAAAAGAGCCAAAAAAAAAAAACCAGGAGGAGGAGAGAGAAGGGAAGGGGGAGGAAACAAGATAGCTGGAGTGATTTTTTTTTTTTGGAAAAGCTTGTTTTACTTCATCCCTGAAAACTAATTTAAAACGTTGCTTTTGTAAAAACTTTTGGAAAAGCAAAAAAAAAAAATGACATAAGCCAAACACTCTCTAAAAGGGTTTTGACGTTTAAACTCAAAACTTTGAGTTTAAATGCACAACCAAACGGACCATAATGCTTTCCTTTCAATTTCCTTATCTATTTCCTTAAACTTAAAACAAGAAGAAAAGAAAATTAAAAATCAAGAAAGTCCAGACTATGAGAGAGAATATCCGCTTGAAGAAATAACTAAAAAATGGAAAGAAAGACAGGTAAGTATATTTTTATGTTTTATATGTTCATTTGGTTCTGTGTAATACCGTTCATACATAAAAATTAGCTATCATACATTAATTAGACTAAAAATATAGAACACGGAATGTTTAAATATTTATTTTAGTTTCATTACTCTTTTTTCTTCTTCTGAGTGTTTATATGTTAAAATTGAATCGTGAATTACTATTGAAGACTAGTTAGGTTCCCATCTAAAACAAAGTGTTTTATGTTTTGTCATCATTGTGGCAAAAATGGAAAACAATACATTGTTTGGTATCTAAAACCAAATGTTTTATGTTTTGTCGTCATTGTGGTAAAAATGGAAAACAATACCTGTTTGGTATCTGACAATTGTCATTTTCGCCAAAAAAATAAATGTAAAAATGCTTAAATTGACATAGTTTGTAGTATCGGTCGATACCGATCTGATACAGTCGATACTGATACGATTTGGCATGTCCCGATTCAATACCGACCAATATCCATACTGACCGATGCCAACAATGGTGGTCTCTTTAGCAGTCAATTCGGAAAAGAAAACTGAATGAAAAAGACTAATTAACAAGGATTTAAAAGCATAGTAAAGTTGTAAAAGCATGCAAATGAAAAAACTTATTTGTCGCAGGTTAACCAACAAGGGTGACCATTATTTCATCCAATTTCAAAACTGTAGAATTGGAATAATATGGTGTTTTTATTGATCAAGAAACTTGATGAGGACATTGTACCGCGTGCACGAGATTTTCGACATGTGACAGGCACATGAAGCATCTCGGAAAAGACCTATCATTGCTCATGTTTTGAGTTTGAGTTGACATTTTATTAGGTTTATTTTAGTCCCACATTACTTGTGGAGAGTTTGTTTCTTTTTTGTTCACATCTGTAGTCCCACATTGCCTGTGGGTTAGCACTTTGCTCTTTTGTATGCCTATATATAAGCTTTTCTTTTCATATGAGATCATCAAATAATCAATGAAAAATTGTGAGAAAAAACTCTTGCGAGCTTTTTTTTTTAGATTAGAGTGTGAAACCTAATCCCCCCTTCCTCCCTGGGCGTGTGAAACCCTAGGGTGGTCGTTCGTCGAGCGTCTTCGACTTCCTCCTCGTCCCAACCTCGTTGCTAAGTCGGCCGCCGTCCGACCCAGGAGGTACCAGCAGCTTCCCGCTGTCCTGCCTCCCGTCTCGGTCGTCTGCCTTCCTCCCTTGGTGCAGCAGGCCATTCGCTATCGGGCTGCACGTCGTCAGGCCGTCTGTCGCCAGGCCGTCATTCTCCAGGCCGTCCACCGTCAGGCCGTCCGTCTACCGTCGGTCGCAGATGCGGCAACCAACCTTCTTCTTCCTATCTAAAGATCCAGGTGCACCATTCCAACTTCTCTAATATTTGCGAAATCATCACTGTTAGGATAAAAAAAACCTCTTTAATATTTTCAAACATTCATGGCTGTTATCCTGCTTTGATTGTGAGGAACGAATCTGCTTGATAAAGGACATTATATTTGCTAAAGAACTGATATTAAATTTGGAACTAAATTTGAGTATAATTTATTACATTAATTTTCTAATGAATCATGAATACAAGATTTGCAGAGCTATGATTGTGCTTCTTCTTAAAAAAAGAAGAAGCCATTGAGATCCCAACATTGAACTTTAAATCTTCTGCTTAACTAGTCGTTCTTTATAACTTGTCATTGATTCTCGTTCATTCTGCTGATTTCCATAACCTGCACAACGTAGAGACATAAATTAGAGTTAATCAAGACATGTATTACATCAATTTGGTATCAAAGCATGGTTTGTGCATTTAGATCATTTTGCATAAATTATTTTAAGGACAAAACCTCTACAAGATATGGTTGGTATTTCATCACCTATCCATAGCCCAAAAATCACATTGAACTAAATTAAAAATTTATTTAGACATTGGCCTTAAGGACTTCTGGTGCCTGTGCCTCGGTGTTGCCGACCAGACGGAGCTCATTAGGTCTTTGAAGGAAGCGGTTATGGTGTGATCTGATATCAGTGAGTCTCGTGCCACTGAAGAGGTCCATTCACTTAATCCTGAAAAGTTTAGGAGCTAATTAAAAAAAATCACATTCTAGGGTTGCATTTCATTTAATTAAAAAAAAGAGTTGCATTCTAGGGTTTAGTATTTCATTTCATTTCTTTAACAAAAAAAATTGTCATTTGCATTAACAACAATCATTTAGGTTTTAGGTAGTGCATGCCTACACGATCTGGTCATTCATATTTGTTAGAAGAAACTAGTCAATCACCCCAAGAGTCAAGTAACCCTTTGCATTTGACACACGAATCGGCTAAGGACAGTATGGACCCCGAGTTAGTTAGAAAGTTAGATGCGCTAATGGAAAAAATGGGTACCATTGCTCAAGAGTGTAGGGCTACCCGTAAAGCCTTAACTGAATTTCAAAAAGAAACAAATGATAGGTTCATTAGGATTGAGAGAGCACGAAGTCGTACCCCACAAGGGAAATGACGGAATGAGAGTGCGTAGTCAGACACCTCATAGGGATGAGTATGACCATCAAGTTGATTACGACCATGGGGGTTCTCACTCCCCACGACGAAACCAAAATCATCGACCACAACGATACGACCCTAACGAGCAATATTTGAGGAGTATTAAAGTTGAGGCGCTACATTTGACGGCAAACTCAACCCACAATACGTTTTGGATTGGCTCAAAGGTATGGACCGCTACTTTAAGTGGTATACCTTAACCGAGGAAAGAAAAGTAAAATTTGCTGCTATGAGATTGACTGGCCAAGCTAGTCAATATTAGTCTAAGATAGAACATTTGAGAGAAATAAGAGGTGAGTTGCCCGTGAGGACTTAGACTGAAATGAAACAACAATTGAAAGAAAAATACCTCCCTCCCTCATATTATCCCTGTTTATTAGATCAGTGGAACCTCTTACGCCAAGGAAACATGTCGGCTAAAGAGTATGTAGTAAAATTTGATGAGTTCATGGTAAGGTATAGCACTATCGAAAGTGAGACTCCTAAACAAATTCTATCTAGGTTTAGAACTGGTTTACGAACTGATTTAAAAATTGAGTTGTTCGCACGAGACATTGACACATTAGAGAGAGTTTATGCCTTAGTTCAAGACCTCGACGAAGTTAAGCCACATTCGAGTTTTAGGAGTCAAGATTTTCGTCAACAAGCTTCACGATCATCAACAAACCAATACCCTAATCGAACTACTTCCAATCCACCCCAGCCTAGGGTAGATATGAAAGGCAAGAGTGTTGAGAAAGATTTTTCAAAGATTGGCCCAAACGTAAAGTGTTTCAAATATCAAGGGTATGGACATGTCGCTGCAAATTGTTCTAGTCCTTTTAAGATCAATTTGATTGTGGAACAATTTGAAGAAGAGTCAGTACCCGATGACGAGGGCTACGTTCATCACATTGATGAAGATGCATAATATCTTGAGGAAGGAAATGACACTGTCTTAGGTTACATAGGGTCTCTTACATTAGCTGTTGTTAGGTGCACCTTGTCTCAACCTAAGGTTAGTGATGACTGGAAACGACAGACGATCTTTCACACTTTTACAAGAATTGGAGATAAGAACTGCAAGGTAATTGTAGATAGTGGCAGTTGCATTAATGTTATTTCCACTTCTGCAGTATCTAAAGTGGGCCTTAAAGCAATTCCACATCCTAGTCCTTATAAGGTGTTTTGGATCAACGACATTGTCCTCCTAGTCCAAGAACGGTATCTTGTTCCGCTTCAATTTGCAATCTATAAAGACAAGATTTGGTGTGATGTCTTGGAAATAGACGTAGGTCAAATAATCCTAGGAAGACCATGGTTGTACGATTATGATGTTCATATTTTCGGTCGTTCAAACATGGTGATGTTTGAGCATGACGGAAAGAAAATCAAGATTCACCCTATACAGCCGAAAACTAGTGACCTGCAACCCAGTCCAAATAAGCAACCCAAGGGGTTAAATTTAATTGGTGCAAAAGAAATGACTCATGAAATTACCAAAGGATCACCTATCTTTATCCTCATTGCGCGTGAAATTCCTAAAGAACCCACCAAATTGACTCCTACTGAGTCCTTCCTGTAATAGAGGAATTTTCTGATGTCTTTCCTGAAGACCTTCCTGATGACTTACCCCCGATGCGTAACATTCAACACGCAATTGACATTTTACTAGGAGCAAGTTTGCCTAACCTGCCATACTATCGAATGAATCCAAATGAACATGCGGAACTAAAGAGACAAGTTGACGAGTTGCTTAGGAAAGGATATGTACGAGAGAGTTTGCGCTCTTGTGCAATACCTGCCTTGTTGACATCCAAGAAGGATGGTACTTGGCGCATGTGTGTAAACAGTTGTGCCATCAATAAGATCACCGTTAAGTATCGATTTCCGATCCCTCGGTTAGATGATATGCTAGACATGATGTCTAGAGTCATGATTTTTTCCAAGATTGATCTCAAAAGTGGCTATCATCAAATTCGCATTCGACCGGAGATGAGTGGAAAACTGTCTTCAAGACGAAGGATGGCCTGTACGAGTGGATGGTTATGCCCTTCGGGTTGAGTAATGCTCCGAGTACATTCATGCGAGTGATGACACAAGTTTTACGACCTTTCATGGGACGCTTTTTGGTCATATACTTTGATGACATCCTCATTTACAGCCGATCTCGTGAGCAACATTTGGACCATCTACGTCAAGTTTGTCCTGTCTTGAGAAAGGAGCAATTGTATGCTAATCCAAAGAAGTGCACCTTTCTCACAGACAATAATTTTCTTGGAATTTGTGGTCTCTTCTGATGGAGTCTGTTGATCCCGAAAAAGTTAGGGCAATCGAGGAATGGCCTGAACCCAAGAGCATATGAGATGTGAGAAGTTTTCATGGACTTCCCACATTTTATCGTAGGTTTATTAAGGGGTTTAGTACCATTATGGCACCTATGACTGAATGCTTAAAAGGAGATGAATTTAAGTGGACCAAAGCTGCTGCTAGGGCTTTTAAGGAGATTAAGATAAAGATGGTAGACGCTCCTGTCATGCACCTTCCTAATTTCTCGAAGGTGTTTGAAGTCACTTGTGACGCTTCAGGCATTGGTATATGTGGAATTATATCCCAAGAAAATCACCCAATTGCCTACTTCAATGAGAAACTGAATGATACTCGACAACGGTATTCTACCTACGATAAGGAGTTCTACGCAATAATACAAGCTTTTCGCTATTGGCGCCGTTACTTGCTTCCACAAGAATTCGTTATCTTTTCAGACCATGAAGCCCTTAGATATATCAACTCACAAAAGAACTTAAATGCTAGGCATGAAAGATGTGTAGAGTTCTGCAGGATTACACTTACACCATTCGACATAAAGCGGGAGTTGAAAATAAGGCGGCCGATGCACTCAGTCGCAGGTCATTTCTCCTTTCTGAAATGAGTGTTGAAGTAGTAGGTTTTGAACGAATTAAAGGAGAATACGCGTCATGTCATGATTTTCAAGATATTATCTTGTTAAGCAATGACAACATTCGTGAGATGGATGATTTCCTTATCCAGGAAGGGTATTTGTTCAAGTGTCGCAAGTTGTGTATCCATAGCACATCTTTAAGAGATTTTCTTGTTTGTAAAGTTCATGTTGGGGGTCTTGCAGGACATTTTGGGAGCAATAAGACTATTGAAGCTGTAGAGCGTCGCTTCTTTTGTCAGAGCATTAAGGGAGATGTTGTTAGGCTTGTTGGTCAGTGTCACACTTGTCAGCTAGCTAAGCAACGAAATAAAACATCGGTCTTTACACACCATTTACCTGTCCCAGATCGCCCTTGGTAAGATATTAGCATGGACTTTGTATTAGGTCTTCCTAAGACCGTTAGGAAGCATGATTCTATTTTTGTGGTTGTGGACAAATTTTCTAAAATGACATATTTTATACCTTGTTCCAAAACCAGCGATGCTTTCCGAATTGCCAAGCTTTACTTTGAATAGGTTGTTCAATTACATGGATTACTTAAGACTATTGTGTCAGATAGGGACGTTAATTTTACGAGTTACTTTTGGAAAACCCTTTGGCACAAAATGAAAACAAAACTGCACTTTTCCACGGCTTTTCACCCCCAAACCGACGGTCAAACGGAAGTTGTTAATAGAAGTTTGGGAAACCTGTTGAGAACATTAGTTGGAGAAAATCTAGAAATTGGGACCTCCATTTATCCATTGCTGAATTTGCTTATAACAAGTCTGTCAATAGGTCTACCGGTGTCTGTCCAGCTGAGATAGTTTATGGTTACAAACCGAGACAACCTATAGACCTCATTCCTACGTCTGTATCTCACAGAGTATCTGAGTCGGCATCCGCATTTGCATCTTGCATCCATGATTTGTATAAAGAAATCAGTAGGTGAATCAAACAGAATAATGTCAACTATAAATTGCGTGCTGATCTAAAAAGGAGGTTTAAAGAATTCAAAGTTGGTGATTATGTAATGGTCCAGATTCGTCCGGAACGGTTTCCTCCAGGAACCGTCAAGAAGTTGCATGCACGAAGTGCAGGTCCATTCAAAATTCTGAAGAAAATGAATGATAATGCTTTTGTCCTCAACTTTCCAGAAGGGTTTAATTTTAGTTCTACATTTAATATTGAGGACTTAGTTGAATATAAAGATCCAGATTTTAACTCAGACAATCCACAGGTTGATGGCCTTACCCCTGAGCCTTTTCTTGAGGGATCTCCTTTACCTCCACTACCAGAAATACAACCTACTACCGCACATGATATTGAAAATATTATTGATGATCATATTATTTCTACTAGCAGCGGTGGTATTCGCAGGTACTTTGTTCGTTGGAGAGGTCGTCCTGAGTCTGAGGACACTTGGCTAACCCGAGATGATTTACAGAGACTTGATCCAGATGCATTGGAGTACTACGAGAGTAGTAGAGCCCCAGCTTCGACAGAGTCGAGCTCTCCTTTAACCGGGGAGAATAATGAGGACATTGTACCGTGTGCACGAGATTTTTGATACGTGTACAGGCGCAAAAAGCATCTCGAAAAAGACCCATCATTGCTCATGTGGTTTTGAGTTTGAGCTGACATTTTATTAGGTTTATTTTAGTCCCACATTACTTGTGGAGAGTTTGTTTCTTTTTTGTTCACATCTTTAGTCCCACATTGTATGTGGGTTAGCACTTTGCTCTTTTCTATGCCTATATATAGGCTTTTCTTTTCATATGAGATCATCAAATAATCAATGAAAATTTGTGAGGAAAAAAAAACTCTTGCGAGCTATATTTTTTGAGATTAGAGTGTGAAACCTAATCCCCCCCTTCCTCCCTGGGCGTGTGAAACTCTAGGATGGTTGTCCGTCGAGCGTCTTCGATTTTCTCCTCGACCCAACCTGGCCGCCGTCCGACCCAGGAGGTACCAGCAGCTCCCCGTTGTCCTGCCTCCCGTCTCGGTCGTTGCCTTCCTCCCTTGGTGCAGCTGGCTATTCGCCGTCGGGCTGCACGCCCTCAGGCCGCCCGCCGTTAGGCCGTCCGTCGCCAGGCCGTTCGCCGTCAGGCCGTCCGTCTACTGTCGGCCGCAGATCCGGCAACCAACATTCTTCTTCCTATCTAAAGATCCAGGTGCACCATTCCAACTTCTCTATTATTTGCGAAATCATCACTGTTAGGATAAAAAAAAATCTCTCTAATATTTTTAATCATTCATGGTTGTTATCCTGCTTTGATTGTGAGGAACGGATCTGCCTGATAAATGATATTATATTTGCAAAAGAACTGATATTAAATTTGGAACTAATATTGAGTATAATTTATTACATTAATTTTCTAATGAATCATGAATACAAGATTTGCAGCTATGATTATGCTTCTTAAAAAAAGCCATTGAGATCCCAACATTGAACTTTAAATCTTCTGCTTAACTAGTCGTTCTTTATAACTTGTCATTGATTCTCGTTCATTATGCTGATTTCCATAACCTGCACAACGTAGAGACATAAATTAGAGTTAATCAAGACATGTATTACATCAAAACTACATATATATAGGAGAGGCTAACCCCTCTCTCGTCCATTCTACCCGATGTTGGGACTAAAGCCCATTACTAATACTTAATACTTAACATCCTCCCTCGAGCTGAAGCATATATGTCAATCATGCTCAGCTTGTCACACAGAAATTGAACCCGATGACCCAAAAAAGACTTCGTAAAGATATCAGCTATCTGATCACCGGTCACGTGATGAAACTTTATTATTCCCTTTTGATACTCATCACGGACGAAGTGTATGTCAATTTCAATATGCTTCGTCCTTTCATGGAACACATGATTGGTAGCAATATGGATAGCAGACTGGTTATCATACCACATATATGCTACTTTAGATTATGCTTCTTCTCCCAGTTCTTGTAGTAGATGCTTCAGATATAACACCTCTATTGTGCCATGAGCAATAACTCGATATTCCACTTCGGAACTTGATCGTGCGATCACACTCTGCTTCTTGCTCTTTCACGATACCAAGTTTCCGCCAATAAATATCGAGTAACCAGATGTATATCGTCTATCCGTCAGGCTTGCACCCCAGTCAGCATCGGTAAAACACTCAACATTCGTAAGCATCGTTAAAGCACTCAATATTCGTTTATCCCTGATTTTTCATGCGAATTCTTTTTCCAGGATTCTGGACTAGATAGCGCAGAATTCTGAGAACTGCCTGCCAATGTGGAACTCGTGGAGAAGATATAAATCTACTCGCGACACTGACGGCAAAGAAAATATATGGACGAGTCATAACTGCCAAGTAGTTGAGTTTTCCAACCACTCGACGATATTGATCCGGATTAGTCATCAGTCCCCCTCGTCGGGGAGTAACTTTTCTCCTGGGTCTATTGGCGATGTTGCTCCCTTAGCTTGCATCATTCCTGCATCATTTAGTATGTCTTGAACATACTTCCTCTGAGCATGACAATGTTCCTCATTCCCCGTACGACTTCAACATCCAAGTAGTTCAACGATCCCATATCCTTGGTCTGAAATTGTTTTTCCAGAAACTTTTTCAGTCCTGCAATGTCCTGACTGTCGTCTCTTGTGATCACAATGTCATCAACATAGACACCAAGCAGTATCCTTCCAGCTGATGTCTGTCAGTAAAATACTGAATGATCATTCTTCGATTGACACATGCCAAACTGAGTAATAACATGTGTAAATCGACCAAACCATGCACGAGGCGATTGTTTAAGACCATAGAGGGCCTTCCTCAGATGACACACTTTACCCTCCCTTGCAACGAATTCGGGATGTTGCACCACATATACCTCTTCTTCAAGATCCCCGTGGAGAATTGTATTCTTGATATCCAGCTGAAGTAATGGCCAGTCATAGCGAACGGCTAAGGCCAAGAGTACGCGTACATAGGTCATCCTGGCAACTGGGAAGAATGTCCCAAAATAATTCTCACCATAGGTCTGTGAATATCCTTTAGCCACCAGACGAGCTTTAGTCGATCAAGAGTGCCATCCAGTTTTACTTTGATCGTGAACACCCATTTGTAACCTATTGCCTGTTTATCCGGTGACAAATCTACCAAGTCCCAAGTATAGTTCTCCCGAAGCGCTTTTATCTCCTCTTTCATAGTAGCACGTCAACCGGGATGTTTGAAACCCTTCTCGGCAGAATTGGGAATCTGAATCCCATCAATAGTAGCTATCAAGGACTGAGTGTAGCTCGCAAGCCCTTTGTAGTTTTCAACATACAAGGGATGATCACGACAGGCACGACGAGGTCGAGCTGGAGGAACATGCAGAGGCAAATCAATGGAGCTAGATGAGGATGATGGCTCTGTGACCGTAGGCGGAGGCACCATCTGCGACACTCGTTCGGACGACGGCGGTGCTGACTGAACCGGTGTTTGCGGACCGTCGGACCGGGATACTGGCTCGATAGGGGAGGGCATCCTTACGGGGGACTTTGTGTTTGAACAGGAAACAACAAGAAATCTTTTTCTGGATAAACTTGGGGCACTAGACCTGTAGTTTGTGGAAGTGGAGGAAACTTGGTTTCAACGAAGGTAACATCTCGAGAGAAAAAATACCTCTTCAAGGTAGGAAAAAAACAACGGTACCCTTTCTTATCTTTAGGATACCCAAGGAAAACACATTGGATTGTCTTAGGATCTATTCAGAAAGGGTTGGTCGGATATCCCGAACATAACACAAGCAACCAAATTTTTTTAGAGGTAGTGGAAACGACTCTCGTTTGGATATAGTCAAGAGCAGGGAGTAGCACCAATGAAAACCGACGATGACATGCGATTAATAAGATAGCATGCTGTAAGTAACGCATCCGACCAAAAATTTCTGGAGTACGTGCTTGAAACATAAGAGCACGCGTTGTTTCCAAGAGATGACGATTCTTGCGTTCGGCCACACCATTCTGTTGTGGTGTATAAGGACAGTTTGATGGATGATGCCATGTCGAGACAGATGTGAATTGAACTCACGAGACATATACTCACGACCATTGTCACTTCGAAGGCATTTAATCGGAACACCAAATTGTGTTTTGATTTCCGCATAAAAATTGTACCAAATTTCAAATAGTTCGGAGCAATTTTTCATGAGATAGACAAAAATGATACGTGAGTAATCATCAACAAATGTAACAAAGTACTTGAAACCCATCATCGAGTCAACCGAACATGGCTCCCATATATCAGAATGTACCAACTCGAAAGGAGCAGATGCAAATTTATTTTGATTCACCGGATAGGAAATCCGATGATGTTTAGCCAAACTACACGACTTACAATGAAAAGAAACGAGAATATCTAAAGATAGGTACAAATTCTGGAGAACTTGGATAGGTGGATGGCCTAACGATAGTGTAGCTCGAAAGGATCGAGATTCACGCCGACACAAGTAACAGGGAAGGTGCGTCAAACAGGTACAAGCCTCCAGCCACATGCCCTCTACCGACAGTCTTTCCAGTCTTGAGGTCCTGAAAAATAACCACCAAGAAAAAATGTTACCGAGCAATGCATGTCGCGAGTAACCTGGCTAATGGAAAGTAAACTGAACGGGTTCCAGGTGTATGTAATACGAAATTGAGTGACAGTCCGGAAGAAAGACGGGCACTTCCACGTCCACGGATTGTTAGTGAACCACCATTGACAACAGTAATATCGGAAACACGTTCCACCGATATATAATTGCGTATCATACCTGCGTCGCCAATTATGTGAGATGACGCACCAGAGTCAATCATCCACTGCTTCGACCTCACCACACATGCCGCGGAGTACCCGACTGTGGATCCGGATGTGGATGCCTCACCATGACGTTGAGCTTGGAACTCAAGAAAATCTGTATATGACTCTGCAGTCATCCCGACAGATCTAACGCCATCATCAGAAGCGTCCGTTGTAACATTGACGACAAGAGCTTTAGGACACTGCCACTGCAAATGGCCATGCTTACCACAGTTGAAGCATGTGCACGGTCTTCCTCCATCACGACCGTCATTGTCTCGTCCCCCTTCACGATCAGCAATGCGGCCACCACGTCGACCACCATGACCACCACGAAATCCAGGACGAGCCGCACCAAGAGCAGATCGATCAACAGGAGCATCATCCTGAGTGGTCTCAACAAATTTTGTTGCCCGAAGAATGCGATAGTGGGCCTCCATCAGAGACGGAACATCAGATCCAACAATGATTTGAGAGCGAGCAGAGTCTGCATCAGGACAGAGAGATGCCAGATATGCCATGACATGAAGCTGCTTACGTTGGGCCCTTACTTTATTGATATCCGTTGTGAGAGGTAAAATACGGTCGATCTAATCAGTCATAGCCTTAAAGGTCCGATAATGGTCTTTATGAGATTTGTCTCCCTGATTTGTTCGGTATACGCCAACGATTGAGTCGTAGATACGGAACAAATCACGTTTTTCATCAAACGTCGCCGCCAGGACCTCCCATAATTCCTTTACGAAATCCGTATTCTGAACCATGTCTTCCACCGATGGTTCCATTGAATTCATCAACTGTGTAAATAGTCGACTATCATCTGTCTCCCATTGCTCAAATATGGGATCAGTCTCAGCTTGGGGATTGTCAGTCAGATGTTTGGACAACCGCATTCTTCTAAACGTCTTCTCGACCTTCTTTCGCCATGTCGAGTAGCCGTATGGTCCATCCAACCGTCGATCGACAAGTCGAATTGAGGAAATAGTCATGCTAGTGCTTGTTGGTTCCGCCATTGCGTTTCCGACACTAGTGTCTGTAGCACTGCTATTCGCCTTAGTGTCTGTCATCCTTTAATATTCCGGATTCAACTGTCGGTATGATCTTTCCAACTTGATAATCACATCAACTCTGCCAATGCGCTAAAAAGTGGCCAGCACCGGCACGCGCATAGGAAGCAGAGAGTGAATGCGGATTACACACGTCAGGACAGAGAGACAACCCATGTTACTCTCTGTTAGATCCCGATGTGAAGATCAAGTAAGAAAAGAAACAAAGATTCACGCAAAACAAACCACTTGTTTGCTCTTTGTTAGATTTCGGAAACCGATGATGGAAATCTAGAGGTTCTAGCAAACAAACCAATGTCTGCCTTCTGAGAATTCCAACATAATTTTTTTTGAAGGTGGGAAAAGACAACTAGAGTTTGGGGTATGTGGATGGGTTAGGGTTTGGGTTTGGGTTAATGGACATATTGGCGGCTAGGGTGAGAGTTTTGTGGAGGGGGGGTTGCCGGCAGAAAGGGGAGGGAGGCGTTGACCGGGGGAAGGACGGGGCAGAGGGAAGGCCGAGGTAGGTAGAGGGGGGGTGTAGCAGCACAGGAGCAGTGGCAGCAGGTTGTGGAGGGGTGGCGGGGGTGCAGCAGCGACAACAGCAGGGTGCGGTGGGGAGGAGGGGTGGCGGGGCAGTGGGGAAGTCCAGGGGGCAGGGGGGAGGCAGAGGGGGGTAGGAGCTGCTGGAGGCGGAGGGGGGGTACGAGGGGTTGATCTAGGGTTAGTTTTTTTTTCTTTTGTGGAAAGAGGGGTGGATGGATTATGGTTGTGCTACCATATAGAATTGGAATAATAGGATATTTTTATTGATCATGAGACTACATATATATATATGAGAGACTAACCCATCTCTCTACCATTCTACCTGATGTGGGACTAAAGCCCATTACTAATACTTAATACTTAACAAAAATCACTATGAAACACCACACGATACTTAAAATTATGTCTAAATGTCCAAAATATTTTTTTCTCTATTTTTTTTATAATTTATTAAAAATTATTTGATTTCCGATACCAAAAAAATCGATATACCGATCTGAAACCGCCCGTATTGTTGATACCGTCGATCTTGATACTCATAGGAAGTGTCTGATTCCAATACTGCGAACTTTATAAATTCCAAATGGGATTATCAGTTGTGAAAAGCGCTAGGCGCTAGGCGGGCGGACATCCGCCGCCTATCGCCTAGCCCGCCTAGGCGGTTGCCCAGGCGGCCGTCTAGATTTAGGCGGTTCAAAAAAATAAAATAAAATCTAAAAATCCTACTGAAACTTGCAAAAAAGTCCATACAATCCTAAAATATGTAAATATGTATAGTTGAGCGTCGGGGGACTAGGCGGGTGCCTAGGCGGACATCGGGCGGGCACCTGGGGCCTAGCGCCTAGGCGGCCTAGGCCGACGCCTTTTAGAACAGAGTATCAGGTGGGCATATATTGTTTGCCCTTGTCTTTAGATGGGAACCGAATAATCCAGTAGTGCCCCACCTGACATATGGTCCTGGCTCCCCTGCTTGGCATATCGATTAGTTTTTAGAGTCCAAGCTCTTGGTCTCATAATAAATACCCACAAAATGTTTTCAATACAAAGTTAATCACAAAAGCTGTCAAAGCTTGTCCTTATTTGGTTGAATAGTCCCTTGTGTTTTGCTGCTAAAATCACAATAGGATCCGGAATGTCATATACTATATTGCATGGACAAGGATATGACATGATACAGTAAGGACCACCACCAATTTTGGTGTGTCCTAGTGTATTTTGGAGTGTCCGGGTTGTGTCTGATACTTGTCCGTCATGAAGTGGCTCACATTTTTGCAGTGTCCATGCTGCCTAGGTCATAGAATTGTCTCCTAAGAACATCTCTTTCGTCGGTCCGTCATGAAGTGGCTCACATTTTTGCAGTGTCCATGCTGCCTAGGTCCATGCTGCCTAGGTCATAGAATTGTCTCCTAAGAACATCTCTTTCGTCGCATTTGTGTGCTCTTCCTGTGAAAATTATTTTTTGTATCAATTTGAGATCATTTTTTTTGTTGGTAACTAACCAAGGTAATACTGAAGAACTGACTTCAAGAATTCCTTTAAGCTGCAATCCTAGAGATTATATGCTTTAGTTTTTGTGCTATGAAGTTTCAAGTGTTTAAATTATACATCAAACATTTTGACATCTATCATTGCTCTGGTTTTATTGGTCATCTCTGTAATAGGTCAAAGCAAAAATGGAAAGATGTATGTCGGTTTCAAGCAATGCCCATGAAGAATTTTGTGTTGCAATTTTTTGAGCTCGTTGATGATTCCATTCAACAAGAAATAAGAAAGCCTACATGTCAGACAAAATGCACAGTGAGTTGCCGTAATATGCCATGGTACCTAACATTTCTAATGTAGTTGTAGATGAACACACCCCCCCCCCCCCACCCCCCCCCCCAAATGTTTCTCAACTTTTTCTGGCACATTTGAACATGTATCTTGACAAAAAAATAAAAATTAGAGCTGAATTGTTATTTCATTTGTCAACCTCGCTAGTTATGTAGGTGTAGTAATCTTTGTAAAGATTCATTTGCAGCTTTTGATAAATTGATACAGGAATGTTGACTATCTACTCCGTCAAACTTCTGTCGGCCGCCTACTCCACCAAACCTCCGGTGGTCCCCTACTCCATCTCCAATGGCAAAAGCGGTGCGGAGAGCGGTCGTCCCAACCGCCATTTAGAACACCGATTGATAGATGTTCTTTAAGAAGTTGGTAATCAATGTGAAAAGCTGGCAGGCATTCTGAAAGACCAAATTTGTGCCTTTGTCATACAAGGCTAATTGGGGTTTGCATCAAGTCATCCATCTTCAGCCTATAGATCAAATGCATTTTGGTTTTCAGAATCAAATATTTGTCTCCTTTAAAGTCTTATCTAGAGAATGACTTATAGTCTAAAATTAGATACTAGGTTCCCTTTGGGTGTAAAATGGAAATTTAAAGTCCCCTTTAAAGAGAAATTTTAGTTAATTGATATGAATAAAACATGAGAAGCCTGGGTACATTTATAGGAGCAAGTCATAAGATCCTTCTTTAGCCCATGCGATGAGGGATTAAAGCGAGGTATACAATAATAGTTAATTGGTACTTTTTCGTAAGCTAAATATAGATATCAATCATTGTCAGCTTGGATAAAGTCGAACAAACAAGGGCCGAGACAGTGGTTTGGTGAGGATATCAATCATTGTCTGCTTGGATAAAGTCTTTCTTCCAGACCATGTAACCAAATTATTTTCCACAAAGACAAGGTAACTGCTGGTAGAGCAACGGTCATCAATTGATCCATAGTCTGTAAGCGACAAAGTCAACATCTGCAAAGACTATTGAGTGACAATGTAGAAGGTCTGTAGAGTCGTACTATAACTCGTCCAAGAGTTTCCTTTATGTAGCATAGATTTCTTTCAACAACTTGAAGATGAGAGGTCAAAGGATTATGCATAAACTGACTCACCATAGTCACATCGTAGGCAGTGTCTAGACGAGTAACAATAAGATAAATTAGCTTCCCAATTAGTCGTCTATGACGTCCTGGATCAGAAAGAGGAGCATCTGATGAAGAGCAAAATCTGATAGTTCGATTGCAGAATCCATATGCGCGTCTGATGGTATGCAACCTCAAGGTTGCAAAAAGCGCTAGGCGCTAGGCGGTGCGGACAGCTGCCGCCTAGCGCCTAGCCCGCCTAGGCGGTTGCCCAGGCGGCCGCCTAGATTTGGCGGTTCAAAAAAATAAAATAAAATCTAAAAAAATCTACTGAAACTTGCAAAAAAGTCCATACAATCCTAAAATATGTATAGTTGAGCGTACGGGGGGACTAGACGGGTTCCTAGGCGGACATCGGGCGGGCACCTGGCGCCTAGCGCCTAGGCGCCGCCTAGGCGGACGCCTTTTAGAACAGAGTGCAACCTAGGAATCTTGTCTCAAATAGAAATCCAACGCATATTTGTGATGGGGAAAGCTGCAATTGTCTGGAACTCAAAAATCAAATGGCCCAAGATCCTTTGTAAAAATGAGAGGCTAAATATTCTTTCATCCTTGGAAATACCAGCAGAATCATCTTCCGTGATGATTAAGTCATCCACATAAACAAGTAAGATGATTATGTCCTAAAATCTCTAATGTGTAAGTAAGGATGTATCTGAGTTGATATAAACAAACCCAATATGTTGTAAGATCCTGCTGAATTTGTCAAACAAGGCTTCTTCAGACCATACATGGACTTCTCTAGCTGACAGACCATAAATTTTTCGGTCGCTCAAATCCTAAAGGCTGCTAACAAAAATAGTTTCCGAATGATCGTCATTGAGGAAGACATTCTTCATATCTAAGTGATGGAGATGCTAATTACTGGAAACTGCCAAAAATAGAAGAACTTGAACATAAATTAACTTAGCAACAAGTGAAAAAGTGGTTAAGGGCTTCACCCTTAAACGGACTTTGGGTGAAGATATCTGGATTTTGTTTAATAGTTAATATCCACTTACCTTCGACCACCTTTTTACTTGAGGTCAACGGTACCAAAGTCCAAGTCTGGTTAGAGTACAATGCATAAGGTTCCTCAACCATAGCGACATACCAACATGAAAACCGAAGTGCTTCTTAAGTAGAGGAAGGGAGAGTGATGCAGCCAAAGAAGAAACAAATGTACGATCAGATGTAGTCAAACGGTGATAAGAAACGAAATTGATATAGGATGGACTCTAGTACAAGGGTGCTTACATTTGTGAAGAGCAATAGGAAAGAATAGACCTTCATCTGAAGTCAGTAGAGTTGGAGGTGGAGGAGTAGGAACAAATGACTACACTATAGCTGTTGTAGAAAAATCATCAATGATATCCGGAGAAATAGTAGTATGTCTTGTTCCGATGCCTATATACCTGGAGAAATGGAACCAAAGACTCATATCCAGGAGAGAGATGAGAAATATGTGTATCAAGTTCAGAGGAAGAAATAAGAGAAAAATGAATCGTGGATAATGGAGATGTAGATGGTATATCAGAAGTGAAATAAGCCTGATCATTGAGAAAAATAACATCACGAGAGACAACCACCTTCGAAGTAGTGGGATAAAAACAAACATACCCTTTCCGTGTCTGAGAATAACCAATAAATTCTATACATGTAGCTTGCAGATCAAGTTTACCCACTTAAGGTCCAAGATTATGAGTATAATAAAGACAACCAAAAATCTTTGGAGCGATAGAAAAGGGTATATCCTGCTGAAGAAAAAGGTAATTTATTCTCAAGGACATGAGAGGACATGCGGTTTATAAAAAAAATAGCTAAGATAGTAAAATTCCATAATTTCCCATAAACATTCATATGAATAAGGAAAGAGCGGACTACCTCAAGAAGGTGTTTATTCTTACGTTCTAGAATACTATTAAATAGGAGTATACGAACATGAAGTCTGATGAAGTATGTCATAAGTCTGTCAAAATGCTTGAAACTCCTTGCTCGCATACGCCTTAGTATTATCAGAGCGAAGAACTTTGATACAAACATCAAAATGGTTAGAAATTTTAGCCGCAAAGATTTGAATAACATATAGAAGATTTGACCTATAACGAAAAATATATCACCATTTCATGTGTGAGTGATTATTAATAAAAATAACAAAATATTTATAACGATGCACACTCGAAAATTTTAAGGGACCTACAATATTACTATGAACCAAAGCAAAAGACGAATATGTCGTTTATGAACAAGATGAAAAGAGGAACGATGATGCTTCCCAAGAATATATGACTCAACTAAATTCAGATAAATGATAAATTAGGTAAACATGGTACATAAGGAGGAAGATAACTAGGGATGCCCAAGTCTCCAATGCCATTGAATGAAAGGAGTAGCCTTGACGTATTGGGCATATGATATACGTAGTAAATGTCGTTATGTTCATGACCTCACCAATCTGTTACTTCGTTAGAAAGTCATGTATCAAAAAAATGAGATGAATATAATGTTACTGAACAGTTAGAATCATGTGTAAGCTGACGAATATATAATAAGTTATGATGTAGTGATGGAACAATAGGAGTATTTTTCAAATGTAAAGACCGAGTAAGCGATAAATCAGCATCACCAGGAGCATGAGTACTAATTACCGTCATTCATAGAAATGAATTTGTGAGGGTTAGATGCAAGATTTGAGGGCCCATCACGTGTTACGTCCCGGCTCCGCAGAACCGAAAGTCGCTACTGTACATGATGTCGTACAAGCCTAAATTGTACTTGTACAAAACAAGCACCATAAAAGTCGATTGAATAACTAAGTTACAGAGTTATTGCAACAGAAAGTACTAAGCAGAAAAGTTGAATCGACACAAGATATACAAAGAACTCTTTATTGATAATAAACAACGAAATTACAACGGCTCGAAGCTAAGAACCAACTCAATTACATTTCCCCTCTCTCTCTCTTTCAATACAATAAAACATGCCACAAGGCTTACAATTTGAGAACTATACAAACAACGATATTCCATACATTATGTCATTTATATACAAAATGCTAATATCTAGAGTTGTACAACTTCAAGAGTCAACCAAACTCCAACGCCTTAGCGCGTCCAAGCAAACTCTGCACCTGTGAAGATCTGGTGGGGTGTCAGTAAACTGGAAATGCACTGATGAGTTACCTCTCGTCCACTCAACTAAAACCAACACGTTCATTATGTGAGTGCAAGCAAACTTATGTGGTCTTTCTAATCTTGCCTTAGGATTAGTTACATGGCATGGTGGAAGTATAAAGCATAATTATGTCGCAAGCATAAATGTGTCACGCAATAGAATTAAACTTACTCATACTTACCATCCATCCTTCCCTGTCAGTAACATATAATATCAATGAAAATCTATACTGACACAAGTGTGTCTCTCCAGAAGACAATCATTATATATATATATATATATATATATATATATATATATATATATATATATATATTGTGCAGTGCACTCATTTTTCGGCAAACAGCACGCAGATGGACATTAGCATGCAGCCTAACTCTATATAAAAGTTACTGGCACCACAAGTCATCATGGATCCTAGCTCGGTTAGTCCGCGATCCTTTCAGTGTAAGGTAGCGATCCCTACTGAAAGTTCACGAATCACCAGTGCTAGTACTTTTGCTAGCTTCGCTACCCATGCTAGTACGTCGGCACCGTTCCTCATAGGCGGAATCGATTCTGGTACGCTAACGATCGTTTGAGAAATATAAACCTTGTACACAAGTTGTCCATAATCATGCAAATGCGTGAATATCTAGACTCCACAAATGCATGGTATAAATTTAAAAGTAAATGTACAACACTTCTCTTATGTATTACCCTTCATCGAGCCAAAGACGTCAAAGCACCATGTCGAAGTAGAACAGCTTCAAAGATAAAAGGACCAAGCGAGAGCTCAGGCAAGTAAGAAATGCGGATGGCGTCGAGGAACCATAGAGATCATGGAGGGTTGGAGAGGAAGGTGTCTAGGAAAAGTCATTAAGGACGATTAGGCTTGGGAGATGCTTGAAGGAAGTGTTGTAGCTTCGTCGTACGTATTGGTTGTAGCCTCGTTGTAAACTTCGGTAGTAGCTTTGCTATAAGCAGATGTCCTAGCCTTGTGGAAGGATGCACTTGTAGCTCTGCGAGAATTGATGTTGGCTTCAGCTCGAAGGCTCTGTCGTGTGCTATTTTAAATCTGGCCTCCCTTAGGTTGATCCCGAAAAGTTAGCTTCATCAAAAGCTATGTTAACTTTGCCGGAAGTTGTAGTAGCTTCGCCGTAAGCTACAATAGTTTTGCCGTAAGCTAATGCAGGCGTCTAGTTCCCAAGTTCAACCATAAAAGTGGCTATGACTGAAGCCGGGGGTGGCGACGGCTAGGGAATTTTTTTGGAGTCAAGGGTTATCTCAAATTTGCATAGCTCTGGTACCATTAAATTCAGAGAGAACTTTTAGTTTATGGATATGAATAAAATATGAGAAACTTTGGTACATTTATAGGAGCAAGTCATGATTTCCTCCTTTATCCCAGATGATGTGGGACTAAAAAGAGTTATACAATAATAGTTAACTAACAATAGCAATGCTTTGTATTTTTCGATCCTTCTTCATTGGATTTTTTGCATTCTTTGCATTTAATAATGTAAGGTATTAATTATCTCCATTTTGGATTGGAATAAATAAGGGAGAATGAGAAGCCAGGAGCCTGAAGGTAATAATCTGAGTTCGTTTCCAAGTCTATAAATAGTAATTTGGCTATATATGGCCCTCAGTGGAGGTCTGGAGATCTATTGTACTACCTTCAATTATCGATCTTTAAAAGAGGGAATAATGCATTACGTTAGATAAATTGGGTTCATGACGCCAGGTGTGCATGTTTTTGCCTATCTGGATTTAGTATCCATGAAGCATGAATACTGATAGAATATGTATGATAATGACATAAAATATGGTTTGATGTGTTAGAAATAGGACAAAGGAATAATGCTACATATAATTCAAAAATACACTATAATACCGCATGCCGACATCTCGACACACACACATACACACATGCTCCTTTAAGAACCTTCCTACCATGTGCCATATACCTCACTATTGCGCTGCAGTTTCCGACAGGGTGGTTCTCTATTCCTAGGCTTAAAATCTTGGGATTACTTGTCAAGATGAAGTTTCTCTCACTATTTCCCAAGGGAAGTGCTGATGACCTATTGCGAACTACCTCTGAACGCATTAAAAGATTCAAGGAACAGGAAATGCTTCACATCTCTGAACACACTAAAAAATCAATGGAACAAGAAGTGGTTCACACATGCTCACAACCTGGAAAAGAGCATCAAATAATGAATCGAGGTTCATATCTTATTTCAACCTGAAATTCTTTTGTTAATTTATATTTTCAAGAAGTATCCTGTTTTCTACGCCTTTCATTGAATTTTTGGAGCATATCGTCCTTTGAGAATTCTACGAGTTGCAAATTCTGATATTTCTGCTGAAGTTGAATGTGAATCTAATGCTTCAGAGGATGAACTCGAAGGCCAGGATGATAAATGTGAAATTGAGAATGACGATGATGATGAAGAGGAGGAGATGGACTTTGATGGATATGCATCTTCACCTGGAAAAGAGCATCAAATAATGAATCAAGGTCCATATCTTATTTCAACCTGAAATTCTTTTGTTAATTTATAGTTTTAAGAAGTATCCTGTTTTCTCTGTCTGTCATTGAATTTTTGGAGCATATCGTCCTTTGAGAATTCGAATCTAATGCTCCAGAGGTTGAACTCGAAGGCCAGGGTGATAAATGTGAAATTGAGAATGACGATGATGACGAAGAGGAGGAGATGGACTTTGATGGATATGCATCTTCACCTGTGGTAATGAAAACGCTCTTAAATCTTAGCATCAAACTGGTCTTTATTATTTGCACTGTTTTTTTTTTTGTTATTTCGAATGTAAATTTTGAGTCGTAATTAACTTTGTTTCCTTTTTATAGGCTGGTGAAGATGATAATTTGTCCCCCCGAACTTGCTCTTGTATCCTTTGAAAGTTGCTTTCCAATGTTTACTAGCATTTTGTACTGTTCAAGTATAATTCTTTTGCTGTCAGTCTTTCAAAGGATACAATTTGTACTGTATCCTTTGTAAGTTGCTTTTCAATGTTTACTAGCATTTTGTACTGTTCAAGTATAATTCTTTTGCTGTCAGTCTCTTAAACAAACCTATAAATGATAACATGGGCCCTTAATGAAATTTCCTCTTTTGATTAATCATTTGATTGCTGCCTACTACTACATCAAAGATTTTATCCATAATATTTGTGGTAGGCTTACTATTCAAATGCTTTTCCTCCATGCAGCTCTATTAAGAGCCATCTGGACTGATTGATTGATGGCGATGCTATGATAGTCCTATTGGTATCATCCGCCACCTTAGTCTTTAATTTGGCTCATTAAGGGGTGTATATATATATATATATATATATATATATATATATATATATATATATATACCCGTATGTTTCCCGAAGAGTCGTTGGATTATGTTTTTTTTACCATTAAGTTTAGATTCTTAAACTACCCAATTTCTCGCGAGATTTTGATCTAATTTGAACAGTCAAAAAAGATAATCTAGCGGCTGTTATTTTGGAGAACATGCGGATATATACTTAAGTACGGGAATTCCTATCCCATATATATATATATATATATATATATATATATATATATATAAAAAGTAACTCCGTCATACCCATATCGTGCATTTTTAGATATTGCCATACTGTTGTACCAGGTGCACACCTTACCCGGTACTTGTGTCCGTATATGTGCTTTGTAGATCACTAGGTTGCATCCTTTAGTTGACATTTATTTGGTAGACACGAAAAGCACTCGAATACGCATACTTAGAAAATTTTGGTGTATGGATATGATATGGATACCTTTGGAACCTAGACATGGGCAAGCCATATCCTACATGAGTATTGAGGAAGTAATCTGTCGAATGTGTGTCAGATAGAGTATCTGTGCAATATAGGTGGCGATGAGTCCATTTTACACAAACAAAACCTTTATCCCAAATTTATTGGGTCGACTGTTTGAATCCTTTTCTTCCATTTGGCTCTGTCAAGGGCCATGTCCATTTTACATGTTAAATTAGGTAATCTTTACATATTGTTCCTCTCTTTAAGCCTGATAGAGTTTGTATAATAATTTTTGGTTCTGTTAACCTGTTTCAGGTGAGAGGTTGCTTCCTGCAACCCACAGTGAGCGGATAGTAAGATTGTGGAAAAGAGAAAAATAGTAGATCTTCTTCTTTTATAGAAAGATGATCTTGCTACTCTAGGGTTTCCCTTCTTCATAGACTTCGTCAAAATCTCTACAGTCAATTGATATAAAAGGAGTTGGAAGAATGTAGGTATTGATAGCTCCAGGCCAGGGAACCTCTATATTCAGTCATGTAGGTTATTCAAAATACCCTAACCTGTGTCAATTGAAACTACAATTAGCCCAATCATAGAAGATTCCAGTTTTAACTGATAGAGTGAGCTCATAAATGTTTCCAAACTACGATCAGTTCAGCCTTATCAAACTCTTGATTGCACCTCCACACAACTAATCTAGAGTTTCAAACTTGATCAGCCCAAACCTATAAAGTTCCACTGGATTGTGGAGGCTGGAGTTCTTGTTTTGAATATTCCAACGCATTTAGTGATTTCTTCCTCATTAACTATTTCTTATATTTTTTTGTCCAACGCTTATCCCAAAGAATCTCTCTAACCTCTAACCTTCATTTAAGTTGCAAGTATTCATCATATATCACATTTATCTATGATTGATGTTCCAAACTTTATTCTCAGTTTTCTAAGTTTTTGGCTGATCTTGGAAGATTGTTACAGTCAAAATAATTTTCAGTTAACAAAACACCAGAAATAAGATATTCGAGAATATGTATTGGGGTCTTCCTCACTAATTATTCCTGATAGTTTTTGCTTTAAGGTTATTAAAATAAGAAACCTATGGCCTCCAACTTTAACAAATTGTACGTTTATTATCCTATACCACATTTACCTATATAAATATCCAGAGCCTTTATGTTACAGTTTGCTCCTTACAGAATTACAGATGTGGTTAAAGTTACCTTTTTTTCTCCTTTTTTTTATATGGAGAGGGGATGCTTATGAGACTAGAATAAAGTGGAGGGGGTAGGGGGTTTTGGTAGAAGATGGAGAGGTTATTGTTATGAGCTCTAACTACTTTTTCTACTTTGTGTAAGAACATAGACATGTATGATATATATGCTCCAGCTTGTGGAGCAGCCTTAGATATGGTGTTTCTGTTAGTTCCGAGGCGGATCAAAGATGGTAGAACACGGGCCAATATCAGAGCTACAAGCGAAATCTGAAAGTCCGCTCTCTACTAGAACCCAAGTTGTCGTCGAGACACAGAGCTTTCAGCAAACAAGTTTGTCCTTTGATGAACTCAATTCCAACGGATCACAAAGAACCAAGGGAGAAGTTGGCACACCAAAAATTCGCAAGTCTCTCTTCAATTAAGAACCAAGGTTCTAAAAATCGCTAGGCGGAGTCGGTGCAGCGACCCTCCGCTGACCCTCCGCCTAGCGCCTAGGCCGCCTAGATTTTTCTGATATATTTTTTTTGATTTTTTTTTTGAATTTTTTGATTTTTTTTGAAAAAATTCGAAATTTGAAATTTATTTATTCTTTTTTTAAATCTGAAATATTTTTGAATTTTTTTTTATGTTTTTTTGAAATTTCAAAATTTCAAAATTTCAAATCTGAATAAAAAAAAACAAATTCAAATTTTAAAAAATTTCGTCTAGGCCCGCCTAGCGCCTAGGAGGGCCGATTAGGGGATTTTCGCAGCGGCGAGCGGCCACCTAGCGCCTAGGTGCCGCCTAGGTCGATTTTTAGAACATTGCTAAGAACATGTTACAATCCGACTATAAAGAGAAGGAAACTGCTAAAAAAAATGTTCTCTTTACGTTCGCAGATGCTACAATGAGATAGAACAGTACAAAAAGAACAAGAAGAAAGATCAGGACAGAACTCCTGCTGGGGTGATCAAAACCACCGGTGCTCAAAGCATGATTCGCCCTATCCGTGACCTGCTCTCAGGATCCAGCAAGCTCTCGACGAACTTCTGGAACACTCGTGTCACCTCTTCCGAGTCGCACGATCTCCTGGACTCCTCGGCACAACAACCTCTCTTCAACTCTCTTTTTCTCTCTTTTTTCGGATTACCCCTCAAAGAGCAACCAAGGAGAGTATTTACAGAGGAACCTGGCCACATAGTCGGATACAAAGAGACAAGATCGAATTTAATTCAAATTCCACCAAATCGGATTTAAATTAAAGAAGCAATCTTTCTATAACCGACTCTGAACCGCCTTCAGCGCAGCAGCGCATCTGCAGAGCAACACAGCAGCGCAGCGGCTCAGTGTGCATCGCCCAAGGTCCAGCTGCGCATGGCCGTGCATCGTCTGCTCAGCACCCTGCTCAAGCACCCGCGCATGCAACCACGCTAGCAACATCGCATGCAACTTGCGCATAAACGAGCGCATGAGCGCATCAAATGCGCACAAGCGTCATGCACCGATGCTTACGTGCTAAGTGCAAAGTGCGCTAACAAAACGTCACTTTGCGCCCTTGAGCTCGAGTTCGAGTCCGAGTCGCTAAGTTCCTTCGGGGCTTAGCTCCTATGGAAATAATTCCAAGAGCATGACAAAAAGTATAAATGCTTTCATGAGGAGTTAATCATTTTTTTTCCTAGGAAAACACCTCCACATGGCACTCATGTGCCTCACCACACCCCATGTGCACACCTCAACACAAGCTAAGCATTATATTGAGATACCCACTTGGTGGTGTAGTCGATGTGGGACTATCTTTCACTAGTCCAAAGGCAAAAACACCAACAATCCTCCACATATCTCAATATATGGGTTGAGCGTCCCCACAGTGACTGTCCATCATGCATTAGGATAGATGTTGCTTCGACTTGAATCTTTCTGCATGGGTCAAATAGCAGTATGATACAAGAATGGACAGCCTTGAATTATGTACCATAGTTGCAATTCTTTCTACTCACACAATGATATCAGCTGTGCTTCTGGTTGCACATTAAAGACCATGTGCACGCATGGTTTCGATGTATGTATTTTGGGCGTCTACAAGTTTTCCCTCAAGCGACGGCATGTATCTCTTTCCATACACTATAGGTGAGTTCTTTTAAAGAGTCATTGGCATGAAGCCTTGCGCTTCCTTGCGGTGCTACGCCGCTATGACATGGCCTATAGCCGAGGTTCACTCCCTCATGTGGTGTCATCCACTGTAGCATGAGGTCTCAGCCTCTTTGTAGTGCCAAACTACTCAGCATGAAGCCTTGCGCTTCCTTGCGGTGTTACGCCGCTGTGACATGGCTCGCGTAGCCGAGAATTTATATCTTTTACCTCTGTGGTGTCACACCACTGTAACATGAGGACACCAGCCTCTTTGTAGTGCTGCCTACTAGTCTTCATTCTGCAGCATTAGGCTACCTGTCTATGTGCGGTGCTACTACCGCTGTGACATGGCTCGCGAAGCCGAGGCATTACCCTATCGAGGAACCTCATGGTGGTGTCACCCACTATAGCATGAAAACCTTACGCTCATTTGTAGTGCTGCACTACCGTGCTTCCTGCAAAGAACATCAGACATTCAATATGCCTGAGAACTCATTAAGACGTCTAAGCCATCCTCCCACAAGACTTGTTCTACACAAAGAACAAATAGTAGACAACAGTGATTCTGGCTCCGTAATCCCTCAATGTCTCAAAAGACTACCCATTGTTCCTGATATTCTCCCAGTCAATGGTCCTCCCTTGAACCAATAGCTAGATGCCTAGTAGATTTCTCTTTGAACTAATAGCATAAAACTAAATGTAAGATTACAAAGACACAATATCAGAAGTCCTCCAAGTTCATATATGTTGTGTCATTGACTATATGCGGTGTTATGCCGCTTTGACATGGCCTGAAGCCGAGGCTTTACCCTGTCGAGGTACCTCATGTGGTGTCGCCACTGTAACATGGAGTACTACGCTCCTTTATAGTGCTTGGCTCTGACTATATGCGGTGCTACTGCCGCTGTGACATGGCCTAAAGCCGAGTCTTTACCCTGTCTAGGTACCTCATGGTGGTGTCATCCCACGGTAGCATGGAATACTTCGCTCCTTTATAGTTTTTAGGATCAGCTGGCGCTTGAGGCCTTACATGAACGGATCTGTCAGAGATTATTTGATGCCACCGCTGCAGTTGTTTGGTTGTCGCAGAATATCGGTACCGCCGGAATCTGCGCACAAACCACTGGAAGATCATATATGAGCTCCCGAAGCCACTCTGCTTCATCCGCTGCAGCCGTCAGTGCATAGAACTCAGATTCCACCGAGAAATGAGAGAGCCTTCTCTGTTTCTTCGACTTCCACGATATAGCAGCTCCACCTCTGGAGAAGATGTATCATCCTGTGGACCTTTCGCTCTCATCTTCTGAACACCAGCTTGCATCACTGAAGCCTTCCACTACTATCGAATACCCGTTGTAGTGCATTGCATACTTCTGAGTCCTCCCGAGATATCTTATCACTCTCTTCACAGCTTTTCAGTACTCCACACCTGGGTTGCTCGTGAATCGACTCAGCATCCCACGGCAAAAGCTATGTCAGGCCTTGTGGCAGTTGTTGCATACATCAAACTCCCGATGACGCTTGAATACTCCAGCTGTCTGACACTTTCCCTAGGATTTGGCTTCAACTTCTTGTGAGCATCTTCTCAATATAATGAGACCGTGACAACGCCACTCCAGTGTCCGTCCGGATGATTTTTATCCCCAGGATAACATTAGCTTCCCCTAAGTCCTTCATACTAAACTTAGATGCGAGAAACTTCTTTGTCTCAGTGACACGTGCTAGATCCGTACCTAGGATCAGCATGTCGTCCACGTACAAACAAACGATGACTCCTCTCCTGCCAGCGAACTTTGTGTAAACACACTTGTCCGTCTCGCTGACCCTGTAGCCGTTTGATCTTATGACTTTGTCAAACTTTTCATGCCACATCTTGGGAGCTTGCTTCAGACCGTATACCGATTTCACCAACTTGCAGACTTTGTCTTCAAGGCCCTTTGACGACAAATACTTCTGGCTGTTGCATGTAAATCTCTTCAGTCAACTCTCTATTCAGGAATGTTGTTTTAACATCCATCTGATGTATAACTAGCTTGTGAATTGCACTCAGAGCAATCAACATCCTGATAGTCGTCATCCGCGCTACTGGAGCATATATGTCGAAATAGTCGATCTCCTGCTTCTGAGAATACCCCTTGGCAACCAACATTGCCCTGAACTTGTCAACAGTTCCATCGCCCTTCATCTTCTTCTTGAAGGTCTACTTGCATCCGATTGGTTTAGCTCCTTCAGACAGATCGACCAACACCCAAGTGTTGTTGGAGGTTATTGAGTCATACTCGTCATTGATAGCCTCCCTCCAGAAGACAGCGTCTCTGGTCTTCATCGCCTTATCATAGGTAGACGGATATGCTTCCACGTGATAGGTGACGAAATCTTCTCCGAAGTCATTCGGTCTCCTCACTCGCTTAGATACCGGTTCAGCGAGTTCTGGTTCGATCGTTGTCGCTGGAATGACTTCTTCTTGGACTACGTCTTCATTGGAAGCGTTAGCCTCCGGTGCACTCACATCATTCTCCGGAATGTCCGCGATAATAATGTTCTTGTGCCTTGCAAATTTATCTTCCAAGAATTCTACGTTACGTGATTCGATGATATGATTTGATTCAATATCAAGAAACCTCCGAGCATCACTCTTCTCAGCATAACCCAGGAAGATGGTCTTTGTAGTCCTCGTACCCAGCTTCTGAATCTTCAAGTCCAGAAGCTTCACATACGCTAGGCACCCTCACACTCGAATGATATTCAAGTTGGGTCTGACTTTGAATCAGAGTTCATGAGGAGTGACATCAGAATTTGCGTACGACACTCTATTCAGAATGAACGTAGCCGTTAGCGCAACTTCTCCCCAGAAGCAGTTTGGAAGACCCGCAGTCAACAGCATTGAGTTCATCATCTCTGTCAACGTCCTGTTCTTCCTCTCAGCTACTTCATTTGATTGAGGAGAATACGGAGCAGTCATCTTATTGACTATTCCATGTTCTTTGCAGAACGATGCGAATTCAATAGACCTATACTCTCCGCCTAGATCACTTCTGAGTCTCTTGAGTTGTTGCCCTGTCTGGCGTTCAGCTTCAGCCCTGAATACTTCATCCCGGCCTTTGTGGAGAACTGTTTGAAGTCACGGATATATGAGAAGATCTGTGCTCTGATTTACCCGCTTGAACGGTTTTCTTGTGATCTTTGTATGCGCACAGATCTCACAGTTCTCCACCTCCTTACCCCCACATTTGGAGATAAGCCCTGGACTGGACATCTTACGGTACGGAGTACATGTCCTAGTCTGGGGTCCCACAACTCATAATGAGATTTCACTCGCAAGCAGAAGCTCGAACATCCATTTGATACCGAACGTCTTGTATCAAAGTATTTCTCCTGCCAAGATATCACCATCTAGCAACCATGGATGTTCACACTCAAGTCTGCAACGGACTTCCTGAGATCATGCCCTTGGTAATCTCTGGTACTTAGCTACACGCCCTCATTTGACCGTAACTTCTCGAAGTCCAGAACCATCATCCCAATCCCCAGATTCTCTGCTTGATCCTTGTTGGCCATCGAGACCTCCACCAATGATAGGTACGACCTTGGTGAACAACTCTTCCTAGAGCACACGTGGCTAGATGCACCAGTTTCTATCCACTGGTCAACAACCACGCCAGATGACTTAACCTGCACAATTATAGCAACCAAGTTAAGTAATCAAAGTAAGCAAGTTAAGCTATTACCTTGTTTGAAATTGGATTTGCAATCCTTATTCTCATTGTCCTTCACGCTTGAAGAGACATGCGCCAAGTCGCATAACCCTATGCGCACAACCTGGTCGCGCATAGACCTTGCTTATAGACAGCCAAATGGGTGCTTCCATGTGCCAAGTTCTGCCATGCGCCGAGTTCTGCCATGTGTCGAGACTGCTATGCGTCGATACAACTCACGTATAGTGCCAGTCTCCATGCACCAAGTGCAGTAGACATCTTCGTGCGGCAACTTGAATCAGATGGCGACTTCCTTCCTCTTGAAATGTGCGTCTCCAGCGACGCTAGCCTTCAGTTCTCTTCCATCCGCAGGAATGGTAGATCTAGGATCTGGCAACACACGTCCATCACTTGACAGAGGACTCCTTCCTCGTCAAATGATAGAAGTGTAGCTCGTCAATCTTCTCAAATTTGTGAAAACTTGTGTCCAGAAGACTTGAACGGATGTTCTCCATCTAGTTCGGATCTTGCTTTGAGATTGTTAGTCCCGAGGCGGATCAAAGATGGTAGAACACGGGCCAATAGCAGAGCTGCAAGCGAAACCCGAAAGTTCGCTCTCTACTAGAACCCAAGTTGTCGTCGAGACACAGAGCTTCCGGCAAACAAGTTTGTCCTCTGATGAACTCGATTCCAACGGATCACAAAGAACCAAGGGAGGCACACCAGAAACTCGCAAGAGTCTCTTCAAGTGATGCACAACTCCTAAGAACATGTTACAATCCGGCTATAAAGAGAAGGAAACTGCAACAAGAAAAATAATGTTCTTCTCTTTACGTTCGCAGACGCTACAATGAGATAGAATAGTACAAAGAGAACAAGAAGAAAGATCATAACAGAACTCCTGCTGGGGTGATCAAAACCACCGGTACTCAAAGCAAGATTCGTCATATCCGCGATCTGCTCCCAGGATCCAGCAAGCTCTCGACGAACTTCTGGAACGCTTGCGTCACCTCTTCCGACTCGCACGATCTCCTGGACTCCTCGGCGCAACAACCTCTCAACTCTCTTTTCTCTTTTTTTCGGATCACCCCTCAAAGGCAACCAACGAGAGTATTTATAGAGGAACATGGCTACGTAATCGGTTAGAAAGAGATAAGATCGAATTTAATTCAAATCCCACCAAATCGGATTTAAATTAAAGAAGAAATCTTTCTATAACCGACTCTGAACTGCCTTCAGCGCAGCAGCACAACAGCGTAGCGCGCATCGCCCAGCGCGCAGCTGCGCATCCGCGCATCGCCTGCGCAACACCCTGCTCAAGCACCCGCACATGCAACAACGCTAGCAACAACGCATGCAACTCGAGCATAAACGAGCGCATCAAATGCGCACAAGCGTCATGCTAAGTGCCTCACTCGAGAAATAATTCCAAGAGCATGACAAAAAACATAAATGCTTTCATGAGGAGTTAATCATTTTTTCTCCTAGGAAAACACCCCCACATGTCCATGTGCCTCACCACACCCCATGTGCACACCTCAACACGAGCAAAACATTATATTGAGATACCCACTTGGTGGTGTAGCCGATGTAGGACTATCTTTCACTAGTCTAAAGACAAAAACACCAACAGTTTCTATATAGTTTCCTTAATTCCCACATCTGTTAATATACTGAGATGGTACCCAAACTTCCTTGATAAAGTACCCCACTTAAGTCTGTGTTAACAATATATCATGATGCTTGTTGGGAGATTGTAGTTATTATGGGGTCTTCCATCAACTTTATGGGAAACAAATTGAAGTATTTTAAGGGTGTGTTTCGGCAATTGGGGACTCTAAATTCTACGGAAGTTTCTTTCGGATAATAGAAACCAAAAGAAACTGAGATTGTCATTTAGGGTATTGTTTGTTAGGTAGAAAGTAGAGATTGAAAAAATTGAGGTGTATGGTGGCATGGATATGTAAATAATACAATAAATACCTTCCAACTAGCATACTTCTTCCACATAAAATATCCCATACGAATTTTACGTGTAATTAAATATTGAACAATTTTCGTTTGAAACTATTATCAGATTGCCATTAATAGACAACTTTAAATATATGTTCTTGCCCTTTTGCTATAGACATTTTCCCTACAGTTACAACTCTCTCCTCCACCACAACCTCCTCTTCGTCCACCTCCTCCACCTACATCTCCTATGCCTCTCCTTCCGTTGCTCAACCTGCTCCACCCTCCATACACAGCACATGGCGTCAAGGAGTTCATACAATGGTTGTGGGTTTGCCTGGTTTTGAGGAAGCTCCGGACGATGGGTGAGAGAGGGATGGGATTGGCAGTATTTTGTTTAAGATTAGGGTAGGGTCATGGAAAATGTGAGAGGATGAAGGATGTATACTAAAGTGTGTTAGTTTTATAGGTAGAGTAGTGATAAAATTGTAACATGTTTCTCGCGTGATTGGCAGGTTCCCACTGTAGATTGACTGAGGTTAACCAAAGTGCAATTGCTTAGGAAGTTCAAGGTATTAAAGTGCAGGTAAATCTTCTAACGGGTATTTATGTGCAGAAGGTTTGTATATTGTAGGCATTTAATTCAAGAGGGCTATTGGGGTTAGAAAGCCAAGAAACTAATGGTTTTCATGACTTTGCATGACATCCTAGCCATTTGATAAGGTTTTCATTTTGATCGGTAGGTCCTAAAAGTTTCAACATTATTCTCCACTCAAACATGTAAGCTGGTTAGTTTCTTCGTTTCCATTTAGGGCTCGTTTGGATCAAGGATTTATATTCCTAGGAATTTATTTTTCATTCATTTTCCATGGGAAATGAATTCAACATTTTCATACCCATGTTTTGTTAGATTAGGTTGGAAATATGAAAAAAGAATGTTAATTTATTTAGTTTTCCATAAATGTTCTTTCATGTTTCTATTATTTAAATTTATATGTTTGGGATAGAAGTTAAAATTTTGAAAGTAAAGTAAGTGTGTTATTGTCCAAACAAAATACTCAACAACATTCCTAGGAAAACAAAAGTATTCCCAAGGGGGGCCTTGGGAATTGCTTTTCCACAACAAAGGAATATGAAGCCCCTCTTATTCCCCCCCTCCCCCCCTAATTCCCAATCCTACACATACCAAACAAGGGTAAGAAATCTAAAACACATTCTCAAGCCTCAAAAACTTGAACCAAACGCCACCTTAGGGTTCCATTTCCTAAACACAAAGATTTTGTAGCATAATATAATCATATCTAGTAATGTGATTAACTTCAAAAAAAAAATTTGGGTTTGAGGTACTTTGTGCAACCAAAGCTTTTGTTGTGTGGTCAAGAATATTAGTATTAGCTGGGATTGCTCGTCTTACTTGTCTTACTTCATGTTCCCTCCTTCAAATCGAGCAAACACGTTCTTTTTATGTTTCTATTTTTTAATCCTTAAATTGACCCATAAATTGTTGGAAAAGAAGCGCGGAAATCTTTTCCCAAACCCGAGAGTACTTGCGAGAGAACCGAGCAATACAACGCACAAACCAAACACCGAACCATAGAAAAATAATCCACGCAGACACAAAGAATTTTGACGTGGAAAACCCTTGCAGGGAAAACCACAGGACTATCGGACTCCAACCCTGAAGAACCTCCACTAATGGAATAAAGAGAATACACCCTCCACAAGCTCCTCCCGATCCAGCACGGATCACCACAACACTTAGGAATAGAAAATAGATCACACCACTAAGATAGAAGACAATGAAAAATTACCCAAAATTGATCTACTCCTCTGAAACGGCCTCCAATCCTTCTTTTCTTCTTCCCAAAGTTGCAATGACACTCTTGCCTCATTTTCTTCTCTTTCTTGAGATGATATGGTTAGATTGGAATTAGGTTTAGGAAAACCTAATATATACCCCATAATCCCGCAGCTAATCCTGGACCGTAGGATACGATCCAACGGTGCATAAAACACCTATGAATTTTCGTCCAGCCCGCCGACCGAACTCAGACCGAATTCGGCCGAGTCAGTGATTTAAGACAAGCTTTCTGGAGCTTCTGAAGCACCCTGACCAAACTCGGACCGAGTTCGGACCGAGTTCGGCCCGAACTCTGTCTCCCCCTGTACAACAGCTCCTCCTTCCTCCCGAGTTTCTTCGACCTCTCGAATGGCTCTCGTCGCCTCCCCGAGCTTCTCTGACCACAGACGACGTTCGTCGCACTCCGGGGTGTTCTCCACATAGTTGGGAACCCCACCCACTCCAACAAATCTTTTCCTTCACAACTATGTAGAGGGATCGTCATCCCGACGATCTGCCTGCAATACTCAACTTTTTCCTTAGAAGAATCTTTGTGAACATATCTGCTCCGTTGTCGTCTGTATGAACCTTCTCAAGCGCCACTTCCTTCTTTTCAACAGCATCCCGTATCCTATGATACCGGGTCTCAATGTGCTTGGACCGGCTATGAAATGTCTGGTTCTTCACAAGGTAAATAGCATTCTGACTATCGCAAAGCAAAGGATTTTGCTCCTGCTTTAGTCCAATTTCCTGCAACAGCTTCTTCATCCACAGCAACTCTCTGCAAGCCTCAGTCGCCGCAATGTACTTTGCCTCTGTCGTCGACAAGGCAACACACTTCTGCAAACGCGACTGCCACGATACTGCTCTACCAGCAAACATCATCACATAGTCCGAAGTCGATCGCCTCGTGTCTACATCTCCAGCAATATCAGCGTCGGTATACCCAACCAGCTTCGGCTCGTCACCACCAAATGAAAGTCTCCAATCGGCAGTGCCCTGAAGATATCGTAGAATCCACTTGATCCCACTCCAATGTACCCTTCCAGCATTGTAAGTACCTGCTAACTGTGCCGACTGCGTGATCAATGTGTGGCCTCGTACATACCATAGCATACATAAGACTTCTCACAGCTGAGGCATATGGAACCCGCTCCATATCTTCCTTCTCGTCCTCGGTAGATGGACACTGCTCTCAGTGAACATAAAGTGAGCCGCAAGGGGGTTATTTTCTTCGACCCGTTCATCCTGAAACGTTGAAGTACCCGGTGAATGTACTTCTTTTGGGACAAGTGTAACAGTTTGGACTCTCTCGGCTGATCTTCATCCCAAGAATAGTCTTCGCTGCGTCTAAATCCTTCATAGAGAAGGTCGCGCCCAGTTGGCGCTTCAACTCTGCTATCCTTGTGGCATTCCGACCCACCAACAGCATGCCATCAACATAAAGCAACAAAATAATGAAATCATCTTCGGCGAAGTACCTCACAAAAACACAATGATCCGACGTCATCCATGCATAGCCATGCTCCCCCATAAACGACTCGAACTTCCTGTACCACTGCCTCGGAGCCTGTTTCAGATCATACAAGCTCTTCCTCAACCGGCAGATCAAATGTGACTTGCCCTTCTCACAGAATCCATCTGGCTGCTCCATGTACAACTTCTCAAGATCACCGTGGAGGAATGTCGACTTCACGTCCATTTGCTCGACCTCCAAGTCGAAACTGGCTGCCAAAGCTAGCATCACCCGAATAGACGATTGCTTGACGACTGGCGAAAAGATTTCATCATAATCTACGCCTTTTCGCTGACCGTAGCCTTTAACTACCAGCCTCGCTTTGTATCGAGGGCGAATAACATATCTGTCTGCTTCACTCTGAACACCCATCGATTCTTCAAAGCCTTCTTGTTCTTTGGTAACCGCACCAGATCATAAGTAGAGTTGGCCTCCAAGGAACTCATCTCCTCCTGCATGGCCTCCATCCACTCCTGTCTGTGTTCGTCTTCCATAGCCTCTGCGAAACTTTTGGGTTCTCCCCCGTCAGTCAGTAGCACATATTCACCCGGTGAGTATCTCGTAGATGGTCGACGCTCTCTATCGCTCATCCTCAACGGAACCACTGGTGCTGGCTGTATATCTACATCCTCCTCCCCTCCAGAAACTGCCTCATCGGTATGCTCATCCTCCTAAGGGTCACCCTGACCACCATCAGCAGACTGATGATCAAGGTTGGGAGCAACTCCATGTACTGGCTTCCCCATAACTGGATCCTCTGCGATGTCCTCTGGAAACTGCTCGAAGCGAAATGACTCCAACTCAGGCAATTCCTCAGCCTCAGAAGACATTCGGAATCCTGAGTGTTGGTCATGGTCTGATCCTCGACGAATACCACGTCCCTGCTTCTGTAGAGCTTTCTTCCCACTGGATCGTAGAGTCTATAGCCAAACTCATCCCGACTATAGCCGACAAATACGCACCGCCTCGTCTTTGGCTCAAGTTTGGATCTCTCGTCCTTCGGTACATGCACGAAGGCCTTACAACCAAACACTCGCAGGTGATTGTATGACGGCTCATTGTCGTACCATACTTTGTCAGGCACACCACCCTGCAAAGGAGCACTAGGAGATAAATTAATAACATAAGCAGCTGTATAAAGTGCCTCACCCCAATAGCTGCCTGGCAAGCTTACTTCTGACAGCAAACACCGCACCCTCTCCATCAGCGTCATGTTCATCCGTTCCGCTACACCGTTGAGCTGCGGTGTCTTTGGTGGAGTCTTCTGGTGTCGTATCCCTTGCTCTCTGCAATAAGCATCAAAGGACCGATATACTCACCGCCATTGTCCGACCGAACACATAGCACCTTCTTGCCCGTCTCCCTTTCAACAGAGGCCTGAAATTCTTTGAAAGTAGGCAGCACCTGATCCTTGGTCTTTATGGTATAGACCCAAACCTTCCTGGAACAGTCATCAATAAATTTTACAAAATAAGAAGCACCACCAATGGATTTTACCTTCATAGGACCGCAGACATCCGAGTGAATAAACTCGAGCAACGCCGGCTTCCTTGAACTTGGGTGACTTTAGAAAGATACCATATTTTGCTTTCCCGTCAAACAGTGCGTGCACTTCTCCAACTTTGTAGACTTTAGTCCTGAAATCACCTTCTTGTTCACCAAGTAGCTCATCCCTTTCCGCTGATATGGCTGAGCCATCTGTGCCACAACTTAGTAGACGTATCAGTAGCTGCGTTAAACTCCCTTTCATATAGTAGAGTCCGGACCTCTTGCTTCCTTTGGCAATCACCATCGAACCTCTGGAAAGCTTCCACTGACTGTTCCCGAAGAGACTGAAGAAACCCTCATCCAACCTTTCAACCGACACCAGGTTAAAACGGATATCAGGGACATGACGGACATCTTTGAGAACAAGAACTGCACCCGTCTTTGTCCTCAAATGCACATCTCCAATGGCAACCGCCTTTGACACATTTCCATTGCCCATCTTCAACACTCCACAGTCGCATGTTGTGTAAGTAGCAAATAGTGACATGTTGTGAGATACGTGCGCTGAAGCACCTGAGTCCACCAACCAAGAGTTGTCATCGCGGGCAAGGTTCATAACTACCTCATCACCTACAATGATCACGTTGCCTCATGTGTCGAAGCCACCGTTATAGTGTTCTCACTTTGCTTTCGCTTGTCGTCCTTCTTCTCTCTCTTTCAAGCGAAACAGTTCCGCTTGATGTGGCACTTCTTGTCACAATGGTAACACTCCAAGTCCTCGTACCAACCCTTGGACCTTCCCCTGCTTTTGTCTCTGCCACCGTATGGACCCCTGCTTTTACCCCTTCCGCGGCTCTCTGAAACAAGCGTCTCTGAGTGGGATGTGGATGAAGTGCCTTGAGAACGTGTCTGCATCTCTTCATTCGGTACCCTGCTCTTGACAAACTCCAGGCTGACCACGCCTTCCGGAGCAGAAGCGATCATAGACACTCGTACGGTCTCCCACGAGTCTGACAATGTACACAGCAGCCATAGTCTCTGAACCTCGTCGTCGAACTTAACTCCCATCAAGGATAGCTGGTCAACCACGCCCTGGAACTCACTCAAGTGATCCGTAATAGACGCCACATATTTGTACCGCAGACCCATCATCATCCGGATCAGGAGCAATTTGTTTATCCCGGTCTTCTTCGCATACAAAGATTCCAGCTTATCTCACAGTGTCCTCGCGTGCTCAATATTGACAACGTGGTTGTACACGTTCTCGTCAACGAAGTGACTGATGTACCCAGACACCTGTATATGCTCGAAATTTCAGTCCTCTTTGGATTTGTCAATGGGCCTCTCGGAAGCAAATATCGGCATATGTAGTTTCTTGACAAATAGCAGATCATTCATCTTGCTCCTCCAGTAATGATAGTTGGTACCGTTCAGGTTTACCATGCGCACCGGCTTCGCGTCCATCTCTCCTCCCTGGTTTGCCTGTCAACTCCTGACACCCTTCTGAAATTCTAGAACCTGGCTCTGATACCACACTGTTGGGAAAGAAGTGCGAAAACCTTCCACCAAACCAGAGAGTACCTGCAAGAGAACCGAGCAATACAACGCACAAACCAAACACCGAACCACAGAAAAATAATTCGCGCAGACACAGAGAATTTTGACGTGGAAAACCCTTATGGAAAAAAACTACGGGACGATCGGATTCCAACCCTGAAGAACCTTCACTAATGGAATAAAGAGAATACACCATCTACAAGCTCATCCCGATCCAACACGGATCACCACAACACTTAGGAATAGAAAATAGATCACATCATGAAGATAGAAGACAATGAAAAATTATCCAAAATTGATCTGCTCCTCCGAAACGGCCTCCAATCCTTCTTTTCTTCTTCCCAAAGTTACAATGACACTCTTGCCTCATTTTTTCCTCTTTATTGATATGATATGTTATTGTTAGATTGGAATTAGGGTTAGGAAAACCTAATATATACCCCTAATCCCGCAGCTAATTCCGGACCGTAGGATACGATCCAACGGTGTATAAAACACCTCTGAATTTTCGTCCAGCCCGACGACCGAACTCGGACCGAATTCGGCCGAGTCGGTGATTTACGAGTAAACGAAGACAACAGCTTTCTGGAGCTTCTGGAGCACTCCCGAACTCTGTCTCCCCCTGTACAACAGCTGCTCCTTCTTCCTCCCGAGTTTCTTCGAACTCTCGAATGGCTCTCGTCGCCTCCCCGAGCTTCTCTGACCACAGACGGCGCTCGTCGCACTCCGGTGTGTTCTCCACATAGATTGGGAACCCCGCCCACTCCAACATAAATTTGGGATAAATTCTTTGTTGCTGTTGTGTTTGTGATCATTGTACTAGTCAGGAAGAAAACCTGTTTATTGATTATCAAAAGTCTGTGAGCAGAGAATAATCTCTTATGCTGTTACTGATTAGCTTCGTTGTTGTTATGAAAATTGACACGATTTATTACAATGGAAAGCATGAAACTCTAAATTTGATTCTTCTAATGATTTCAATCTTCAGAAGCACCAAATATGCATACCTGGCTTCATGCTCTGTATATTTCTTTCCACAATATTGGAACTATTGTATGACATTGTTTATGCCCTAGTTTTATCCAAAGTGAATCAAGAACACTTCCTATACCTTAATCAGATCAAATCGAGGAGAGCATCCCAAACGATTACTTGCAGGAGATTCTGCGTGGGTTTCCATTCGGCAGTGATCCAAAATGCACGGGAGCTGAGGACAACACTGATTTAAGTGATGATGCATTTCAGATATATGAGCAAGACAGCGATGGAAATTACGACGATTAGGATAAATTTTGGTACAACATGGGGGTCATATCAAGTTTTTCTGTGTGTATACAAGTTAATTTGTGAGCTGCTCTCTTGTTTCACTGAATCCAGATGAATGTGTAGGCTATAGCATCTAAATTATTTGGGAAGGCTGTCTCCTTCTTCTTTTTCTCTCTTTTGGCCTTTTTGCTCTGTTAAAAAAAAACTGATTGTTTATCAATTATTTTTGTTGTCGGAGGAGCATATTTCTAGTGCCACAAGCAAACTCCTCTGTAGCTCTCAAACAAAAGATCATTGTAAGTGGGGCATTCATGGACTTGCCTAAATTAGGGGTTTAACAAATGTGTTTCTTCTCTCTCGAGGAGAGGTCTCTTCAGATGTAAATCAAGATATGGGGAAAGAGCCTCTCACTAACTCATAATTGGTTGGAAAACAAATTTGGACATGCGGAATCAGAACCTTGAAAAAGTAAAGTTATTGATTTCCTGTCTTTGGACGTGAACATGAAAGACAAATGATGGATGCCAAAGGAAAGGAGAATGAAAGAAAAATGATTCCCAAAATAAAGAAAAATAGGGGGAGAAAATTGTTTCCTCCACTAATCCTAAGGATTTTTTTTTTCTTTTAATTTTTTGGTTTTTTCAAACACTAGAATTTTTTTTTTATATAGGAATTGTAACTTCTTCTGCCCACTAAGGGGTTGTTTGGTGGGTTGTAATAGAAAATTTTTTGCTTCAAAAATTACAGTACAAATGGGATTACTACTATTAAAAAAGTTGCCAAAGTTTCTTTCCTACTTCTTGTGGAGATGAACATGGTTCAAATCATCCCTTGAAAACTTAGTTCATAATCCGATGGAAAGAACATATCAAAAAAAAAAAAAAATTGAAAACATTCATTAACTAACCAACATAATAATTTCATTCGTACTTAATTTGTGTGAAACTTTATTATAGAATTTGAAACAAAAATCGATAACGAAATCTATTTTTTTTCTTCTAAAATGATAATGATACCTAAATCTAAATCGATTCTAAATGGATTTAAGGGTCGAAATTGTCATCAAAACTTATGTGGATGTCCACCATTCCATTCAAATCATGTGAAACTAGTGATCAAAACTTGTGTAGATGTGCGCTATTCCACTCGATTTTTTTTTTTATATTGATTTTAGTTTCACTGGTGGCAACTTTTAAATAAAATAGAATGGTGCACATCCACACAAATTTAGTTAATTAATCGAGACACTACAAAGCTTACTCAGGACTAGTCCAGTATTGAAGTTAGACTATTTTTGTTGATCTTTTACTCAAGTTAGCCAAAAACTTAGTAGAGATGTCCTCCTCTCCTAAACCCAAATATTATAACTTTTACTCTCTTTTTTCAAAATCGTTTCCATCTTTCATTCACTTCAAAATTCTAATGATCCGTTTGGTTAAACTTCTCTGAGTTTTCACTTAGAAAACCACCCAAAACTTGTTTGGCTGTGCCCCCACTCCAAAATTGCTTTCCAAAACATTTTTTTTCAAGAACCCACATTATAATGCTACTTTCAGAGAGTAGTTAAAAGTAGTGGCCACCACTCCCCTAAACTTCTTCCAAATTCTTGTTAATCACCAAATATCATAGTATAAGTTTAGGATGTACATTCGGCGAATTTTTTTTAAGTTTTGAACTCATTATAGGATTTCGAACTTCGGATTTTCGTCGACAGTCGCAACTTAGGACTGTAAAAAATTTCTACAGTTCTGACAATATATAAGACTACAAAAAAATTTTACAGTCCTGACAATATACAAGATTATAAAAAATTTACAGTCCTAACTGGATTCAGGATTTAAGAAAAATTCTACCTATTGGAAGGTCTGTTAAATTTTTTTTGACAGTCCTACTATTGGAAGGATTGTAAAAAAAAAATTTGACAGTCTTAAATGAACAACATATCTTTAGAATTGTCAAAAAATTTGACAGTCTAGTATATTGGTAGGATTGTCAAATTTTTTGACAGTATAGTATATTGGTAGGATTGTCAAAAATTGTGACAATCCTAAAGAAAATTTTGGACAGCCCCGAGTAAATTTTTCAACGTCAAACTTGTAAAAAATAAAAAAATTTGGATTGTCCAGAGTAACTTTTGTAGTGCATTTATAAATTATCCAAATTTAAGAATTTTATAAAGGCACTACAAAAGTTACCCGGTGCTGTCTATTTTTTTTTTTATTTACAAGTTTGCCACTAAAAATATTACTCGGGATTGTCCACTCCTCCTCATCCATCCCGCCGACAGTGGGGATGACCGGCAACCTGTTCCTCCCTACCACCACCTTCTCTTCGCTCCCGACCCTCATCAGCGACCACCAGCTCCCACTCTCGGAACTTCCCTCCAGTCCTGTGTCGTCCACCCTCGTCGGGGAAGAGGTGGATGGTTAGTTATGCTCCGGGATCACGGAGGAGGTGGCTACGGGGTGGTGAGAGGAGAGCGGAGGTAGGGGTGGTGAGAGGAGGGCGGAGACGGCAGCGGCCTAGCCGGGGGTGGCGAAAGGAGGGGGGAGGTCGGGGGTGGTGAGAGAATGGCGGAGACGGTGCCGCCTACGACGGGGTGCTCGTCAGCTTGAGTTCAAGCTCCGTCCCCGTCTGCTCGTTCGGCGTTGAAAGCTCGAGTCATGTCTCCGCTTGTTTGGCGCTGAAAGCTCAAGTTTCATCTCCGTCCGTTCATTCAGCACTGAAAGCGTCAGAGGCCACAAGCTCCACAAGGCCAACCAAGCCGAGTGGGAGGCCATCGGTCGCATCCACGCCACCTGCGACGGGGGGCTCAGTCGCTCCATGGTTTGGTGTTTGGGAAATTAGGGGTGGGGGTAGGGAGGAGGGAGGGAGGAGCATCCCCTAGCAAGTAATTGACTGTCCTGAATAAAAGTTTCACAAAATTGGACTAGCTCTGATGCTGAGCTAGCCCTGAGTAAGTTTTATAGTGTCCCGTTAAATATTCAAATTTAATGGATGAACGCAAATGGAGTCGAAATTGCAAACACAATATTTTTAGGACTATGCTATGACTACAACCAAATGCCTACAACCCTCTTACAACCGCCACGTGACGTCCATGTGGCGGTCGCCTATTGGAGGGGGGGGGGAGAGGTGGGACCCGGTGGCTGTCCGGGTGGCCGGAACACCACGTGACGGTTGTTTATTGGGAAAGAGGTGGGGTCGGGGGTGGCCCACATAGCATGGGGTGAGAGGGTTATAAGCATTTGGTAGTAAACTTAGCATTATTGATATTTTTAACCCAATAACCCAATTTCCTTAGGCTGTTGATAAGGGCACTACAAAGTTTACTTAGGGATAGCCCATTAATGAATGAAGTTTACTCATACTAGCCCAAAAGTTTACTCATACTAGCCCAAACTTTAAACTCTCTTCCCAAACCCTCCAAACCTCCACGGAGCCATCCCCCTTCCTCCCTTTCTTGCCGGAGTCGTCCTCCTCCACTTATTCCTCCTCCTCCTTGTCGATGGCTCCCAAAGTCTCGAAAGAATCAAGGTACAATTCTTCCTTCTCCTTGTTCTATTGCATTTACAAAAAAATTTAAAAATTTTAAAAATTTCTATTGCATTTCGTAAATTTTCAATAGTTATCTTTCCATTCTTAAAATGAGCGCATACAAGTCCTGAATGTAGTTTAGGATGTAGTTTGAACATTTTTCTGGATGCTCGTACCCGATTTTAGGGCATACAATTTCGACATTCGTCGAATGTATCGAGCAGAATCATGTGGGACTGTAGAAATTTTTCTATATAGATTGAGGACTATAGAAATTTCTACAGTCCTATATATATTGAGGACTGTAAAAATTTCAACAGTCCTGTATAATTTAGGACTGTGAAAATTTCTGCAGTCTTGTATACATATAGGACTGTAAAAAATTTTACAGTCCTGAATGTTAAATTAATTTAGGATGTTAAAATTAATTTTTTTTGTCTCTATAGTCACGCCCCTCGGAAGGGCACTGGGGATGAAGATATCGTAAGAAGACGGCCTATTGCGTCGATGCGTAAGGAACACAATATTCAGCGAACTATTGAACCATCTCTCACTATCCGCGACCCCGAGGCGCGCCCTGAAGTTAGGAAACGTCGACTGACGAAGAGGACTGTCACTCGTTCGAAGAGACGTGCTCCTCCTAGTACTTCTGGTTCTTCTTCCTCCTCCGATGAGGACATACCAAATATCCAAAATCGGCCAACTGATGGTTCAGGACCTTCTCAGCATGCAGATAGTCTTGTCGAGACTCTCCCACAAAGCCTCGGAAATCGGCTACTGATGGTTCAGGACCCTCTCAGCAGCCAGATAGTCCAGTCGAGACTTGTCCAAACGGTTGCTCTATGTTGCCGTCGATCGAGAACCATATTGCATACCAAATATGGAACAATCCGGTAAGTACATTACGTTATGATAATTTTATATATAGTTGTAAGTTCTAAGTTCATCCAATTATTTATAGATAAGTACATTTTATATATAGGTATAAGTTCATCCAATTGTTTACTTTTTATGAGAGTTCTCGTATGTTAATGGTGATCAACCACGGCAAAAAATGCAATACATGGAGGTTTGAATTATTGGGAGACGATGTGAAGGCTAAAATTATTCCCACCGGTTTACAATATTTGGATAACTACTCATATACGACGGTGGATAATGCACTGATGTCAGCATTTGTAGAACGATAGCATCCAGAAAGCAACACTTTCCATCTACCAAACGGGGAGTTGACGATTACCCTTGATGACGTCCATAATATATTGGGACTTAGGGTTGATGGTCAAGTCATGATGAATCATACTTTTGACGAATCGAGCATCAACTTTTACGACCATATCGTAGATTATGTATCAGGGTGTCTGGGAGTTGATGCCACTAGTTTTACCACCCTTCAAGAATTCAAGAAGTCGTACGGACTTCCTTTAAAATATTTGGAGGAGATATTCGCTGATCCGGACCCCGAAGTGGATAATAGCAATAATGTGGCCCGTGGATATATGCAGTTCATCTTAGGGGCTGTCGGCATTACGGATAAGTCTGGAACGTCCATACATGCCAAATATCTCCTGAATTTGGACGACATAGACACGGTGGAACAAATATCTTGGGGAAGCGGTATACTCCCATACCTTTACCGCGAGCTTGGTGCGGCATCCCCCGTCGGTTCGAAGACAATATCAGGATGCTAGACTCTACTCCATGTATAAATATACCTTTGTCAACTTGTATACATAATTAAAAATTTTGTTGTTAATTTTTGGACTAATATTTTTTTAACTTGGTTACGTGAAGGCATGGATATACGAGCACTTTCCAACCCTGCAGCGGGCTAAACTTAACCGAGGGTATGCAGAGCACCTTCCTAGAATGTGCAGATGGAAGCCAACTAAGGAAGATGCCAAACGTCCACACACATTGGCCGTCCTACGGAATGCACTCGAAGATATGACGATAGAAGAGGTGAATTGAGACCTAATTTTTTAATGTTTGGTAATAATTTACTAAATGACATTATGCTAAATGACGTTATGCTAAATTTTATGCGTTGCAGATTGTTTGGGATCCATATCGTGATTTGCGACAGACTAGTCGTCCATTGCAACCAGTCGCTTTATATCACGGTCTGATAAGTTGTCATGAAATCGAGGAGGCTTATATGCCTGATAGAGTGCTCCGTTAGTTTGGCTACGTACAAACAGTCCCGAAGTGCACATTGAAAATGATAACTGCTCCGCGAGGTACAAAACCGCTAAACTATATTCCTGCGGCGTTCAACTGGGTCTCGGACTTCTTCACTGAGTGGCAACGTCCCGTTATTAGAGAAACCGAACGGCAACCAGCAGTAAATATGACGGATTGTAGCGACGACTACCTCGCCTACTATACTGGTGTCGGACTACCTACGTTGTTCAAACGCGGAGGCGATATTGTGCGTTTACCATCAGATCTTCCCGCCAAATATGTCTTGTATACTGCATTGGTCAAGATGGTGAGCCAACTTCTTCACTTTTAGTTTGATATGTGTAAATGTTTATAACCTAACAATTTTTTTTTAATTCTCATGAATAGGCTAGAAAAGTGAAGAAGTTGGGAAGAAGCCTCGTAAGTTGCCAGGGTACGAATTATATGGCCATCAATGACGAGCTACAACAAATCGACAACGCTGAAGATTTTCCTTTCTTGGAAAATAGAGAGCAACGTACAAAGAGGCGGCATGAAGTTTAGGCCATGTTTCAGATTTTTATAACTTTGCTAAAATTTGTGTTTGAAGACATGTAAAACTTTACAGTTTGAAAACTTTGAGTGGTTATGTATTGATAAATATTTTGATTGGTTATGTTTTAAGTTGCTACAAGTTGCTACAATTTGTGTTTTAAGTTTGCTACATACAGTTGTTAAATGTGCATAGGCAGTGGCTAAAAATTTGGACTGTCAAATTCTGGACAGTCCAGTAAGCTATCAGGACTGTAAAAATTGTGACAGTCCTAGTTTTACATAAATTTTTGCAGTGACAGTGGCTTCAAATTAGGGCTGTGTGAATTTTGACAGACCTCATAGCTTGTGGGACTGTCAAAATCCTGACAGTCCTAGTTTTACATAAAATTTCCAGTGTGTTAGATTTAGGACTGTCAAAATTTTGACAGTCCACTTAGCTTGTGGGACTGTTGAATTCCTGACAGTCCTAGATTTACATATAAATGTGCAGACAGTGGGTTAAAATTAGGACTGTCAAAAATTTGACAGTCCTCATTGCTTGAGGGACTGTCAAAATCATGACAGTCCCAGTTTTATATAAAATAGACAGTGGGTTAAAATTAGGACTGTCACAATTTTGACATTCCTCTTGGCTTGTTGGACTGTCAAAATTTTGACAGTCCTAATTTTATATATAAAGGTGGAGACAGTGGGTTAAAATTAGGACTGTCAATATTTTGACAGTCCTCATTTCTTGTGGGACTGTCAAAATCCTGACAGTCCTACTTTTATATAAAATAGACAGTGGGTTAAAATTAGGACTGTCACAATTTTGACAGTCCTCTTAGCTTGTTGGACTGTCAAAATTTTGACAGTCCTAATTTTATATATAAAGGTGGAGACAGTGGGTTAAAATTAGAACCGTCAACATTTTGACAGTCCTCATTGCTTGTAGGACTGTCAAAATCCTGACAGTCCTAATTTAATATAAAATAGACAGTGGGTTAAAATTAGGACTGTCACAATTTTGACAGTCCTCTTAGCTTGTGGGACTGTCCAGATTATGACAGTCCTAATCTTACATATAAAGGTGGAGACAATGGGTTAAAATTAGGACTGTCAAAATTTTGACAGTCCTCATTGCTTGTGGGATTGTCAAAATCCCGACAGTCCTAGTTTTATATAAAATAGACAGTGGGTTAAAATTAGGACTGTCACAATTTTGACAGTCCTCATAGCTTGTGGGACTTTCCAGATTGTGACAGTCCTAGTTTTATACAGATTTTGCCTCATTGCACAACATACAGTTCAATATACAGTTCTAGATTTATACAGATTTCTTTCATTGCACAACATACAGTTCAATATACAGTTCAACATACATGGATCATTGCACAACATATAGTTCAATATACAGTTCAACATACATGGTTCATTGCACAACATACAATATAAGATGAATCAATCGATTAGAATATCAAAGTAGTCATTCGGCAAGATTTTTGGATCCTCCATCTTCACCATCTTCTTATATCCAGCAATTGCATCCGTGTAGGGTGTCGTCCATGCGATCGCTTCCTCTGATGCGTGTTTATACCATAGCGTAGAAGGTGGAGGAATAGGAGAATGACCGATCAACCTTGGGATGACAAAGTGTTGTCCGACAAGCCCTATCGAACATAGATTGGATAGTCTGTGTTCGGCCGGGGGAGCGCACATTGGAAAGAAAGTATTGTTAATGCCTTGTGAGATAATTACAATAGGTATCTTATACCTATTAGAGAATACGTACGTAGCAGGCGGGACATCCATGTAATCCGGTAACTGTTTTCGTACAAGGTATGCTTGCCAACAAATCTCTAACAATTTCTTCGCCGAGTATCTGCCTATAGAAGGGTAGACGAGACTCTAACTCCTCGTATAACTCTTCCCTAACCTGTCTCCATCCTGCTTCAACTGAATAGCCTAGATGTCTTGCTAGTGCATGATATCCACAATGGCCATCCTTAGGAACATCAACAATAGACCAAATGAAATCCCGTATCTCAGGTAGAAAATTTAGAATGTATAGACTATATGAATCAGAGAAGTTATCTAAACCCTCCGCCGTGACTGCATCATTCGTTTTCTGTTTTTCCTCCCTTCGAATAGTAAGCTTACTCTTTTTCTGCGAAAATACCACACTTTCGATAACCGACTTTGCCTCAACTTGCTCTAAATTACGTTCAATATGTTCAAACAAGGATGGATCTCTTTTAGTTGACTCCATCTCCTTCTTTTTTGCTCTACTCATTCTTGAGTGTGGTCTTCCCTTAGGAGTTCGAACAACAGATGGCTCTTGCAATCGAGTTGTTGCCAGGACTGCAATTTCTTGGATTTTAACCTTAATGGATCTTCTCTCCTGTTCTGATGCGACACACCACCTTGCGTGCAGGAGTTTCACTTGTGGCAAAGAAAAGAAATCATCGTGAACTTCCACCATCGGCATTATCAACAGCTGTCTCCAACGTTGATCAACTACATCTATTGGATAGGTATCGATTGACGACGATATTCGTTAATCTCATGTGCACAAGGAAGGCCGAGTGAATGTCGATATGAACAACCGCAAACATCGGGATCATAACCAACCGACTTCGCCTAACAATCTTCTCAAACAATAAGCCCAAGGCCTTGTGAGATACTACATGGATTAAACCATCCAAAAGGTGTTCATGCTTGTATTCATGCTTTGCAATATTGAGGCTCATCTCAAATGATGCTACAATCTCATTCACCGTGGAAATAATCATCAAATGAATCGATTGCCAAACAGAGACAAAATTACCGACCGATGACCGTAGATATCTTTTTAAACTTGAGTGTGATCCTTCGACCCGGTTCGTAGTGATTGTGCCATAATGCTTCACCATGTTCGTCCATGCTAAGACGAATTGTTCTTTATGTGGTTCTAGCCAAGTATCTTTGATATAAGATATGCATGTCGGGTTACTCGTCTCCCACTTTTGTTTGAACATGTACCATGCTGTGTCGTAGCTGTCTGTAGTACTTGCTCGCCATACAAGACTCCAATCACTGTAGAATTCTTCGAAGCGAACCATGTCGATTTTACCGTCCATATTTTCAAATTTCTTCTTGCATTGAACTTGGATATTTCAATTTATATACTAAGTGCATAGTAGTCTATGCACATGAGGAAATACAATATCTATAGCATTTATCAGCGCATATTCTCTGTCGGTAACAAAAACAGAGGGCTCTTTGTATCATGTGTAAAGGGATTGTAGTTTCCTCAACGCCCAAGTGTAATCCTCTACTGTCTCACTCTTCATAAAACAAAAAGCGACTGGAAATATTTTTCCCGTAGACGTAAACCCAATAACGTGAAAAAGTTGCATCTTGAACTTATTGGTCTTATATGTACAATCAAGGGCCAACACGTCTGCGAAGGACCGAGCCAAGTGTGTGCAATCAGGATGAGCCCAAAATAATGAAATGAGTTCATCAGTTTGTGGATGTCTTCTATGGTACTCCACATAGTGATGCTCCACAAGCAACTTCAATACTTGCTGTATCGCCATTCTTCCTTTCATACTATTACATTTCGCTCTCGCCAAACTATTATAGATCGTCCTCATGGTTGACTTCTTTCCATCTTCTTTTTGTCATACGGCAGAATAAATTTGTTTCGGTGCAACTCCGGAAAGGAACATTTCTTCAACCAACTTTCTCTCATCCTCCTTCAACCGTGCCACGTAGGTATGACCCGTAAGTGTCTCTGGAGTAGGATGATTGTGTATTCCATTCTTAACTTCGATTATACACTTCACATCTTCTACTTTTACAATCAACAACTTAAATGGACAACCACATTTTCTCGTCTCGACGTTTTTCTTGGGGATTTTTTTTTCAACAACACCTTTTTTTTTATGATGCTCCCTGAAAACACCTCCTCTTTCGCAGCCCAGCTCTACATATTTTTCGTCCGGCCGAGATCTGATGGATCTTGCAATGACAATGACTATATTATGTCGTCTTTCAACTTCTCTGCACCAATCTAATGCTTCTTTCTGGGATGCAAATTGAATATCCGTTGAGAATATATCCTCCACATCAACCCCAATAGCAGGATGTACCACAACATCTGTACGAGCTTGGTCCTATAACAAATATAAAATAATCTAAAATTTAATAACTTTAAATAATTGACAGTTCAAATAATTTACAGTCTTTAAGATTCAGGACTGTCACTATTTTGATAGTCCACTTAGTATATAGGACTGTCGAAATTATGACAGTCCTATATTAATATATGACTGTCGAATTATTGACAGTCCTATATTTATATAGGACTGTCGAATTTTATACAGTCCTTACACGATGACTGTCGAATTAGGGTTGTCATTTTACGTACCGTACGTGCTTCGGAACAACCGACATGTTCTTCGGAAGGACCGGAGTGCATATTTAATGGATTGCATGATCCGACTTCTTCGTCGAACATAATTTTATGCATCGCTCCTACAATAGTCAAATAAAACTAAATTTTTTGCGACAATCGCAAAACTTATTCATTGTATGTTGTCGAAGACATACCGGAAGAATATTCGTTGGACAATCACCAAAGCAAATTTTTTTTCCACTTGGGACCACAACTATCAAATTCCAAAGTTAGGTTTAGATTTTTGGACTTGGAAGAATGAGAGATTTAGGGTGAAAAACAAAGAAGAGAAATAATTTTTACTTATATAGGTTAGTGTGGACTAGTCCTAAGTAACTTTAAGGAGTAGCAAACTTAAAATTTGTACAAAATTTTTAATGGACTAGTCCCAAATAAACTATGTAGTGCCCTTATCAACAGCCTTTCCTCACCAGCTGTGTGAATCTCTCAACTTAAAAAAGAAAAAAAAAAAAAAAAAACTGGTTCTCATCCTCCTCCCCCCTTCCTCTCCCCAACTCTTTCTGATTCTCCAGCAAACAGAAATGGAGATCAGATCTGACCCATAGAAACCCTAAACAATTTCAAAAAAATTCCACAAATAGAGTGGATCGAGAGGAGGAGGAAGAAGGAGACCAATGGCTGGCGCTGTGTCGGCACTGTTCCTCCTCGACATCAAGGGCCGCGTTCTCGTCTGGCGCGACTACCGCGGCGACGTCTCCGCCGCCCAGGCCGAGAAGTTTTTCGCCAAGCTCATCGAAAAAGAGGTACTCTTTCTTCGACAATTCGAGCACAAAAAAAGAATTTATTTTCCCTCCAGATCTGAGAATTTAGGGTTTCGGTGAGTGGAGCAGGGAGATCCGGAGTCCCACGACCCAGTCGTCCACAGCAGCGGCGTCAGCTACATGTTCATCCAGCACAACAACGTCTTCCTCATGACCGCTTCCCGCCAGAACTGCAACTCCGCCAGCATCCTCCTCTTCCTCCACCGCGTCGTCGACGTGAGTCCCTCATTTATTTCCCAAGCCCAAAGTTCCCACTTTTCCCATAATTTATGTGGTCTGACGACGCGGTGTCTGAAATTTCAGGTCTTTAAGCATTACTTTGAGGAGCTGGAGGAGGAGTCTTTGCGGGACAACTTTGTCGTCGTGGTAAGTTTGAGTTGAATATTGTTGTCGATGTGCCGTTTCGGAATGGAAAGTTACTGAATTTGTTGGTAATTTTGGGGCGCAGTATGAGTTGCTGGACGAAATGATGGATTTCGGGTACCCACAGTTCACCGAGGCGAAGATCCTCAGCGAGTTCATAAAGACGGATGCGTACAGGATGGAGGTCACACAGAGGCCCCCAATGGCTGTGACGAACGCCGTGTCGTGGCGGAGTGAGGGGATACGGTACAAGAAAAATGAAGTAGGTTGTTTTGGGGATTTCGGTTCCCGTGGATCTTTCTAATTGAGGGGTTTTGTCAGTGATCTTGTTGTGAATTGTGTGTTCTTGTTTAAACAGGTGTTCTTGGACGTGGTTGAGAGTGTTAATATTCTCGTCAACAGCAATGGACAGATTATACGCTCGGACGTTGTTGGAGCGCTGAAAATGAGGACGTATTTGAGGTACACCCATCTAGCTTTCCAGAAATTTATTTTCTTGATATATTATTTTATCTCTTCCACTATATGAAATGTTACAAGTCTCTAAAGTTTATTAATGAAAGAAAGTCGTACTTCTAAATATGTAACTTAATGCTATTGTTAACTACTGATCAAGTTTAGTCTGCAATGTAAGTGCTAGAAGAAAAAAAAATGGTATGATCTGTTCCCCTGGCCTAAATTGCCTCAAGAATAGATTAGCAATTTCTTTTCTAAGTCATAACATAACATAGCACGGATAAATGACTTCTTGTAGTAAGTCGGACACAACATCTAGTCTCTAAGTCATTCCGAAATGGTGCTTTTGACAGTTTTTCAGTCCTTCATTCCTGATGATTGTATTTTTTTATAAGTACACCTGGTTTCAGTTTTACATTGGTTTGATTGCCATAATTCAAGAAAACTTTATCTTGACAATTGAAACATAAGCCAAAGGCAACTGTAGGTCCGATTCCGAACTGCAAACCTGGACTGAACTGAGCCTTTCTAAAAATGAGTCCTATGAATTTGAAATCAACGAGCTGCTCTAACTCAAGTCTCCAGTATAAGGACTGGATATAATCTATGGCCCTTTAACATTCTCCCATTAGCTTCAAAGTTATTAGGTGTACTGTAAGATTTAAAGCACATTTAAAGCCCTTTTGCACTTCATACTAGTAAAAATGAGTCCTATGAATTTGAAATCAACGAGCTGCTCTAACTCAAGTCTCCAGTATAAGGACTGGATATAATCTATGGCCCTTTAACATTCTCCCATTAGCTTCAAAGTTATTAGGTGTACTGTAAGATGGAAAGCACATTTAAAGCCCTTTTGCACTTCATACTAGTAGAAAACATATTCCACTTTTTGATGCGGTCAACCTTTCCTTTACTAATAGGGTCATCCTCCACTTTCTCCAACTACAAGTTCCTCTGTATAATTCCTTTTCTTACCATTTTCCTCTTGCATAGACGGAACACAGTTGGCTTTGGCAATTCCTGCTTAGTTGATTACATCCCTATGCTTCTAGCAAGTATCCGTGCACGCGGCCCAAAGATGCTATAAATGGTTCACCATATGATATGATAGTTTCTATGATCAAATCATGGGTGTGGCAGGAAGATATGGGTGTTTAATGCTGATACATTTACTTCCATTTAGAAAGTAACATTGTGAGTTCTATGGACACTCAACTTCGAGCATTATCATGTCCTATGATTGATGCACGAAGTCTCGGTATATATCAGGATCAACTTTACCTTTGTATTTAGGGATATCAAGACGAGTCCCTTTGCTTTCTTAAATTAAAGTAGGTAAAGGTTGATGGTTATTTCTTTAGTGTGGTATTTAATGTCTGGGTAGTGGACATTGTAGATACAATAAAGCAGTTATGGATTCATGGAGAAGGACAAAATTTCTGGAAGGTTGTTTGTGATGGAGAGTGGTGATAGTTGTAGGGATGGCGATGGTCATAGGCTTCATGAAAGTGGGATAAGGAGCAGCTGATGTCAATTATCCAGATCCATTGGTGGAAGTTTCAAACGACAAGGGAACTGAGTCTGGCTACTATCGGACCTGTTTGAACTTTTGTGGTGTAGTATCAAGGGAAGCCAGGGAAACCGACTCTACTGGTGATTTGCATTAGTCCAACTGGCTTCCTTCTGGGACTCCTTGGGTTGTGTCAGGCAATCCATACTTGAGAAGGTCATCCGTGCAGGCATAAGATTCACTGTCAAATAAGAGGCAGACCTCTTCGAACAATTTTAGTTAACTAAGTGGAAGGAACTATTACATTAATATAAGAACTCCTAAATTGAAACCAGAACAAACTCTTATTATTTTTAATTGAAGCTCATGTAAGATGTATTTTAACTTAAATAAATTCATGATTGCTCCCAACTTTAAGGAGTTCTAACAAAATCCCTAATCAAAACTATTGGAAAGACCAAGGTCAACAAACCCCAAACTTAAAACCCTTGCTACCAAATTCCATATGATCAAATACATCAACCTGACAATAATAAATTTTCTTTTGATGTTCTCTCTTTTTTTTTACACATTATCTTGAACACCTTGGGCAACAATTGGTTCATACTTCATAGCCCTGGTAGGTTTCCCACATTACTTATCTCTGGTGGAAGCTTTCAGGCAACCGTTCCCAATTTCTAACCTAAAACTTGTGGGCTATTTGATGTGTTTGGTTCATATTCTATTATCAAAAGACTCAAAACATCACCTAGGGTGCTGATTGCTGAAGAGAGCAATGGGACATAAAGCACCCGTTTGGTGCCTTCCAATAATATCCCTGGAGAAATAGGATGATAGGAGCTTAGAAGACAGAAGGGGGGAGCGGGGACGGGAGCAGGAGTAGATAAATGCAACTACTTAGAAGAGTTTAAAGTTGGGAGCGTGATGGGATCGTGCGCTAATAATTTTTTTAATGTTTATTAATTATTGTTATCAAATTTTATAGATATTTTAATATTTATTAGAATTTATAAAGTCACTTCAAAGTTACAGAGAGATCATTTGCATTGTGATTTTTATGATGTCAAGGTAAGTAAGCCTTAGTTTCTTTTTACTTTGATGAACATGTATTAAAAATTCTTCAACTTTCTTTCCAAATTTTATGTCATCTTTTAAAATCCTGGTCTTGTTATGGGAAACATTCATGTCGTCGGAAAACGCACTTCCGTCGCAGAGGAAACAAGCTCCCAAGTTAGAACTGCCGAATCGAGGTTCTTACTAAAATTTGTTGGTCTCCTAAGAGTTTCTGGCTTCTAAGGATAGGAGTGAAAGGCTCCATGAGGGGGTGATGATGGCAGATCTGATAGTTGTGACACTTGCTGAGTCAGATCAGCGAGTGTGGTTAAACTTGTGGCTCTTGCTCTTGTGTTTTATGATTTGTGTAATATCTGTGATCAAAGGTACCCTTTGATCCCATCACCAGTAAAGAATATGATGGGTTCAAGCGACTGGGAGGAGGTTCGCCAGGAAGTTCTGGGAATGAATAATCATTAACGGCACTTGGTGTTGGTTCCTTACAGGAAATAAAAAGGTTGCAATGAGGATTATCACAGTAATAGCAATGATCATTGATAAAATTCTCAACATTTTCTTAAGACGATCAAGGAGATCTTTTGTGGAGATACAATGAAGATTCGTCAGAAGATAAAATACAATGTCATAGCAATCTTAAGAAGAGACCCTCCTTGCTAAGTGTATGAGACATGGTGTCTATTTGAAGATATTAGCAAGGTACTGATTACATCTCAGTCCTTTCCTCTGTTAGCTTCTGAAGTTCTGAGGAGGCAACACATCATTGTTTTATGCCACTGCTTAATCTCATAGAAGGATCTTCTCTCCGTTACATTTGATGCATGCATGCGTGCACACACACACACACACACCCCACATAAGCATCACTCTCAAAACATTTTATTAATCCCAAGTGCAAGTAACGATTTCAATAGGAAATATAGCTGGGAAATCCACGCTCCCCAGAGATTCTGGCTCTTATATCCAAAGTAAATCTCAGCCTAGCTGTATACAATCTTTTTAAAGTTCCTTACGATCCTACTTAAAGTAGCCAAAATTCAAAGATCCAAAACCTAGAACTCAACCAATTTTATTTTGACTTTTGTCAATCTGAATTTGGAAGGAGAAACCTGAGTGAAGCACATAAGTTTGGCATGTTTGCACTTGTCCATTCTCCTAGATTTTCTCCAATATTTGGTAAATGGCTACACAATAGCTAGTTCCTCCTTACATGAGTTTTTTGGGCAGATAGAAGCACAACATTGGCACTGAGGGGTTGCGAAACTGTAGTCATCCACAAGCATCATATAGTGACCTATGGGGAAATAGGAAGAGGCCTAGAGAACGAAGGCTGCATAAAGAGAAGAATGGCAGAGGCAATCTTTTCAATTAGCGAGGCAACTTGTGCTGGATGCCCATTGAATTCAGTGATGTGGCTGTGGGTGATAACATGGATCTTAAGGAGGTGGTTGGCAACATCTGTATGGGTGAAAGTCAATGATCGCACTGGTGGAATACTAGTCTAAAATAATCAAATCGAAGTGAGGCTTCTACATCCAAGGTTGTGAAAAGCATTAGGCGCTAGTCGGGTGGGTACCCGCCGCCTAGCGCCTACCCCGCCTAGGCGGCCTCCTAGATGTAGGCGGTTCAAAAGATTTTTTCTTTCTTTCAAAACCTAATAAAAATTGCATAAAAAGTCCATAAAATCCCATAACATGCATAGTCGGGTGTTGGGGGGACTAGGCGGACGCCTAGGCGGGCATCGGGCAGACACCAGCTGACTAGGCGGCCGCCTTTTAGAACAGTGACATCATAGCATTCAGAACAGGAACCAGATACATGCTCTGATACAAAATTTACACAGACAGAGATGCGCCTGCAGTCAAGTAGCACAGTAGGAAGTGTACTGTCACAAAAATATCTACTAGAGTTTGCAGCGAAAGGTTGCAATGAAAAGTAACTACGATCTCTCTAAAAAAGCTAAGCCTAGTATATCAATATACTCTCATATCTTCAAAACTAAGAAAATAAGAAACTCTAGAGACTATTTATAGCCTTTAGCGGACTATTTTGACACCAAATAGGACTGATATCATCCTTAAACGAACATGAAAAATGCCCACAAATAATGATTTAAAAACCGAATTCGAAGTAGACCTGGATTGCAACTCAAACTGGACACGAGCCTCCATGTTTAACATGGCCTGAAACCGTCTTCAGAGTTTCAACTAGAGCCTACGTTATTATATAAGAACCAGGTTAACGGGAAAAGAGTTCTGTTTTCTCGTCTAAGTTTCAACGCGTATCTGTTAACTCAATCTTAGCCCACGCTTAACTCGATATGCTCCATATGGATGATAAAAATATTTAAGCATATATCAGATACCAACCAGAGTAGTGGGTTTCTCTTGATATACTGCCTATATTGACCATAACATGACAATGAATTTTAGCCTCGATATTGTTTTTAGGTTGAGCTTGACATGTGGCTGATATTTTGGATGCATCAGCTAACAACGTTGGCCTCTACATGAAAATGTGAGCTTCAACAGTGGTAGTAATGTAGCTATTAAATATTAATCCTTTTAGCTGAGAACACTGTTGGTTAGTTCAACAAGATGCTACTGATATCTTTCTAGGCTCTAGTACGCTGTTAAGGTAGAATCTTAAAACTGCTATACTCACATTTGTGACTTATCCATGCCCATAATAAACATGTGAGGCACATCTCAGATGAAAACATATGTTGTTTTGGATGTGTCTTTCATGATCCCATATCTAATGCCATCGAGTTTGGCTCCAACATTGCCCGAGTACAATTCTCCAAAGTATCTCAGTCCTTAAAGTTCAAACTTGATCTCAACTACTTTTTGTCAGAAGTAGGTTGAGCTGTGTCCACAACCTCCTAATTACCCACTGGTGGCGAAGCAATGGACCCAACATTCCTGTTAAGGTCATCATCCCTTGGTACAACATTTGAATTCTCCTAGGACATAACGTTCTTGCCATTCTCGGTGCTTCACTTTGGTAAATATTTGTAGTCATCCTCCTCGAGAGTCCATACCTTGCCTCAGGTACTTGCATTTTGTTTAACACTCGTTAACCTTAGAGTACCTGTTAGAGACCTATATTTGCTGATATAAACCAAGGCCCCTACTACAAAGTGGAAGATTTCATGTTATGATGGGAGCTGAGGGCCACAAGCGAGCTAAGCATCCGGAGATCTAGGATGTTCAAACTCTCGCTTGAAGTTTCCAGTATAATACTAAGGTCCTTAAGGGCTTATTCTGTAGGGTACCAAGGAGAAAGAGAAGTTTCCAGTATAATACTAAGGTCCTAAAGGGCTTTTTAAATATTTTATAAACAAATCTCTACACTATATTAATGTTAAAAGTAACATCAACTTGAGAAGAGCCCACTTATATGAAGTAATTAGTTTCATTAGTGAACATGTTGTTTCTACTCAATTTAGAACTTTTCATCTTGTAATTTTTTTTTATTGTTTTGAATCAAGTTTGGCAACACTTTATTTCTAGAGAGTATAGCATCATAGATGAGTTATTTATACACATTGTTGGAAGATGGAAACCAGTTAGAACTTAAGTTCTTTAAGTACGAACTATTTGAATATTTTGACAAAGTTAAGTTAGTGACAACTGCTGATAAATTTCTCAGAGTATTTCTCTTTCTTGTCTTCTTCATCCACTACCTAAACAGCTACTAGGATTCCATGTTTGGAAATCTTGTCCAAACATTCCTTAGTGAGCAGGGCTTCTGCATTCTTCCTGTTCATAAACAGTTAGCAAATCACGACTTGTGAAGATCAATACAACAAAAACTACCTTCATCCCAAAATTTTGGGGCCGGCTAGTGCGGAGATAAATAAATTTCTTGATTAATTTTATGGACCTAATTCCTGAGTTGTTTAAGACAAGCATGGGGCTCAAAATGATGATTGGATGATGGGATTCTTGGTGAACAACAAAAATAGTCAGTATGGAAATCAAACTCTCTAATTTTGATTGTAAGTACACTTACATTCAAGTAATTGTGAAGAAAGAACATGTAATTAGCATTATCCCTGAGTTAGTAGATAAACCCTTCTAATAATCTCAATGTAGTGTGTGAACCCGATCATCTACTGAAATTATAGACACAAACAGGCTCTTGTTATCAGAGAGCCAAGCTAGCTACCAAAGGTTGCCTTGGTCACAAGTAAAATGTGTTGGTCTCTGAGCGTTGACTTCTCTATCTGTGAGGGTGATTATCAGCAAACACTGAATATTTAAGGTCTTTATATCTGTATATCAAATTCAAAAAAAGTCGAGATACACTTTATTCAATTAGCTGATCTTGACTATTTATCATTGTTTTCTTGCATGTCTTTGTTTTGAATTTGTGTAAAAATTTCAGGGCTCATTATCTATAAAATAAATAAAATATGGGACTAAAATTAGGAACCTATTGTAGTATACGATGAGAAGCCTGATGAATTCAATTGGTTGAGCGGGGGTCCTATGATCTAATAATGAAATACAATTAAATATTATTTGCCAATGTGTGATTGCATTTAACGTAATTTCCACTCATATACTCATCTTCTATTGGGTTATGGCTCCAAAAGAGGTGCTAATATCAAAAGACAATTTAGTAAACGTGATACAAGAATTGGTTTGGTACAAGGAGTAATGATATAGCTTTATTTTCCTCTTACTGTGTCTTATTGAGTAATTGTTTTTACTTAGTAGCACCTATATTTCCCTCATGTCTTTTCGGACTGGTTTATAGGCTTTAGCATTCAGACAGGGCTGTTGAAACTTAGTGCGTGCCTATCTTGGAAGCACTGTCCTAATAACATGACTTTTCCTTGAAAGGTTAATTAGTTATAGCTTTGTGAACTGTCAGTTTTTGGAAGATTTCAAGAAGCGGATTTTTCACCCTTCTGCTGGTTATGACACAATAACTTATGATTTGATAAATCTGTAAAAAATTGGGAATAAACACTATTTATTGGTCAGGAAATTCTGTTGTTTCTGAAAAATATCTCCCGGCTAGTAGTAGTGTTTTTATATGGACTTCAGCACCTAGGAAATTGAATATTACTTGAATGTTGATCAACTGGGTGGGGTCTTGGAGGGGATGGGTGTTGCTAGAGATTAAAAAGGGAAATCTTATTTCCTCATTCTTATGCTATTTGTTCAAATCCAGTGGCAAACTTTAGAGTACTGTTTGATAGTATATTTTATTTTATGGATTTCAAATTTCAAATTTTGATCGACAGTTACAACCATGTCAAAAAATATCTATCTGAAGATCTATTGGAGATCCCTTTTATAAAAGCAAATGCCCATTTAAGCTATCCCCAATCTGAGCAAGAATAAATATTGCTAGTAGATAGTAAAATTGGTGTTTTAATTGGGCTCCTTAAAGGGAAAATTTATCAATTATATCGAGGAAGGCATAATTAGTAGAGCAAGATACAGGGAAAATGGTGCAAGTTCTAAGTGCGTAACACGAAAATTGTGGATGGAAGTCTTCGAAGTCCTAGTAAAGAAACAAAATGCATTCTGCTTCATCCTATTACCATTTACCAGTTGGTATGAAACCCCATTACCTATTGTATTTGTTTCCTCTGCAATCTGCAACACACAACGTGTCCCTGTTTGATTGTAATTCCAATATTTGCGTACATACACAATCACTAATAAGTTCACTTGAATCGTATGTGTCAATTGTTTTCATGGTTAAAAGTGGTTAGATTTAACAGGAGGAACATAAGAAACAACTAAAGCGGAACCAGTGGATTTCTCAACCAGAAACATTTGAGTTATAACGAAAATTTTCCAAACACCCACAGAAACTTCTTGTTCAGGGGATCCAACTAGGATTTAAAAGTTTCAACATTATCATTTTGATTGACCTATCCGCAGAAGTTTTCAGCTTGAAATTCTTTTAAATTGTTGTTTACATCGCTGAACTGAAACAACTTTAATAGAGCAAGGTTGTGAAAAGCGCTAGGCGCTAGTCGGGCGGGCACCTGCTGCCTAGCGACTAGCCTGCCTAGGCGGGGAGGCCTAGATCTAGGCGGTTCAAAAAAATAAAAAAAATCCAAAAAGAAACCTACTGCAAATTGCAGAAAAGGGCTATAAAATCCCAAAACATGCATAGTTAGGTGCCGGGGGGACTAGGCGGGCGCCTAGGCGGGCATTGGGCGGGCACCTGATGCCTAGCACCTAGGCGGCCGCCTTTTAGAACAGAGTAATAGAGCATTCTTTTTTTGCATACATTTCTCCGTGCAAGTTTCTATCGATTGAATAATTTCTCTGTACCTCATAAGGTCAAATTTGTTGTGTACAAACAATGACTCAATAAGTTGTGGCTTATGCAGTGGAATGCCAGAATGTAAGCTCGGGCTAAATGACAGGGTACTTTTGGAGGCTCAAGGGAGGACGACAAAGGGAAAAGCCATAGATCTGGATGACATTAAATTTCACCAGTATGTGGTTTCATTCTATTATCTAGTTTTTATCCCAATTTATTATTTCCATATATATTCATGAAAATGATAATTTTTAAGATCCAAGATAAGTATTCCGAATGCAACATGATTGTTCACTTTCTTCCAAGGTGTGTGCGTTTGGCTCGTTTTGATAATGATAGGACAATATCCTTCATACCACCTGACGGAGCGTTTGATTTGATGACATATCGACTTAGTACTCAGGTACACTTTCTAACTTCTTAATTATTAGTTTTATAAATCTGATTATATTTGAAACTCAATTTTTTTTTATTTAGAATTCTTAATCTAATTAGATTTAACTTGCAACATAAATTATATGTCATTCAGTGATTAGATATGATCAAAAATTGTTTTGGATTTAGATGCAAATGTAATACTATTAACATTCTTATATAGCAAGGAAGATGTGGGAAAAGGTTACAAAATTATATATGTTGAATTTTACTTATTTTGGTGGATTGATAATGAACAGCTGGCCGATGCCAGGAGCACTAGCATTATGTTTTTGACTGAATGCCTTGTAAATTTTACCAAGCTTAAACTTCTTTTTGCCAATTTCCCCCGTTATTTGTGTTCATTTTATCCAATTATTAGCATTGCTGAACATTTAGGTAAAACCTCTAATCTGGGTGGAAGCTCAAGTAGAGAGGCACTCAAGAAGTCGTATTGAAATAATGGTAAAGGCAAGGAGCCAGTTTAAGGAGCGGAGGTACCATTCAGTTTTCATTGCTGCCAAGTTCTTGGTCTGCTGATGCTTTTTGGAGTATCTTTGTAATGAACTTCACAGTATCATATTTATTTCCATGCAGCACTGCAACAAATGTTGAAATCGTACTGCCTGTGCCTCTAGATGCTACCAACCCTAATGTGCGGACATCCATGGGTTCTGCTGCATATGCACCGGAAAATGATGCATTAGTGTGGAAAATAAAATCTTTTCCGGGAGGAAAGGTATTATTTCAACTTCTTACAAACAATCCTATCTGTCATGAATGTCTGAAGGATGCTTGAAGTTTTTGTTGGGAGTTTATAATGCAGCTGTAACTTTTTCTGGCTAAGGCCCACGTCTGGCTGACCTACTCTGCGCATTGCCTTGCTGGCTTGGTGTCAAAAGGAAATGTTTTGACTAAGGCCTGATTCGGTCCCTTAAACCAAATTGTCTTGGAGGGGTATTACAAATTTAAGTCAGCAGGCTAAAGAGAATTGAACTTGAGACTGCTTGGTTTATATATATATATATATATATATATATATATATATATATATATATATATATGCTTAGTTTATCACAACTTTTAATAATTTATATGGTTACAAATAGCACTGAAAATGGATAATAGGCAGCAAAATTAATTTTAATGAGAAAAAATTGAGGGTATAACTTAGCCTATGCCATGTTTACTTCAGCCAAACAAACATGTCCTGAAGAACCGAAACAATCAAGTCATGTTGATGGTTTCAAAGAATAGATCGAACTAGTCTCTCCTGGTGCCACAAAGCCTCCCACTAGGGTGGGTCAAGAAGTACACAGTCTATTCGGCTATCCCGATAGTTTAAAATGAAAGAAGAAATATATCCTATATAATGTCCCCTTCCAAGAAATTAGAAGTACACATCACTGTCTTCTGTCAAAAAAAAAATCACTGTCAGCAAGTACCGGCTACACGAGACAGACCGACTCACTACAGAGGCTTCGTGTGATAGCTCCTCCTTTACATTTAATTCAGAAAAGACACTCTGTTTAGAAGATCTATGCTGCTGCCGATAAATCACTTTCTGTTTGACCCTAACCCTTAGGCTGAAGACGTTAAGAAAAGACCCTGACCCTAAGGCTGAACACTTCTCACCAAATACGTCACTTCTGTTTTTTCATTCTCATTCTCTTCTTCATGGCTGCTCAAGTAAACCACTTCTTCGTCGTGATAGCAATGCTCCTATTTTTTAGAGCATCTTTCTCCGTTCCGCCGCCGGCATCAGTTCTCTTACCGTCTACGTCTCCGACTCTCGCTCCGTCATCGTCTACGTCTTCGTCTCCATCGCCTTTGCCTTTGCCTTTGCCTTCTTCTCTTGAAGTTTCTCCGTCGGCTTCGTCTCGTTTGGCTCTCGCTCTGTCATCGTCTACGTCTACGTCTCCATCTCCTTCGTCTTCTTCTCCTGAAGTTTCTCCGTCGATTTCAGACTATGATTCTCCGACGGAATTGTCCGGCACGAATGCGGCCGACAATGCTGCCACTCTGACTGCGTTTGGTGTTGTTGCGGTTGTGTTCTTCTAGAGAATATGTGTAGTGTATGCAGAGATGGAGCTATTGGTTGGCTGCTCCAATCTTTTTGGGAGATGTTAGTATATGTATGCAAGTGTGAGTGTAATATGCAGAGATGGAGCTATTAGTTGGCTGCTCGAATCTTTTTGGAAGATGTTAGTATGTATGCAAGTGTGAGTGTAATATGTATATTGTAACTGTGTGTCAACTGCAACAACACCAAACGCCGTCAGAGTGACAGCATTGTCGGCCGCATTTGCGCCGGACGATTCTGTCGGAGAATCATAGTCTGGAGTCGACGGAGAAACTTCAGGAGAAGAAGGCGAAGGAGATGGAGACGGTGACAGCGAGAGCCGAACGAGACGGAGCCGACGTAGAAACTTCAGGAGAAGAAGGCAAAGGCGATGAAGACGGTGACGGAGCGAGAGCCGGAGATGTAGACGGAGCGAGTGCCGAGACGTAGATGGTGAGAGAATTGATGTCGGCGGCGGAACGGAGAAAGCTGCTCCAAAAAATAGGAGCACTGCCATCACGACGACGAAGTGGTTTACTTGAGCAGTCATGAAGAAGAGAATGAGAATGAAAAAACAGAAAATGACGTGTTTGGTGAGAAGTGTTCAGCCTTAGGGTTAGGGTCTTTTCTTAACGTCTTCAGCCTTAGGGTTAGGGTCAAACAGAAAGTGATTTATCGGCAACAGAGATCTTCTGAACATAGTGTCTTTTCTGAATTAAATGCAAAGGAGGAGCTATTACACGAAGCCTTTATAGTGAGTCGGCCTCCCTCCTGTAGCCGGTACTTGCTGACAGTGATGTTTTTTTTTTTTACAGAATACAGTGATGTGTACTTCTGATTTCTTGGGAGGGGACATTATATAGGATATATTTCTTCTTTCATTTTAAACTATCGGCATAGCCGAATAGACTGTGTAGTTCTTGACCCACCCTAGTGGAAGGCTTTGTGGTACCAGGAGAGACTAGTTCGATCTATTCCTTGAAACAGTCAACATGGCTTGATTGTTTAAGTTCTTCAGGACATGTTTGTTTAGCTGAAGTAAACAGGACATCGGCTAAGTTAAACCCTCAATTTTTTTCTCATTAAAATTAATTTTGCTGCCTATTATCCGTTTTCAGTGCCATTTGTAATCATATAAATTATTAAAAGCTGTGATAAACTATATATATATATATATATATATATATATATATATGGTTAAAACCATCTATGATTACTAACTAGACCACTCAATTGTGATTTTTCATAAAACATTAAGTATATAATTGGATCAATATATCTATATAGTAGGAAACCAAAACTCAGGGGAAGTGGGTCCGCCCCTGCACAGACATATTGAATCCACAACCCTGATCCGGTCTAACAACTTAGACACATCAATGAACGATTTGGAAGTTCCCAAGGAAAAACATACAGATTGCTATGTAAATTATTCAATTTATATAAGTTTTTCGATTCTGAAGTGGGGTGTGGAGACAAGTAAACCTCCATAGATTTGTTTCTTATGCAATCTAGTTGCTTCGAGAAGTTGAGTGCTTTCAATATAAATAACCCATCATAAAATTCTGTACTGGTCGAATTTAGATTCAATTCCTATGAGTAGCATCCATAATCTGATTAGTTAACAACAATTGGACTTCACTATGGTATTCTACGGATTTTCATGTGTTGACCCGACTCTCGGGGAAGTACTTTGTTACCTTCAATTATTTTGAGCTATATCTTGTAAAACAATTATCCTTGAACTTCTTACTATATGTACTACTTCTATCTTACCTTTATTAATGAAATTTGGCTGGGATATGCTTGATCCCTCACTCTCTCTCTCTCTTAAAAAAGCCTTTATGATGTGCCTCTGGATCTTCTACATGAACCCTCTTTCTCCAAGCATATCAAGTAAGCATCACCTTCTTTCTTATGTTTCAACATTATATCTTGTTTTACTGTCTCTATCCTGGTTCATTTTGGTTCATTTGTGTTATTGCTGCTCCAATTAGTTACAGTCCTATTGATCCTAACCTACATGGATCAGTCTTCATTGCAGGTCTTAGATCTGGTTTCTTCCTCATCTCATCCTTGGTTGAAGCTAACTTACCCTGAATATTCTTATTATTTTTCTATCCTTTATTCTATTACCACTCGACTATCCAATACTATCATTTTCACTTTTCTCACTTTTTTGGGACATGTTTAGCCCAACATTCTGGCCATTTTGGTTCAATTTTGTGGGTATTTTACGATCTGATGTACTCGATAAACACGTCTGTACTTTACCCTCCTCAAATTGTCAACGAAAACATCATCTCACATTTGCGGTTGGCGGTTGGTGAATGATCATATAAGGAAAAAGCACTTGGATATTCTTGGCCATTAACATGAGTTTTCTTGTAATTTCACGAAAATAACATTTTAGGCATTCCATTTATCATCCTCCTATGATTAACTCCTTAAATTCTACTTCTTTTTAAATTTCTTTCTTAGAAGTTATTGTTAAATCAAGATTTACCTTTTTTTTTGACAGTGGAGGATATATAATACAGTTATTTGAGGGCCTGGAGGATGTAGCCGGTTTCACAAATATTTATGAGAAATATATAATACAGTTATTTGAGGGCCTCGAGGATGTAGGTTCGAGTCACAGAACCTCTCTCTCTATATATATATGGAGGTAAGGCTGCGTGCATCTTGACCCTCCTCACACCCTGCGTAAGTGGGACCCTCATGGCAACAAGACGCCCCTTTCTTACATAATACAGTTATTTAGGAACTGTGAAATAATTTCCTCAAGTCCTAACCAAAAAAGAGAGAAGTTTGGTTATACTAATAAGTTTGAGGATAGCCAAGACATACCACGATACATGATCATCTAGCAAGAATACAATACAGTACATAGATTAAGCTTTAGACCAGCTCTTCTCTTACTCTGAATCAAGTATTAATCAAAGCTTTTCTTCATTTGCAGCAGGTTCACCAATTTATGCCAATTTTCCATTATTATAAAGATTTACTTAATATTGTGATTGATTAGATATTATTTGTTTATTATTTTTAGAAAATTTGCTGTGTTACAGAAGTCACTAAAGATTACTTATATATTTGTTGCCATTGGTTCTCTCTTGTTTTTAGAAAATAAATGTTCCCATGTACTATGGTAATTGATTTATTTTGTTTCTTGTTTTCAGAAAATAAATAATGTTAGCCAACAAGTTACTTCCAATTATCTGTTGACTTACATAAGCTGTCATTAATTCAAAGCAGAATTTACCTGAACCAGACTTGAGATGGATTGGGCGCGCTCAGCTTATTCCCCCCCTCACCCAAGCTATACCCATAGTTCACACTTTTTCATGGGTCTGATATTTCTTTGAACGAATTTCAGGAGTATATGATGAGGGCAGAATTCAGTCTTCCCAGTGTAACTTCAGAAGAAGGGACACCAGAGAAGAAGGCTCCCATTCGTGTAAAGTTTGAGATACCATATTTTACGGTATCTGGAATTCAGGTACTTTTTTTCTTTCTGACCATTCTGCCTCAAGTTTACTGTGTTATTGCTGTCTTGCGCTTAAATTAAACAAGTTCCAACCTGGTCTTTGTTGTGTCCTAACTGTAGGATTTGATTACTGACAATAAAAAGCCAAAAAGAAACTGACTGTTGACCAGAGGAATATAAATTATAATATATTATTGTTTTGATGGCCAAACTTCTACATTGTCTTTTGACTACAATTTATTTATTTATTTATATTCTGAAAGATGTTACCTGTTTGGTGCAAGGATAATCTTGGAACCCTTTTGCAGGAAATAAAAATGAAAAATTCTTTCTTTAGAACATTGGAAAAATAAAAGGCCTTAAGATCTGTAAATGGTGCTTGTCATCTATTGTTTTTGGTTGATTATTATCCATGTCTTGGTAATGCTGGGTAACTGAAACTTGATTTCTTCTATCTTATTTATTTGTTCTGTTCTTTCCATACTACATTTCCCATATTTACTCTTAACTGGCCCTAAATGATACTTGACAAGTGTGCGCTTATTTTGGATTGTACCATTCATCTTATAGGTGCGGTACCTGAAAATTATTGAAAAGAGTGGATACCAGGCTCTCCCTTGGGTGAGATACATAACTATGGCTGGAGAGTATGAGCTGAGGCTCATTTGATACTTTTTCACTGCAAAATGCTTGTGGACAGAGACCACCAGCATATGGCGCCTTGAGGTTTCCAGAATGGTCCGATGTGGGGCGGTTAGTGAGAACCATTACATTGAACCATGGAGGCGTAGTGGAAAGTTTGCCTGAACATAATTCTTCTATTATTTCCAACCATTTGTTGAGAAGATATGAGCTGGTGACACGGACGAAACTATTTTCTGGACTTTGGCCTGAAATTATATTCAAAATTGTTAGATTTGTCAAGTGAGCTATGATAAATAGTTGTACTTGTAAACACAATTGGAATTTTTTTTTTTGTATACATTGCTCGATTTTGTGAGATATAGTCACACCTTTCACTATGATTAAGATCCATTACTTCAGTGTTCCACGAGTTGCTCATATTTATAGATGGATGGGGGTAAAGTGCAAATAAATCTTCCTTATATTATATATTTTTGTAAATTAAGACCTATTAGATGTTTACAACAAATAAATCCTTCCGCAATAAATATTTTGCTCAAAATGTTCCCTCCCGTCATCTGTCCGTTTGGAGTGACCGTTAAAGGATGTAAAAAAATAAAAATAAAATTTTTTTAAAATACCTAAACTATCCATTTTCTTGCCATTCCACCCTCTCTTCCCACCTGAGCCCTCACCCCTGCTCCCCGCCGCCGAGCTCCTCCCGCCCCACCTGGTACGCCCCCCTCCCTGCGCCTCACCCCCTCTCCTCCCCGTGCCTCACCCCCTCTCGGCCCGCCCGCCTCCACCTGCCACCCCTCCTCTCCGCGTCTCACCTCCTCCCCGTGCACGGCCACCCGCGTCCTCCTTCCCCGTGCCCCTCTCCTCCCTCGCTACCGTCGTTGTGCAGCCGCCCTAAACCTGACAGCTTCCCACCCCCTCCTCCTTCGACGGTGGCGGCGACCATGACAGCGAGGGAGGACGGGGAGCGCGGGGGAGGGGGGCGCGGGGGTGGCGGGGAGGAGGGGGTGAGGCGCGGGGAGAAGGGGGGTGCGGGTGGCCGTGCGCGGGAAGGAGAGGGGGGGGGGAGGGTAGGATTAGGGTTAGAGAGGGGTATATTAGTCATTTCACGTCTAATTTGACATTCGTTAACAGTAGAAACCAAATTGGGTGCAAAACGCACCAAATATAAGATGCGAGAGTTTTTTTAATTCAGGGGTCTTTAATTGCAAAAAATGTAAATCTAAGGAGAAGTTTTTTTGCACTTTACCCTTATAGATGGATGTTTGGGTGATCTTGAAAACTTTTGTAATATGTCTGGATAATGCTTAATGATTTTGTTTCCTCCAAAACTGATTTGAGGATCATTGCACGCTTGTCCAACTGAATAAAATTGATGGAACAAGGACATTTCATATATTGCATTATCTATTTCACAAACATGATTGTTGTCGCTCTTGTATGTCATTGTGATGAAAAGAGTGTGATCCAAATATACCATTGCTTATTCGATAATTGTGGCGCAGTTAACAATTTATGTCTAGCAATATTTTTCTGATAATTAGAGAAGTGGAATCCACCAATTTTACAGTTTGAAGGAAATATAATCAGATTTCTTTTGCGCATTCCCAGCATAGCTCTTTATTGTTCCATCATATCTTACGTTCTTTTTGTGTGTTCATGCATGTTGTCCTCTGCTTTTGTTATTCATTATGGTATTGTCCGTGGGATCGTGACATGTTGATTACGATGGGATGTCTCCGTGGGAATGGACATGGTTGGAATCTTCTCTTGGTACTTAATTCCGTAGAAACAATGACATACCAAAAAAAAATCAGCAGGCTCTTCCTTGAGTTTCATCTGTAGTGTAGCTTAATGTATACTTTTCGGAATACATACACAAGTTCATGTTATATTTTTAATATTTTCTATTGCCAATCACATGATCTGCACACAAGGTTATCCAAAGGAGACCTGTATTAAAAATTAATACAGGAAAATAAGCATCTCCAACCATATTTTGACTTTCGAAAAAAAGTTTTGTCATTTCTTAAAAAAAAAAAAAAAACGTTGCCATTTCTCCAATCTTAAAACAGATTACAAAACAATAGAGTTGGAGATGCTCTTAAGTGAGCGTGGCCTGTGAATTACTGACTTTTGAGACCAGGTGCAGTCTTAGCTGTTGATACCATTTGTCAGAGTTTTCTACACAAAAATGTTATTTATCACCCATGATATGTTGGTGACACGAAGACGACGTGGTAAGGATATTAGTGTTGCATATAATTTTTTTTTTTTTTTTCAAATTTCTCGTTTTTTATATTTTAATTTTAATTTTGAATTCTATCATAATTTTTTTTTTATTTGTGATCGATTCTCTAATACTAAAACGTGATGCTCACATGGCGTGGACGTGACAACGATTTTAGTGTAACAGATAACATAATTTTTCAAATTTCTCATTCGTGATATTTAATTTTATTTTTAAACTCTATCATGAAATATCTCATTTGTGATCAATATTTTCTAACACTAAAATCGACTAAAATCGTCGCCACGTTATCAACACGTCATCACCATGTCATGGATGATGGTATCATCCAAAAAAATAGCTTTTTTGTTTTTAAAATGACCCTTTTGTATGTCGGCTGAATAATAGAACAATAAAGCTCAATAATGTAGTAGTTTGTTGTAACTAACCTAGTTTATTGTGCTCAACTAAGCACATATCTTTCTCACTCCATGATCATATGTGATTATATCTTGTAACTATCTCCTAACCATCTTGGTTATTATATATACTAGCATATATAGAACCTTGTAGAGGTTCGGTCTTGAGAATTCCCCATCTCTTTTTTTCTCCAGAAATCCCTTAGTCGTTAATTGACTACAACACATTATTAGCACGTAGCTCTAGCTCTAGCTGCCACCCTCCTCCCTCATCACCCCGCGTGGCCCCGGACCTCCGTCGCCCCCCTTCCCGCGTCGACCCTTCCCGCGGCCCCAACGCAGCACCCCGTCGGCCTTTCCGCGACCAAAATATCCCTTGGGACGCGAGGGGAGGCACGCACGGGAGGCCACGTGGGGTGTCGCCGGGAGGGGAGCGACGGAGGTCGAGGGGCCGCACGGGACGTTGCGGGACGGGTGGCAGGGGGAGCACGTGCGGGGGGCCGCGGCAATGGGGCGTGGGGGTTCGTGGCCGCGCGGTTGGGGGGGGGGGGGGGGGGAAGGGGGGGGGGGGAAGGGGGGTGCAATTTTTTTTTTTTTTTTTTTTGCAGGCGGCAGTTACACTGGTGTCAGTTTTTTATTTTTTTTATTTTTTTAGTTTGGCTCCAGGTTTTAATTTTTAATTTTTTTTTTGGTTTTGGTGCCAGTTACGCTGGTGCCAACTCCTTTTTTCTGCTATTTTATTAATAAAAAAAAAATCTCGCAAATAACATAAAAAAAATTTCTCTATCTGAAATTATCTCAAAAAAAGAAAGAAAATAAAAAAGAAATAACAACAATCTCATGATATATATATATATATATATATATATATATATATAACATTCGAAGCGACATTGGAGAGACCGATGTACACTTCGGCCTCCAGCGACAGACCCTCGAACGGTACGTCGATCTTCGGCAACTCGAGCCCGACCCTGCAGCAGTACCAGAACCAATATGCATGCATTGAGTACCACTACAAAATTATTGCAAAATAGCGAGAAAAATATTCGGTACACAGAACTCGAGTGACTTTTGTGTGGTTATTGAAAAGAGGCATAAGATCTCGGCTGGGTGGCAGAAAATTAGTGAATCCAACCACGAAAGCGTATTATTCCTTCTATTTATAAATGGTGGATGTTGAAAAATAGTAGGCTTCCATTTATAAATGGTGTAAGTGGATTCAAAAAGAATACAACGCAGCGTGCACAAAGTTTCAAACATTACGTCGGACATCTCAAAGAAATAAATAAATAACTCTATACATTATCTATAATTTTGCAACTTAATATTCTATCAATGTTAACAAACATGGCCAAAATATTCCCACGATGGAGGATCAATGGCGCGGAGCAGCGCCGGGGTAGTTTAAGTAAAAAAAAAAAAGTTCTAAACAAAAAACTTAATTATTGACTAACAGAGGAGAATATACACCAAGTTAAAAATATTCAATAGTTGATGATATCAAGTTGTCCAATTTTAAAGTTTAGAATATTAAGTTAAAAAATTTGAAATTTAATTCCTATACTCTTTGGAGCTGTATAGGAAGGTTAGGATAGTGAAAACTAATATCCATGTCTGCCACAAGCTACAGTCGAGATTTCCGATCAGAATAATTATTTTATGTTCTCATCGTATATTTGTCGAACAAAATTAGTTATGTATTGAAGCCGTTTCCCACTCTGTAATATTTTTTCTCATTACAGTCCTGCTGCCGGCTGAGCTAGAGGATGATAAATAAATAAATATAATTATTTATTAATTTGTACACATGACCAATGATAGTTAAAGTGGCCAAGTATGATGGAGATTTTTTCTATTGGACAAGATTCAAATTCTACAGCAAATATAATTATTTTTTTGTCACAATTATTCTCTTGAAGGATTTTCTTTGGAGGGGTTTATTTTGGACTCGGATATGGATGCATAGTGACATTTTGATGAAGCACTTCACACGTATGTATCGAACGCGATGTCGATTAAAAACATGATGATGACAAAGAACGATGTGCTTAAATTATTAGGGTTTACTTCGTGTTAAAAATCGCAATCAATTCTTGAATTTTACAAATTATTTAATAGCAACCTAAAATCTACCAAAAAAAATAGAATTAAATACTAGCCAAGTACTATAGGAGACCTAAAATAGGAAAATCGGAAGGATTTGGCTTCAGGATAAATAGGAGAAATCCTATGTTGAATCCAGAAGAAAGATACTGAAACTTCCTTCTCAAAAATAAATTAAAAAAAAAAAAAAAATCCTAAACCCAATTCTTACTTATTTAGAAAAAAATATTTTGATCAACGACCACGATTGATCCTGACCGATGAATCCAACGATTGGTAGGGAGGGTGCGCGAGAGAGTGACGCCGACATGTGGGCCAACCCCCACGCCTGATAGAATTAATGCGGGTGTGTCAGCCCGCAGGGTGAACTACGGGTACGTAGTTAGGGTCAGAGCTGACCGTAAGTTAACCTGTTGCAGCTGTATTGCCGGCTGACATGTGGGCCCCTCGGGTACCCACTGGTGGCAGAAGAAATGAGTGTGAGAGTTTTTTTTCCTTTTCTAATTTACATTATTTTACAAAACCTTTTTATTTAAATAGTTTTGAGGATAAATAAATTCATAAAATTATCTAATAAATTCAAAAATTAAGAAAATTTTATCGAAAATACTTAATGCATTAGGATCATTATTGCCATGCTCTTTATTGATTTTAGTATTTCTGAATTTTGAAAATTTTAAACATTTCAGCAAAGCGTAATTCATTTTTGTATTTAGATTTGTCATGATATCTATTTTGTGTTTCCAGTGTGGTTGATTTTAATTTCGAGTCATGGAGTTGGATTTATAGATTTTATTGGTTTTCGTGTTTTGGTATAGTAAGCGTTGGATATGCAAATGATAATTTGATTTCAAAATTAAAATTATATCACATGTAACTAAATAAAATTTCTGTGTAAATAAGATAAATGGATAGTCCACCCTGAACATTTCTATACCCTGAAGGTAGGCCATAAGTCCTGGAATTATGATCTAAGTTAGAATAAATGCCATTAGACCCCTATCCTGCAATATAACAGAGCAAGCAATACACTGACGATATACCGATAATGATAAACCTTTATATATATATATATAGTACAATGTAAGAAGAAGTAAAAAATTAGCTAAATTTTTTTTACACACCTCACACTTAGAGGAATATCCTATATATATATTATAACATTGCTTCAGAACGAAACCAAAAGCTTTATTCAGAACCATCCAGCTATCTTCCACCGAATCCTCCTTCAGAAAAAACTGTCTTCCACCGAATCTCCTTTAGGAACGTGTAGCAGAAAAAGAAGGATGCAACCAATCAAGCAGGTAAGCGTCAGAACACTTTAATAGTTGTCCGAAGCATGACCGTCCAGCCCAACTAATAAATGGAGAACCCACTAACATAAAGTTGCAAAAAAAAGCCAACTGTTTGTGATTAAAGAAAGACGGGTCCCACAAAAGCGAAAGACATTTTTTTTTTCTATGGACTGGGTAGGCGTAATTGACTGATAGAATTCGTCAGCTGTCATATCTTCTAGGTTGGCCTCAGAGGTATTACCGAAAATGTCCATATTAAAATTGGTATCGAACTGTGCTTTCATGAATTGAAAGCATTTCATTTTTAATTCATCCTCAGATATGCGAGGGTTCTTCCTGAGTAGGAATTCCTTTAACTTGGTGATTGTATTATCACCGAAGATCTCCTTCTGGACTTTTTTGTCCATATGGGCTTCATTCTCTTTGATAGAGGCAATAATTTCTATCAGTTTATCTTTTTCATCAATTATCTGCCACCATTTCACAAGAAAATTTCGTGACAAAATAGGTATATTATTGGAATCAAACTCACATTTAATAGTCCAACAAAATATATATGGAATCTGAAATTGAACAAAGTAATAGAATGTACTCTCCCCTCCAAAAAGATGATCCTCTTGACAACGAGGATAAGAGAAAATATATTTAGAGAATTGTTCCTGAATAGGATTTGGAAGAATTTCCAAGGTAGCTCCTAACTTGACCCACTAGTCATAAAATTCCATGAAGGAATTTCGCTTTGAAGAACTTCAGGACAAATCCTAATGAACCAAGAATGGGTCCTTTGGGAATTCTCATAATATAAGAAGTTGTAAAATGCATGTTTATAATCCCAATAATTATAGCTACAAACAATAACTTTATCTTTAGAGAGTTCTTGTTCTCTGTTAGGATGTAATCACCAAGATTGTGGTGTGAGAATATTTTTGATGATAACTTTACTGTAAGCCACTTCCAGAGAATGTTGTTTAGTAGAATGTTCCACAGTTATGGTTTTTGTGGTGATTAGAATACCTTCATAAATGTTGACAGGTTTACCCGTAACCGGAATAAAACTGCCTTCGAGATATCGTTTATGAAGTTTCCATGGATCCTTCATAAGAGAAATATCACTCTTATCGAGTTTGATAATTTCTTCGGAATTTAGCTTCTCAGAGAAGATGGACTCAACTTCCATTGCTTCTTTGTAAGAAAAGGTATTAGTGTCATTATTGGCAGGCTGTTTGTCTTTGGCATTGGAGCTGGATCCAGCTTCAGTAGGCCTATTGCCAATGATTTTTTGATGGACAAAAGAGTCTTGAGGACGTAACGTCCCCTTAGATTTGCCTCTCCCTCTGGCTTGGTTGGACATCTTGCTGTAAAAATTTACGAGTCAGAAAGTCAGGAAGAGAATTATCCTTACCATTAATAAATTCAATATCAAAATGTAATATTGCTAGTTCAGGTTGCCATCTAGCAAAAATTTGTTTAGAGGCAAGATTCTTAACATCTTTTTCAAGAACAGATTTAACAGAACTGCAATCTATTCGAAGTAAAAAAAAATTATTTAGTAAATCATCTTGAAATTTATGAATGCATTTGATAATAGAAAGAAAATTCTTTATTATAAAGTAATTAATTTGGGTATCATCCCATTTACCAGAATGGTATCAGACAAGAGTAGTATGAGTATTATTGGGATCAATCTGCTTGAGAATACCCCCGTAGCCAATGTCACTGGCATCTATCTCAACAATTTTAAACCAATCAGGATTGGCTAAATGCAAGCAAGGTAATCGTTTGACCTTTTATTTAATAAGCTGAACAGCTTTCGTATGACTAATACTCCAAGGAGTTAAATTTTTTTTCTTAGTCTTTGATATAAAATTTTTGTGTTAATAGCAATATTTTAATAAAAATCAGGTACATAGTTAAGGGCTCCCAAAAATCTCTGTAGTAGTTTAGTATCAGTGATTTCATCAAAAAAAATTGAGGCAAATTCGATACTCCTGTCAATGGGGATAATTATGTTATTAACAATATTATGTCATAGAAATCATATTTCAATTTGAAATAATTTTATTTTAGGAGCGGATATTACAAGACCATTTTTTATAGCTAAATGTTTAAAAATATTTAAATGCTTAAAATGTTCTTCAATGGTATTGGAGAATATTAATATGTCATCAATATAGGAGAGTATAAAAGAAAAATATTGAATAAATATTTTATTCATAATATTCTGGAACTCAGAAGGAGTATTTTTTAAGCCGAAGGGCATAACATTACATTCATAATGTCCAAATGGGACTGTGAATACGGTTTTGTACTTATCTTTCTCTTCAATCTGAATTTTTCAGTATTCTGACTTTAAGTCAAATTTAGAGAAAATTTTTGCCCTAAGAATTTTTTTGAGCAAATCTCTTTTGTTGGAGATTTGATATATAATCCATTTAAGAGCTGTATTAAGAGGTTTATAATTAATGACTAATCTTGGAACCCCTCTTTCCTTCTCAGCATTATTTTTAACATAAAATGATGTTCAACTCCATGGGGAGTAAGATTTTCTAATAAGTTTCTTATTAAGAAGATCTTTGATTTCTTGCTTGCATAATTCAAGATAATTATTGTTCATCTGACAAGGTCTAGCCTTTGTCGGAATATTTTTTCATTAAAAGTTTTCTCATAAGGAAGAGAAACAATATGTTATTTTCTATCCTAAAAGGCATTAGGAATATTACAACAAGTTTTACGTATGAATTCGCTTTCAACTTGTTTTATCTTATTTTTAGTTTCTAATTTCTCAAGTTGGTGAGAAGTAGCTAACTGAAAGATTTCTTCTTTTATAAAGTTTATCTAACTGGCTTTCAGATCAACTCCCTTTATTTCATTCAAAAAAATTACCACAGGATTGGTGATAAATTCGAATGTAATATTTTTTTTCTTATAGCAAGTAGAAATCCCTTGCTTATTAATTTCTTTTATTGGCATGAGCTTTTCTAGAAAATGAGTTCCTAAAATTATATGCTGTGATATATCTTTAACAACTATGAAGTGTAAGGGAATAAAAACTTCATTTTTTACAGATATGAATGTCTGTAACCTTAAAAGGTGTAGTAAGAGTTTTGTTATTGGCCGCACTCAAAGTCTGAATAGTACGTTCACAATACTTTAAAGGAATAATTCCTTCATTGACACAATTCAAATCAGCCCCACTATCAACTATAGCGATAATATTATAAATTAATGATTCATTATTGATAATTAGATCAATTTTTTATACCATTTATGGGTAATAAAAAGATCTACCTTTGCAAAAAAAGAATTATCAATGGATTTCCTTTGTATTTTATAGAAACCGATTGGATCTGTTGATCATAAGTTTCATCTCCATTCTCACTAGGACGATCAACTATATGAGAATGCTCTTTCAATTCTCTATTGAGGATTATCTCATTGTAGGATTTAACATCATGTTCAATGAGAGTAAGTCTTTGTTGAGTTATTTCATCTTTAGAGTTTAACTCTTTGATTTCTCTCTTCAAAGATTTTAATTTCCTTTGAAGATCATTAATGGAGACAGTCTTAGGATCTTTTCCTTTTCTTCGGGCTAAAATCTCTGCTCTGATACCATTCTGTCACGCCCCGGACCCGCCCGGGCCGCCGCTCCGCCCTGCCCCGCCCCGTACGGCCGGGATTTGAGCGAACTGGGCACGAATCACCGTGCCTCGGCGCGCCAGACGCGAATCACCGCGCCCGTCCCGCGGGCGCGAGGGAGGAAGGGAGCCAAACGCATGGCCCGTTCGAGCTTTCGGGGGACGTGATGCCGCACGGGCCTGGGGTTGCGCCCGTGCAAGGCCAATCGTTTAAGTTCAGAGTTGGCTATCATCGCATCAATCGAGTAAGCAGCGGAAAGGGACTTGTTGTAATGCAATGCATTAGCCAACTGAGTGTTCGGGACAATCGAGGCAACTAGGGTTTCCTTTAGCAAAGGCGTATGTTCGTTCCATACATTATGCCCCCTTATACGATAGCATTCTCGGGGCAACAATCGAAACCAGAATTCTGGGTCTTCGGGACTGTGGCACGCCTATCGCTCCCTCGGACGATCCAGTACCTGCACAAGCAAGTAAACTGTTGGGGGGTCAGCACTTTTATAAGTACTGGTGAGATAAATCAACTGAACAGAAACAAGCATTCACTCAAACAGGCACTAAGTAATCATGTTATAAAATATTACATTACTAGTGATCTTTCTAGTTTTACCTAGGTTCGTTTCATGCAGTTCTAGCAGAGTCGATTTACTTGTTTAGAAACATGTTTGGAAACAGAGTTTCATATACTAAGCAGGCAAGCAAACCGATCATGTTTCAGGGTGTGCGCAGCGTGTCTGGTGCGACTCGAGGGTCAGATGCAAAGCTAGACACACAATGCACATTCTTAGGGGCAGTCCTCTATCCAAGCCAACACAATGACTTAGCTATATGAATGGCGGTCCCCGAGTATCTCAGGATCGGTAGCGGTTAGTCCAGCATACCAATGACTCTTTTATCTGATGCTAATGGCAGCTGTGACTCATGGTTGCTTTGCACTATCATGGTAGCAGCCGGGACACATGCAGTTCAGCTCTCCACCAATAGCCATTGTCCGACCGCGTGCGAATGCATGGAACACTATCAAATAAACTCTGTATGCAGACGAGACGAACCATCTATAAACACTCTCTGTTGCGGGGCAATCCGCCTTATCACTTGAACACATTCAGGCACAGTATAGTTCTCTCGAAGCATAGACGATAGTGAACATGTTCATGCACTCTAAGCAAGCGATCTGGATTCTCGTTTAGCAGACTTATTGATTCAAGACAAGCTAGGTGAGTTCTTTCATTAACATGCAAGGCAGGTTCTATCATTCTCTTAAGAAAACATTGCAAGCAAAAACTCAGGTTATTATTAAGGCGTGCAAGAATCAGAGAACGAAGTTCTGCCCACTCACCTTGATATATAACGCCGGCGCGGAGCGGGGCGTTACATATGAGAATGCTCTTTCAATTCTCTATTGAGGATTATCTCATTGTAGGATTTAACATCATGTTCAATGAGAGTAAGTCTTTGTTGAGTTATTTCATCTTTAGAGTTTAACTCTTTGATTTCTCTCTTCAAAGATTTTAATTTCCTTTGAAGATCATTAATGGAGACAGTCTTAGGATCTTTTCCTTTTCTTCGGGCTAAAATCTCTGTCATAGTATAATGAGTGAAGCTAGGAGATATCTCCTTATTATTTTCTTGCAAGTTTTCTATAATCTTAGCTTTCACATTTTGGCTAAGTTCATTAGTCAATAGTGATTCCAAAATTTCTTTTTTATCTTGAATGGTCAATACATTAATTGAGAGACCATTCATTTCAACAATAGATTTAAAGTAATCTGATTTACTGTTAATGGTACATGCTTTGCAATTGTAATCAGTACCACAATTACTATCATATTTCAGAGATTCATCACTAGATGATGAATCAGATTCATGATCATAATTAATCATAATTTTTAGTAGAGTCTGTTTCAACCCTTCATCTTCGATCATATCGATCTTTTGTTTAGTGTAACATTTATTTGAATAATGACCTATTTTGCCACATTTGAAACACTTAACATTTTTATTGGAACTTTTATTTTTTGAGAATTATTTTTGCCTTGTAGGAAATCGTTTTCTCTCTTCAAGAAAATCTCCGTGATATTTTCTCCTAGAAGAATAACTCTTCTTTCTGTAAGACTTTTCTTTAGAGAAATGTGTATTTGTGTTTGGAGGTTTAACAGTTTCCATAGCGAATTGACTACAGAATTCTCCCAATTATTTTATCGTAGATAACCTTTGAGATTTCAATTAATTTTTTAATTTCAAGTCATTACAAAGAGATAACCCTTCTTGAATAAATGCGTTTACTAAGTTACCAAAAGTGAAATCACTGTATGGTATAATTCCATCATTATTATTCCTCATTTGTTGTCTAACCTTCTCTACAAACATATTAGGAAGACCATCAATAAATTTTGATTTCTAGTGTGCAGAGTTTGCATCACTTAATTACATTACTCAATTTAGAAAAGTATCTTTATACCATCTAAAATGGGTTAGAGTAGGACATCGAAGATTTTGCAGTAGAGTTATGATACGCTCACCATTATCAGCAACTAAACCAGTGAAATGATCACAGATAGTGCTTATCAAAATCATAACACTATCTTGTATTTCATTATTATTTTTAATTTTGACAGCATTACTTATGTCTGCCTTTTGTTCAGGGGATAGACAATGATCCCACCAGCCTTTTAAAGTGCCGGTAAAACTATATGTAATAAAGCTAGCAATAGCTCGATCAGTGTTATTGTTTGAACGACAAACTGAAGCAAATATTAATATTTTGTGCATTTGGTCAAATATTTGTTTGTCAGAACAACCATCTATGTTCTATTTATAAATATTGCCACCACTGTAGTTATTTTGAATGATATTATCATTTTTTCATATAATACATCCATAGGAGTAGAACGTTTATAGTAATATTTTTGAAGATTAGGCTTCTTATGTTGCTGCTGCATGGGCAGAATCATATTTGAAGTTCTATGATCACTTTGAAAAGACTGATGAATAGCATGTATCTGATCAGGATCTAAACGATCTTCAGATATTTGAGAATAACTTTCATTATTATATTCAATATCTGAATCATCAGCTATGGAAGAATTTTCATCAAATACTGACATAGTATTTTTATCTTTATTTTCACCTAAAGAGGTAGCTTGTAACTTTTTAATTAAGATTTTTATTTCTTCCTTTGTAACCTCAGGAGAAGATAATTTAAAACCACTAGTGTCACTAGTCGATTTTATTGATATATTATTGGTCCTAACTTCTTTAGAAGTAGAAGCTTTATAAACATTATTAGGTAATTTTAGAATGGAATTTACCTTATGAGGAACTTCATCAAGGGCAGTTTCTATTCTAACCAATTGAGAACCAATGGTTTGAATATAAGCTTTAGTATAATTATTTTGCTTTACAATCTTTTTAAGCTATTTTATTTGTTCTTCCTTATGATCGATAATTCGAATAATAAAAATAGCATCCATTTTTTTAGAATTGACCGTTATCTTTAAAGGTCCTTTAGGCGGGTTTAAAGCACGAATACGTTTACCCGTGTCGGTTATCCAGTTCTTATAACCCTCATCTAATACATTAATGCTGATGAGTTCATGGTTGATATAGTTATCAATAAACCATTTATCAAACCATTTAAGTTTATTTATCTCTTTGAGATGAGCATAATATTCATCTTTGAATTTATACCGTTGATCAATAGTATAATTCTTTTCGAACCAAGGTTTGAATTCTTTTTCTTCCTCATAAGCATGAGCAATAATTTTTCGTACACCCTTATTCTGAGTAAAATCAAAATAATTAGGGTCGTTAGAATGATCAATTTTATTACTCGTTAAAGTAAATAACATTCAAAGAATGAGTGCCAAAACTAGCATAGAAGGATATACATGATATGTAGTAGGATTTATCCATTTTGTGTTATATTCTGGTTGTACAATATTATTTTTTATTTTCATAGATTTAATCTCAGCTTCTTCCTTTTCAGAATTCTGAGAAAATTTTTCTCCCTTTTCCTAATAAGGAGAAGATTTTATAGAAGGTGATCAAAAACTAGAAGTCAAAATTCTATCTTTTATTTGTGGAGTAAATCTAACTTCCACATCTCCATCTGGAGTCTAGACTATTTGATCTAATTCTGTATCCATAATGGGTCTAGGCGGAATCGCCTGATTAAGAACCCATTTATTAGGGAACTGAATATCTCCTTATTTTATTATTTTATTAGCAGCAACATTTGATGTTAACAGATTTGTTTCAATCAAAGTTGTCTTACCAGGTTTGATAAGATGTCTAGTTTTATGAACTAAAGTAGATAATACTTTAAAGTGAATACGATAAAGAATTGTAATAGTTTCTGAACCTTGATTAAAGTTATAACCATACGTCTTAAGATTAAACATTACTGCATCCAGTAAGTTAGTATCTGTAAGAGACAGGCTAAGATTAGGATAATTATTAAAGTAGACTGGTCCATGACAAAGGCTAGTCTGTATAACTCCCATAATAGAAGGTTGTCAATCTAAACACCTGACATCTCTTAAAGAGGATATAAATGGAGAATTTAACCCCTGTAGAGTTAGAGGTTTTAAAGCTGTAACGCCCCGATTTTTACTAAATCGATAATCGTCCCCCGGACGTGATGTCGTGTACGCGTAAGGCGCGCGTGCACAAGACTAGGCATAATTATATACTTTAGAGCAAATGCAACATAGTACACAAATAAGATATCACACTTTGAGATATAGAAAAGTTTTCTTTATTGATAATGAACATCTGTTTACAGACTCTTGACCTAAAAGTAGTAAAGATGCCGTACGGACTTACAAATTGGACACAAAATAAGATAGTCGATCCATACATTATGTCCCTTACTAATATTTCAGAAACACAAAATACCTTGGGTGCCAATCAGCACCATCGCCCGGTGGTTTCAAAAGGTGAGAGCTAGCTCCTTTCTTGATTATGTACTTGATCTCCCAAAAGTCACAATACGAACGCACCTTGATCCAGAAAGGGTTGGAGAAAGCTTCAGCTCCTTGCCGCGTCACCTCGGCTCGGGGAACCTGCTACAACGAGGGTCAGTACTACGAAAAGTACCGGTGAGGGCGAGCTAACCCAACTTACCAAAATCGATAACGAATTCATATGAGCATGCAACATTTTTCTTATGTGATCTTTCTATCTTTCCTAGTTCAATTCTTTGTATATGATAGAATAAAATAATATAACAAAATGTGCCACCGCTCGGTGACTTTACCTGAACCGTTTGAACCACCTGTACAAAACTTACCATGACCTTCCCTGCCACAAAGACATAGTTAGTCTGCACAGTTTAAATATACATAGCAATCACTTGGTCGGACGAGAGATGGGTCGGCTGCCATTCCGCCTCGGGTAGCTAGCCCTTGGCGGATGCACGAACCCATCCAATGTTATGACTACACTAGCAAATTGTTCTACCCGGATTGAAGAGGTCCAAGTGCTCCGGCGACCGTTCGTAGAACGACATCTCTTGTGCACAAGTTGTCCAAGACCATGCCTCGTCTACAAACTAAGTTATCAATTGAAACACATATTCAAGCAATATAAGTAAATAAATTTTATGCATTTCCCATAGTCTAGGCTACTTGCAAAATGATCACATTTCCCTTTTGCACCAAACATTGAACAGTTATAGATAAATGAGTTCTAACTACAACTGACACAAAATAACTATATATATAACGGACATGCACGCATCAATGTAATCGCATAGGATTATGTGTGACAAGCATTATTAGTGTTTCAAGTCTACTACTTCTTTATTCTGACTCAATTTTATTGCTTTGGTATCGTTTGATCGAAATGCACAAATGAGTCAATTTATTAAGAACGAAGACTTGGAAGAAGGGTGCTAATCGAGGTAAAGCCACTCACAAGTTAGTGAACGGGGAGAGAAAAGGGGGGATCTTCAAGACTCCGCTTGCGCGTCGCCTACACGATCACCTGCATGCACTAACAGACGATCAATATCTCATGCTTCAGTCTTCAAGGGTTCGATACGAAATGCGAAATCCTAAGAACAAAGGCAATAAAATCCATCAAAACTGTTTAAGAAAACGCAAGTTACAAAACCAACAAGAAAGCAACCAAGCGGCAACGAAAACGGGCAAGGAAATCAACGCAACGGAAAGGCCCCTCTCGACTCTGCCACCGAGTCCTTCCTGGAGGCACGATCCGTTGAATGTGGGACCTGATTCTGAAGAAACCAATCCATAACGAGGAAATGATCTTGTTTTAATCTATCACGATCGAACGATACCAAGTATTTCTTAGCCGCGCTCCTCGAACAGGGGGAACGGGACACTACATCTTAACCAACTAACAAAAAATTTCGTCCTCGAAACTTAAGAATAGCACCTAACCCTAAGGAATAATGAGGGAAACTTTTCTCTCATGTCTGATTCGAGTTCCCGGGTCAATTCTTCGACCGGGTGGTTCCGCCAAAGAACACACACTAGCGAGACTACCCGATTTCGTAACTGCTTCTCTTTACGATCCAAGATCTGAACGGGTTCTTCAGCGTACGATAAGTCCGCCTGTAGATCCAGCTGACCGAAGTCTACCACGTAGTTCAGGTCATGCACGTACTTTCTAAGCTGTGACACATAGAAAATATCATGCACTTCTGACATGGCTGGTGGCAATACAATTTGATAGGCAACTGAAGTGACTCGTTTGAGAATTTTGAACGGGCCAACAAATCTCGGACTTAAATTTCCTTTTACCCCAAATCCCGTAACTCCCTGCATGGGCGAGACCTTTAAAACACATGGTCACCCTCTTGGAACTCAAGGGGTCGACGACGAATATCGGCATAGCTCTTCTGTCGGCTCTGTGCTACCTTTAATCGCTCTCGGATCAACCGAACCTTTTGGACTGTTTCTTCAACCAGTTCCAGCCCAAGGATTTGCCGCTCCCTAACTTTATCCCAGCAGATCGGTGACCTACACTTCCACCCATACAGAGCCTCATACGGAGCCATTTAGATGCTGGACTGATAACTGTTGTTGTATGCAAATTCGGCCAACGGTAGGTAGACGTCACAACTTGACTTCGAATCGATTATGCAGAGGCGCAATATGTTCTTCTAGTACCTGATTCACCCGTTCTATTTGGCCATCTGTTTGAGGATGGTAGGCTGAGCTGAACTTCAACTTGGTCTCCACCGCTGACTGAAGACTTTCCCAGAAACGTGATAGGAATCGTCCGTCCCGATCTGATACTATAGAAACTGGCACTCTGTGTAGCCGAACTATCTCATCAAGGTAGGTCTGGATGAGGCGATCGATGCTCCAAGTACTTTTATGGCAATGAAGTACGCTGACTTGGTTAACCGGTCAACGATGACCCATATTGTGTCGTTCCCCCGTTGCGTCCTTGGCAAGCCAACAATGAAATCCATACTTATGTGCTCCCACTTCCATTCTGGGATAGCAAGATTCTATATTTCTCTGCCCGATCTCTGATGTTCTGCTTTCACCCTCTGACAGGTTATGCATTGCGACACGAAGAGCGCCACATCCTTCTTCATGTCGTGCCACCAGAAAACAGTGTGAAGGTCTCTATATATTTTTGTGCTCCCGGGATGAACCGTATAGGCTGCATAGTTAGCTTCAGTATGGATTTCCTTTCTGAGTTCTGAGTCGTTGGGGACGCATAGCCTTCCCTTAACTCGCAATGCTCCATTCTCATCTACTGCAAAGTCTTTCGCCTTCCCTGCTAGAATCTGTTCGCGCATTTTCCTTAGAAATGGGTTGTCCTTCTGAGTAGATGTGACCCTCTCTAACATGGTAACGCGCTGGTCCTGTGACCCAATTTTTACGCAATTCTGAGACAGTTGACCAAGTCGCCAATTGACGGGCCCCACGGTTGACTTTTTGGACAAAATTGTGTTCGGCTCATCGAATTCTATATTTGGACATACCGTTGAGTTCGTATTAACATTTAGAGTTTGTTTGACCTATAATTTGTCCCATTTAGAGACCTTTACCCTTGGCATATTTTTTGGTGCAAAGTGGGCCACACGTGGACCCTAATTTGACCCAAAATTACCGTTTTGCCCGTGTCCAAATTGGACGAAAGGGAAGTGCTTTCTAGCTATTTTGCTTATTTTGGGAATGTGATGATATCTATTTTCGCATACGGAGATATTTGTTCTGGGGCCATAGCTTCTGGTCTTGTGTGTTGGACATCTGGACGTTACATTTTGTAGCTTCTTGCCAGGCAAGTATACATTGTCATTGTACTGTTATTCATATTTTATATGTTGCATGCATCTTTATTTTCTGTCTTTAGTTCATATATTTTAACTGTTATATAAAATACGCACGACGGTGTCGTCGTGATATGTTTTTATTTATATATTTGTATTAACCTTGTTTATGAGACTATCCCATTATCATGTAGCATCATTAGGTTCATTGGCTGTGACACAGTTGTTACACGAGTGTGAGTCTCATATAGATCACGGATTGCGTGACAGGTCTGGCCTCCTGTACGTATGGGCCATGCGTTAGGGATAACTGCTAATAGAAACTTTGTATGCTAGAAAACTTAGCAGTTATTAGAGGTCCATGGATATATCCTATTGTAGTACGGTGGTCCAATCCTTGTCCTTGTTTGGTTGCAGGATTGGGCTAGGGTACTAAATATAGGCTATGAACCAAATCGTGTCATGGATGTGACATGCTTAGAGCATGGGGTATGGAGAACAACAAGTACCGCATTTGGTCTCCTTTGCACTTTCCTTATTTTAACCCGGAAGCTCCGCTGGAGATACGGGCGGTGATGACCCTTATACAATTGGCGGCCTCTGCCGTTCAAAAGACGGTATGCTTTGAGGCCCCTGATTCTCCGAGGGAGTCATGTCAATCATATTTATGGCCAGATAGCCCACTTGTTAGAAAGTTATTCTTAAACTGCATTCACTTAGACGGTTAGGCGACCAATTGGATATTTATTTCAGTACTTTATTGGCATGCTTTTATGTATCTTGTTATGTCCCTCTGAGGACCTGGCCCTTCCAGGTGTATCTGTTCTTGAGTATTCGCAGGAGCGCAGATTCGGATGGTTACATATATTTCGAGGATGTCTTCTCTTCGAGTCCCGTGGTCGTTAGCTGGTATTCTTATATTGTGTTTATTGTGTTGTACTTTTCCATTCGAGTTGGTAGTGGATTTGTTTCCATCCAACTATCGTCCTTAGATATTTTATATTGAGATCTGGTTTCATAGATATTGGTTATTTATTTATATTGATTTTCGTGGATGAGATTTAGATTATACCCTGTGACTTGTGATATATGTTTATACCACTTGTGGATTTGATATTCATATTACAACATACGTGTATATTTTGGTTTCCATATATTGGAGTTTTCATATCTATACGGCTGGCATGCTTACGTGTCCTAGTCCTACGTATTTTTGGGACTGGGGCGTGACACGTCCTTGGTAAGCCAACAATGAAATCCATGCTTATGTGCTCCCACTTCCATTCCGGGATAGCAAGATTCTATATTTCTCCGTCCGGTCTCTGATGTTATGCTTTTACCCTCTGACAGATTATGCATTGCGACACGAAGAGCGCCACATCCTTCTTCATGTCGTGCCACCAGAAAATAATGTGAAGGTCTCTATATATTTTTGTGCTCCCGGGATGGACCGTATAGGCTGCATAGTTAGCTTCAGTATGGATTTCCTTTCTGAGTTCTGAGTCGTTGGGGGCGCATAGCCTTCCCTTAACTCGCAATGCTCCATTATCATCTACTGCAAAGTCTTTCGCCTTCCCTGCTAGAATCTGTTCGCGCATTTTCCTTAGGAATGGGTTGTCCCTCTGAGTAGATGTGACCCTCTCTAACAGGTTAGGTACGAATCACATCTGAGCAACCCGTACGCCGCGATATCGAATTCGGAGTTTGATGCCCATCTCCTCTAAGTCCCTTTGTAACCTGCGATCAACGGACAGGGATCCCGCAAAGACTCGACTCAACGCATTCGCTACCACATTTCTCTTGTCAGGTGTGTAGTCTATCGTTAAGTCGTAATCCTTTATTAATTCTAGCCAACGCCACTGTCGTAGGTTAAGGTCCACTTGGCTGAATAGGTACTTCAAACTTTTGTGATCGATATAAACTCGGCAAGCCACTCTTTAGAGATAGTGTTGCCACAATTTTAGCCCGAACACAATTGCCGCTAGCTCCAAGTCATACGTAGGATAATTCTTCTCGTGCTTTTTCAGTTGCCTGGATGCGTAGGCTATCACCCTATCCTGCTGTATAAGTACACACCTCAAGCCCTGCCCTGACGCATCGCTGAATATTTGGAATCCCGAGGTCTAGTCTAGTAGTGCAAGTAACGGGACAGAGGTGAGGTGATGCTTTAACTCTTCAAACGAGGCTTCACAGTCGGCGGACCACTCAAGCGTGACTCCCTTCTGTGTGAGGTGAGTCAGAGGTGATGCTAATTTGGAAAAATCTTTCACGAAATGCCTGTAGTAGCCCCCTAGCCCGAGGAAGCTTCGAATCTCACTGACGGAGGCAGGCTGCTTCCACTCGAAGATGGCTTCAACTTTCTTTAGATCGACTGAAATATCTCCCGTAGAAATAATGTGCCAGAGAAAAGATACACTGCTCAGCCAGAATTCGTACTTACTTAGTTTTGCATATAACTTGTTGTCTCGAAGAGTCTGTAGCACGGTCCGCAAGTGCTCTGCATGGTCCTCCCCATTCTTCGAGTACACCAAGATGTCATCAATGAACACTATTACCAACTTATCAAGATACGACCGAAAAATACGATTCATTAAGTCCATAAAGGTGGCAGGGGCATTGGTTAATCCGAATGGCATTACCAAAAACTCATAGTGGCCATAACGAGTGAGAAAGGCTGATTTTGGCACGTCGTTCGGTTTAATCCTGAGTTGATCGTAACCCGAGAGAAGATCGATTTTCGAGAATACCGTCGTACCTTGCAGTTTATCGAAGAGGTCATCGATCTTGGGAAGGGGTACTTGTTTCGAACAATGGCCTTATTCAGTTCACGATAGTCGATACAGAGTCGTAACGAGCCATCCTTTTTCTTTACAAATAATACAGGCGCACCCCACGGAGACACGCTCGGACGAATATACCCACGATCGAGAAATTCTTGCAACTGAATCTTTAACTCTTTTAGTTCTGCCGGGCCATTCGATACGGAGTCTTGAAAATTGGTCGAGTTTCTGGAAATGTATCAATAGTGAACTCTATCTCTCAAACGGGCGGCATGCCGGGCAACTCGTCGGGGAACACATCAGGGAAATTTGCCACATCGGGAATAGACTCAATATTTGCACAATTTTACTGTGTGTCTCGAACGGACGCTAAATTCCCTTTGCAGCCGTAATGTATCATCCGCCGAGCAAATATTACAGAGATCTGAATGCAGACATTCAGCGCTCTCGACCGTGGACTGTACATATAACAAAATTTGATCTCGCCAGGTAGACGAAACATGACTTTTTTTCTGCACAATCAACGGTAGTCGAGCAAGCGCCGAGCAAGGGCCGAGCCAATCCATCCCCAGAATGATGTCGTAGTCCTTAATGTCTAAGACTATCGCATCTAGTGATAATTTTCTCCCCCCGATGCAAATGTTACCTTCACGACAGACTAAATGAGCCGGCAAATCCACGTCCGATGGAGTACGGACGCTAAGGTTTAGGCCTAGCGGTGTTATAGGGAATGTGTTCTTGGCGGCAAAATCCGCCGCAATGAAACTATGTGTGGCGTCAGAATCAAACAATACTCGAGCAGGTACATTATTAAAGAGTAATATACCTGACACCGTCGTGTTTGATGCGAGTGTCTCATCCCGAGTCAGAGCATAGACTCGGCCTTGAGCGTTCTGCAGTGCCGTTTGGTTTGCTCGAGGTGCTTATCCCTGATCTTAAGGCGTACGATTTTGTTGTTGCTACTGGTTTGGTCCTCCCGCCCGACAGTTCGCTGCCAAATGCCCCTGGCGACCGCACTTAAAGCACGATCCATTAAATACTCGACAGTTTCGAACGATGTGTCCGACAAGATTACATCAGTGACTGACAAGCTCACTACCTCTCCCTGGGTTTGCACCCTGATTACCGCCGTTATTGGGGCACTTGGGCGCATTTTTACCTCCTGTGTTGTTAGGACGCTTGTGATTGAGATTTTGCACAGCGCCGGTACGAACTGGGGGGTATTGCGGTTCGAGGGAGAGGACGTGGTTTAGGGACTCTCGTATGGTGCGGTACTGGGGGACGTCGACGTGGGCATGAATAGAAGGTCGCAGTCCTATCTCAAATCTGCGTGCTCGACTCTCGACATCGCAGAGATGAGACTTAGCAAATTTTACAAGCCTGTTGAATTTTGAGACGTACTGTCGCACTGTCATGTTTCCTTGCTGCAGATGTGTGAACTCGTCTTCCTTCTCGCGGCGGACGGCGGGTGGAAATACTCCTCCTCGAAGGCCTTACGGAATACGGACCAAGAGATAGTCGTCCTGCCACCTACACTCATTATAGCTTGTTTGTGCATATCCCACCAATCATGTGCGTTTAAACGGAGCTGAAGCTGGGCGCAAGCGACTCTCTTTGTTTCGTCCATGCGAAGCACTTCGAAGTGGTCTTCCAACTCAACCAGCCAATCTAACGCCACGGAGGGGGTCCTCAGTCCCCTTAAAAGTAGCATGATACATCTTTTTAAACTCAAATATTTGTAGGATGGGACCCTTTTCGTCTGAGGGCGGAGGTTCCAGAGAGTCCTGAGGTCCCGCGGTATAGGCTACAACTGGCACTGCCACGACGGCCTCTGATGCAGAATGGTTGCTGGCGACGAGCGTCGTCATAATTGTTTGCAAGGTATCCATTTGCTTCTGCTGTGCTTCGGTCTGAGTCTGTTGCGCCAAAAATTGAGCCTCAATCCGGGACTCGAATTGGTTCTGTCGTAATTTGGCTTGTGTCACGCCCCAGTCCCAAAAATGCCGAGGGACTAGAGAAGCGTGGCAATGGCCAGCAGCACGCACCGATGGACAACCCAATTTAATGGATCCATCAGGGCATGCTTAAGCTGTAGTCTAGCAGGAAATAGATCCAATGTTACAGGTCACAGACTAATCTAATCTCATCCACAACAGATAATCACAGATTAAATGCCAGAAATAATAGAATAGAATAACTATCAATCTCACTAAATATCTCGGTGAACAATCCGAGATTATGTCTGTTACATCAATGCCAATAGACAGGAAATAAAGGAACTGGAAATAGAAACAGAAATAACTGACTACATACGGCCAATGCTCAGGAGAAGTCCTCTGGTGCGAGCTCGTCTTCAGGTCCTGGTACAGCTCCTGGAAGTGCTCTGGTATGGGGTATCTCTGGATGGATCTCTTCAGCTATACCTGGGGACATAGTCCATTCCAGGTCCTCAGGGGACATAATAAGGTACAGATAATACAAGCCAAAATATAAGCAGTGCAGCAAAATTAAATGAAACAGCAGGGTAAACTATATAACCAGCTAAGTGATAAATGCAAGTTGAGAGCATCACTAGAACTCAGGCTGAGACCGCTACAAGCTCTGTGTCGGGGAGCCGGTAGCAGTAATAACACGTAAAGGGTCTAGCTCTGCTGGAGAGTCTACGACCTCACACTAATAATATATATATATGAAAATAGCCTGTAGCCTGTGTGTCTCTCCCCACCCAATATAATCCACGTCTCATGTCTATGACACGCAAGATCATAACTAATGCAGCAGTCATATAATGTCTAGGAATAAACTGTCCATGTCATACCTGTATCCTATGAAGAATCATCGTGAATATCTCAAGAAGATTCTGTCCATGATAGTGTCAAGTGTCCTGGGTTTTGTTGTACTTGATAGGACAAGTACCAAGAGTAAGGGTATCGAATATCCATCTCTAAATGACGTACCCAACACCGCGTACGGTGTTGGCACCCGACTATGATCGGACACTCGGTACGTCACACGTTTCCTAGGTTAAGCAGTTAAAACAAGTTATAATTAAAATAAGGAAATATGCAACAAGACTGTAAAGTTGGCAAGGTATACTTGCCCTCTGATATATAACTAAGCCAAGGAATATTTAGCAAAGACTGCAAGTTTTGGCGAGGTACACTTGCCTGTGGTTCCGGCTCGGTTTCGGCTCTGACTTCAGTTGGAATTGCAGGCGGTACTCTGGTTGCTGAAACAAATATCACCATCAGATCCAGAAAATATCAATCAGCTAGAAACGCCTGTCCTTGGGTCCAATTTGGAGACAAGGGCAGAAACGACAGTTTCGGGTCAAAACGGGGTCCACCTGCGGGCCCGCTTTGCACCGAAAAACGCGTCAGGGTCAAAGGTCTCCAAATTCACCAAACTTAGTGTTCACAGGTCAGAAACGCTGATACGAACCCAACGGAACTTTCAGAATTGAATTCCGATGAGCCGATCACAAAATCGCCCGTCGAGCGGGGCCTGTGGGGCCCACGACACGCGATTTCGTCAACGTTCTCAGAATCGAACCAAACTTGACCCACAGGACCAGCGTATCGCTACGAGTTCGATGGCGCAAGTTTCGTCTCGATCTGACGTGTGTACACAAAGTTAGGGCATGTTCCAGAAAGTACGAATACGGGGCGATGTCCGCGGATACGCGTTGATTCCGGTGTGCACGCACACCCGAATCAGCTTCCACGAAATCCCACACGTCCGTATCGACGAGGCGCACGTATCTGTGAAGATCGTGCGCGACCAAGTCATCCCGTTTGGCGGGGCGTACTCAGTTCCGGGGTGAAACAGGGTCTGATTTTTCCTGTTTTTGGATCGCGGTGTGCGATCACCACAGGACACGATGCCCCGAACGGTTTGTCCGGGCACCGAGAGGGTCATACAGGCTTCGCAACGCAATTTGCGGAAATGAAAACGGGGTTACGAGCAGAGAGTTAGGAGTACCTGAACAGGGTCGAAAAACCGGGGTTATCGTCGTGTCCGCGACACGCGACACGACACGCCGACACAGCACAGTGTTGTGTCCAAGCTGTGTCCGACCTAGGGTTTTGCTGCTAGGGGTGTCGCCGGAGGACGGCGAGGCACGTGGTGGCGCAGACGGCACGGGCACTGCGGGCTGCGGCGGAGCGCTGCGGGCGGAAGTTCTGGCCGCTCGGGCTGGCCGGAATGGGAGAGGGCGGGGTCTGCTAGGGTGGCCGCGGCGGGCTCGTCGTGGTGGTGGTCGGCACGGCGAGTGACAGGCGGCGAGAAATGCGACGGAGACTCGGGCACGGGGGAGACGGGAAACCGGGTCGGGTTGCGGGTCGGGCGGCGGCGGATCCGACCCGACCCGCTGGGCAGGGTCTGGGCCGGGTGGGGCTGGGCCCGGTTTGGCCCAATGGGCCGGGCCGGGCTCGGGTGGGCTTAGGGGTTATTTCTAAAAATAAAAAATATAATAATAATACTAATAATATTAATAATAATAATAAAATAATTAATAAATAATTAAATAATTAAATAACTAAATAAATAGTTTTAGGTGTTTTAAAAATAGATCCGGGGTCCGATAAATTCCAGAAAAATTGCCCTAAATCCAGTTTTTTATTTTACACCCAAAAATATTATTTTCATAATATTTTAATACTGTTTAACATCAATTAAAAATCATTTAAAAATTAAAACCCTGTTTTTAAATTACAGAAAATTCCCAGAAAATTCCAGAAAATTGTGAAAAATCCAGATTTAAAATTTTGAAAAATCAGGGGGTTTACAATCTACCCCCCTTAAGAGGATTGCGTCCTTGCAATCAAAGAATAACCGATCAACAGAGATGACGCGGTCGCAAGCATCGTTTGAAAACACATCACAAGATATTTAGAGAAATATCGTTTCCCTAACAATGAAAGTTTACACTTTCCAGGAAATCTAGTTAAAGCAAAAGTCTACAACTTTTATGAAAACCAGGTTGTTATTAACAAGTTGCAAATTACTAGGTTGGGGCTGAGGTCACGAACCAACGGGCACGAGCTAACACAAGACTAGAAACGGATAACTATAAATCACTTACGCGTACTGGCTATTCCACGAGCCGGCGCGTTCTCCACGGTCTTCGCTGGAGCTTGTCCGGGTCCTTGCAGTTGCTTCCTCTGCTGCTGTTGAGTCTACCGGAAGAGTGTTGCCTGGGTTACCAAGGGTGGCCTCGGTATTGGTGAAGCTTGCAATGCTGGAGAGGCTGACCGTGGTGCTGGTAACACTTGCTGGTTACCTGTTGGTACTCTGTCTCGACGCTCAGGGCATTCTTTGAATGAATGCTGACTAGATCCGCAAGCTATGCATAATCTCTTCTTTCGTCTGCATTCGTCCTCGGTGTGGCCTCGCTTGCGACAATATGGACAGACAGGTAATGCCGATGGAGATGCTTCTGGTGGCTGGTGTAGGTGAGACTTCCTTGCGATTTCTGCCTGTGGTACTACAGCTGGGGCTGATGAGGCGGGTTGAAGATTCGTCACTGCTTTCTCCCGCTGCTGAGGACAATCCTTGGCCAAGTGTTCATTGGTTCCGCAAATCAGGCATAATCCCAACTTACGTCTGCACCCGCTCTCAATGTGGCCTTGTTTGTGACAATGTTGACAGGTAGGCAGTACTTGCGGAGATGCTTCTGGTGGCTGGTGCTGTAAACCCCCTGAATTTTTAAATTATTAAATCTTGGATTTTTTCCAATTTTTTGGAATTTTCTGGGAATTTTCTGTAATTAAAATCAAGGTTTTCAATTAATAAATAATTTTTAAATGTTAATAAATAATATTAAAATATCATGAAGATAATATTTTTGGGTGTAAAATAGAAAACTGGACTTAGGGTAATTTTTCTGGATTTTTCTGGGCCTCAGAACTATTTTTAAATGCCTAAAAACTAATTTTAATTAATTAATTAAATTAAAACTGTTATTATTATTATTATTATTATTATTATTATTATTATTATTTCTATTATTTTTATTTTATTTTTATTTCTTCTGGGCCGGCCCGGCCCAGTCGGCCGAAGCCAGCCCAGCCCAGCCGCCCGCCTTATCGGGTCGGGTCGGGCTCACCCGAACCCGACCCGCCGCCAACCGACCCGCATGAACAGTTCCCCCACGACCTCGCGTCCAGCGCCGGCCGCCGCGCAGCGCCGCGCGTTCAGCGCCCTCGCCCCCACGTCGCACCTCCGTTCCGCCTTGCCCGGCCCCCCTAACCACCGTCCCCTCCTTTAAACCCCCCCCCCCCCCCCGAGCGCCGTCTTCCTCCTCCAGCCTCCCCCTCTCCAACCCTAGACGCCGCCGCCGCCTCCCAAGAGCTCCGCCGACCGGCCAGCGTTTCTGCCCCGTCTCGCCCACCACCGCAGCTCCCTCGCCGACCTCGCCCTGCCGTCTCCTCCCCTCCGACGCCCTGCTCCGCCGTCCCCGACGCCAACAGCAGCAGCGGAGACAGCCACAGCAGCCGCAGCGCCGCCCTGAGCCGTCCCCGGCGCGCCGTCGACCACCAGCCGCATCCCCAGCGCCCGGCGAACTTTTCCCGACCCCCTCCGGCGCGTCTCCGGCCGGCCCCCGCCGCCTACGGCCGCCACAGCGTCGAAACCCTAACCCTAGCCCTAATTCTTCTTCGTGTGTCCGACACGAGTCGGACACGACTCGACCCTAATTTTCGGGTCCCCTTCTGGTACGCGTAACTTTTGCCTCGTAGTTCCGTTTTTATTTTCGCAAATTGCGTTGTGAAGCCTGTATGACCCTCTCGGTGTCCGGACAAACTGTTCGGGGCATCGCGTCCTGTGGTGATCGCACACCGCGATCCAAAAACAGGAAAAACCAGACCCTGTTTTCACCCCGGAACTGAGTCCGCCCCGCCAAACGGGACGACTTGGTCGCGTGCAGTCTTCACAGATACGTACGCATCGTCGATACGGACGTGTGAGTTTTCGTGGAAGCTGATTCGGGTGTGCGTGCACACCGAAATCAACGCGTATCCGCGGACATCGCCCCGTATTCGCCTTTTCTACAATTTACCCTAACTTTGTGCACACACGTCGGATCGAGACGAAACTTGCGCCATCGGACTCGTAGCGATACGCTGGTCCTGTGGGTCAAGTTTGGTTCGATTCTGAGAACGTTGACGAAATTGCGTGTCGTGGGCCCACAGGCCCCGCTCGACGGGCGATTTTGTGTTCGGCTCATCGGAATCCAAATCTGGAAGTTCCGTTGGGTTCGTATCAGCGTTCCTGACCTGTTGACACTAAGTTTGGTGAATTTGGAGACCTTTGACCTGGACACGTTTTTCTGGCGGACCCCGTTCTGACCCGAAACTGCCGTTTTTGCCTTTGTCTCCAAATTGGACCCAAGGACAGGCGTTTCTAGCTATTTGACGTCTTCTGAGCGTGATGGTAATATTTATTTCAGCTTTTGAACTCATCTCTGGAAACTTCCCTAGAATAATTAATCAGATCCAAACAACAGGCAAGTACCTGCACTTCAAGTTAATCTTTATATTGTGATAATTAAATTCCCTGCTCTACTAGTACCCTTGCTGATTACACGTAGTGTTAGAATACTATATTTCATGTCTTGAACATTGGAATTCATGTCTTGTTTTTCATGTCGGGTGGGAGAATACTAGAAGGCATGTAGTTTACCCTTCCCCTTGCCGTGTTTAATAGCTGGTGGTACACGACTATCCATCAGCCGAATCTCGATTATTCGTGTTTAATAGCCGTCCATGACGGCCAGATTAACCTTATAAACCCCTACATGCCAACTAAGTATTCTAAAAACAAACACAAGTTTCACACAGATAACTTCTGGTCATGTTATATTTCTTGCTGACTGTGTAGTTTTATTTCCTGCTCGTTTACTTCTGTTTTCTCATATTCCTGTTTATAGTTTTGACTCTGAGATATTAACATTCCTTTATGCAATTTCCTTAACATGATATTCAATAATTAATTGTCATAAATATTTAGTTTAACCTTGTTGTGCACTGTGTACTTTGCTCCCTTCCTGACTGGATCTGTTGATTTAGGCGATGATGAGGACCTTGCCCCTACCTATTATGGTCCCTATGAGGGTACAGATGATACCTATGATGAGCCAGATCCCACCCAGGAGACCCCTGCTGCAGAGTAGCTAGTAGTAGCTATCTTTTATTTCTGTTTCTTATCTTATTTAATCGGGTTTGTCCCCGATTTCATTTTAGAATTCCTGTACTAAAACATTTGAATCTGTTGTCACATTTATTTCAGTTGCAGTCTTAAGTTTCAATTCTCAGTATTATCTTGCCTATGTTAATTGTGAATGAGTTAGACTAGTTTAGATGGATTGACCTAGACAGCGTACTACCGCCGACTCTGCGGCGTAGGCTGGACGTACCCACGCACTCGTGCCCGAACTTCCGGGTGCGGGTCGTGACAGGTGCAGCTGAGACTTCTTTGGAGTTCCTTCCTGTGGTGTTCCGGCTGGTGTTGATGTGGCTGGTTGGTGAATCACCACTGGTTTCTCTCGACGTTCTGGGCAATCCCTTACCGAATGCTTCTGGAATCCACAAGATAGACATTGTCCCAGTCTGCATCGGCATTCTTTAGCGATGTGGCCTACCTTGCCACAGTAGTGACAAGTAGGAAGGAATGAGACTCCTGATGCTGTTCTTGGTAGTGGATGTATCTGTGGCCGCTTTGCAGCTCTCTCTTGTTGTGATTGGTCCGGTGCTGACTCATACGGCCGCTTTTGGCTGGACTCGATCCTTGTGGTGCACTCCACGGGTCTTGCTGCAGTAAGGACGTCCTCGTCGAAGGCGGTTGTATTTGAACTGTTTGGCCTCCGTGACTCCGAGCTAGTTCTATCGATGGAGTTCTCCGATTGGTTTTGTTGAGCTTCTTGTTGCACCCTTTGATAAGCTTGCATCATTATGTAGAACATGCGGAACATCTGCTGTTCGTTCATAGGTGGTCCCAGTGGGAAGGAAGGCATCGGTGGAGTAGGCTGCATCGAGGGTGGAACGCTATCTTGATGGATTATTGCGGCAGGCTGACTTGCTTGACTGCCTTGTGATGATTGGCCTTCACCGACTGGTATCACATCGTCTTCTTGGGTAATCACAACGGGTTGTGGTGTTTCTTCATGAGCCTCGTTGCTGGCTTGTGGGTTCATTTCCCTGTATCAAATACAAACGATAAGAGGCGCACAGGAATCAAGGCAGGATGTAAGCCAATAAATTAATTCGAATAGATATCAAGAACGATTCAAGCAAGTGGATGAGAACCTAAAACTTATCCTAGCTTTATTGCAGGCCTGTTCGGTCCCTAAGTTGAAACCGAACAATTTAGTCGTGGACCTGCATGGGCCACCACAAAAACCATGTCACGCCCCAGTCCCAAAAATGCCGAGGGACTAGAGAAGCGTGGCAATGGCCAGCAGCACGCACCGATGTACAACCCAATTTAATGGATCCATCAGGGCATGCTTAAGCTGTAGTCTAGCAGGAAATAGATCCAATGTTACAGGTCACAGACTAATCTAATCTCATCCACAACAGATAATCATAGATTAAATGCCAGAAATAATGGAATAGAATAACTATCAATCTCACTAAATATCTCGGTGAACAATCCGAGATTATGTCTGTTACATCAATGCCAATAGACAGGAAATAAAAGAACTGGAAATAGAAACAGAAATAACTGACTACATACGGCCAATGCTCAGGAGAAGTCCTCTGGTGCGAGCTCGTCTTCAGGTCCTGGTACAGCTCCTGGAAGTGCTCTGGTACGGGGTATCTCTGGATGGATCTCTTCAGCTATACCTGGGGACATAGTCCATTCCAGGTCCTCAGGGGACATAACAAGGTACAGATAATACAAGCCAAAATATAAGCAGTGCAGCAGAATTAAATGAAACAGCAGGATAAACTATGTAACCAGCTAAGTGATAAATGCAAGTTGAGAGCATCACTAGAACTCAGGCTGAGACCGCTACAAGCTCTGTGTCGGGGAGCCGGTAGCAGTAATAACACGTAAAGGGTCTAGCTCTGCTGGAGAGTCTACGACCTCACACTAATAATATATATATATGAAAACAGCCTGTAGCCTGTGTGTCTCTCCCCACCCAATGTAATCCACGTCTCATATCCATGACACGCAAGATCATAACTAATGCAGCAGTCATATAATGTCTAGGAATAAACTGTCCATGTCATACCTGTATCCTATGCAGAATCATCGTGAATATCTCAAGAAGATTCTGTCCATGATAGTGTCAAGTGTCCTGGGTTTTGTTGTACTTGATAGGACAAGTACCAAGAGTAAGGGTATCGAATATCCATCTCTAAATGACGTACCCAACACCGCGTACGGTGTTGGCACCCGACTATGATCGGACACTCGGTACGTCACACGTTTCCTAGGTTAAGCAGTTAAAACAAGTTATAATTAAAACAAGGAAATATGCAACAAGACTGTAAAATTGGCAAGGTATACTTGCCCTCTGATATATAACTAAGCCAAGGAATATTTAGCAAAGACTGCAAGTTTTGGCGAGGTACACTTGCCTGTGGTTCCGGCTCGGTTTCGGCTCTGACTTCAGTTGGAATTGCAGGCGGTACTCTGGTTGCTGAAACAAACATCACCATCAGATCCAAAAAATATCAATCAGCTAGAAACGCCTGTCCTTGGGTCCAATTTGGAGACAAGGGCAGAAACGGCAGTTTCGGGTCAAAACGGGGTCCACCTACGGGCCCGCTTTGCACCGAAAAACGTATCAGGGTCAAAGGTCTCCAAATTCACCAAACTTAGTGTCCACAGGTCAGAAACGCTGATACGAACCCAACGGAACTTTCAGAATTGAATTCCGATGAGCCGATCACAAAATCGCCCGTCGAGCGGGGCCTGTGGGGCCCACGACACGCGATTTCGTCAACGTTCTCAGAATCGAACCAAACTTGACCCACAGGACCAGCGTATCACTACGAGTCCGATGGTGCAAGTTTTGTCTCGATCCGACGTGTGTACACAAAGTTAGGGCACGTTCCAGAAAGTACGGATACGGGACGATGTCCGCGGATACGCGTTGATTCCGGTGTGCACGCACACCCGAATCAGCTTCCACGAAATCCCACACGTCCGTATCGATGAGGCGCACGTATCTGTGAAGACCGCGCGCGACCAAGTCGTCCCGTTTGGCGGGGCGTACTCAGTTCCGGGGTGAAACATGGTCTGGTTTTTCCTGTTTTTGGATCGCGGTGTGCGATCACCACAGGACGCGATGCCCCGAACGGTTTGTCCGGGCACTGAGAGGGTCATACAGGCTTCGCAACGCAATTTGCGGAAATGAAAACGGGGTTACGAGCAGAGAGTTAGGAGTACCTGAACAGGGTCAAAAAACCGGGGTTATCGTCGTGTCCGCGACACGCGACACGACACTCCGACACAGCACAGTGCTGTGTCCAAGCTGTGTCCGACCTAGGGTTTTGCTGCTAGGGGTGTCGCCGGAGGACGGCGAGGCACGCGGCGGCGCAGGCGGCACGGGCACGGCGGGCTGCGGCGGAGCGCTGCGGGCGGAGGCTCTGGCCGCTCGGGCTGGCCGGAATGGGAGGGCGGGGTCTGCTAGGGTGGCCGCGGCGGGCTCGTCGTGGTGGTGGTCGGCACGGCGAGTGGCAGGAGGCGAGAAATGCGGCGGAGACTCGGGCACGGGGGAGACGGGAAACCGGGTCGGGTTGCGGTTCGGGCGGCGGCGGATCCGACCCGACCCGCTGGGCAGGGTCTGGGCCGGGTGGGGCTGGGCCCGGTTTGGCCCAATGGGCCGGGCCGGGCTCGGGTGGGCTTAGGGTTTATTTCTAAAAATAAAAAATATAATAATAATAATAATAATAATATTAATAATAATAATAAAAAAATTAATAAATAAATAAATAATTAAATAATTAAATAAATAGTTTTAGGTGTTTTAAAAATAGATCCGGGGTCCGATAAATTCCAGAAAAATTGCCCTAAGTCCAGTTTTTCATTTTACACCCAAAAATATTATTTTCATAATATTTTAATATTGTTTAACATCAATTAAAAATCATTTAAAAATTAAAACCCTGTTTTTAAATTACAGAAAATTCCTAGAAAATTCCAGAAAATTGTGAAAAATCCAGATTTAAAATTTTGAAAAATTAGGGGGTTTACAGCTTGTCTCTGCTGCGTTTCCATCAAACGCATCATCCGCTCGAATGGATCAATAGAGGGTGCGGCAGCTGGACTTTCTGAGCTGCCTGATGTGCCAGAACTGCTCCCTTGCACTCGCGCCACCATCTGCTCTTGTGCACCCGGCTCTGAGGCCGTTCTTTCAAAGCAAAATAACTTGTATCAGTCTCAAAATATATTATGGACTCACTATATGGAACACATCTCATTTTGGCTAAGCGAATTCAAAGGTTCAATTGGAAGGGATAAGGCCATTTCAAGAAACTTTTCTGACACGAAGGTCAAAGAATATGAAGCCATGCTCTCATACCAATATGTCATGCCCCAATTTTTGCTAAATCGATAATCGTCCCGCGGACGTGATGCCATGCACGTGTAAGGTGCACGTGCACAAGCCTAGGCATAATGATATACTTTAGAACAAATGCAATAGAGTACACAAATAAGATATCACACTTTGAGATATAGAAAAGTTCTCTTTATTGATAATAAACATCTGTTTACAGACTCTTGACCAAAAAGTAGTAAAGATGCCGCACGGACTTACAACTTGGACACAAAATAAGATAGCTGATCCATACATTATGTCCCTTACTAATATTTCAGAAACACAAAACACCTTGGGTGCGAGTCAGCACCATCGCCTAGTGGCTTCAAAAGGTGAGAGCGAGCTCCTTTCTTGATTATGTAATTAAGCTACCAAAAGTTGCAACACGAACGCGCCTTGATCCAGGATGGGTTGGAGAAAGCTTCAGCTCCTCGCCGCGTCGCCTCGGCTCGAGGAACCTGCTGCAATGAGGGTCAGTACTTCTAAAAGTACCAGTGAGGGCGAGCTAACCCAACTTACCAAAATCGATAACGAATTCATATGAGCATGCAACATTTTTCTTATGTGATCTTTCTATCTTGCCTAGTTCAATTCTTTATATATGATAGAATAAAATGACATAACAAAATATGCCATCGCTCGGTGAGTTTACCTGAACCGTCTGAACCACCTGTACAAAACTTACCATGACCTTTCCTGCCACGAAGACATAGTTAGTCTGCACAGTTTAAATATACATAGAAATCACTTGGTCAGACGAGAGATGGGTCGGCTGCCATTCCTCCTCGGGTAGCTAGCCCTTGGTGGATGTACGAACCAATCCAATGTTAGGACTACACTAGTAAATTATTCTACCCGGGTCGAAGCGGTCCCAGTGCCCCAGAGACCGTTCATAGAACGACATCTCTTGTGCACAAGTTGTCCAAGACCATGCCTCGTCTACAAACTAAGTTATCAATTGAAACACATATTCAAGCAATATAAGTAAATGAACTTCATGCATTTTCCATAGTCTAGGCTACTTGCAAAATGATCACATTTTCCCTTTGCACCAAACATTGAACAGTTATAGATAAATTAGTTCTAACTACAACTGACACAAAATAGCTATATGTATAACAAACACACATCAATATGATCGCATAGAATTATGTGTGACAAGCATTCTTAGTGTTTCAAGTCTACTACTTCTTTATTCTAACTCAATTTTATTGCTTTGGTACTGTTTGATCGGAATACACAAATGAGTCAATTTATTAAGAATGAAGACTTGGAAGAAGGGCTCTAATCGAGCTAAATCCACTCACAAGTTGGTGAACGGGGAGAGAAAATGGAAGATCTTCAAGACTCCGCTTGCGTGTCGCCTACACATCACCTGCACGCACCAACAGACGATCAATATCTCCTGCTTCAGTCTCCAAGGGTTCGATACAAAATGCGAAATCCTAAGAATGGTGGCAATAAAATCTATCGAAACCGTTCAAGAAAATGCAAGTCACAAAACCAACAAGAAAGCAACCAAGCGACAACAAAAACGGGCAAGAAAACCAACGCAACGGAAAGGCCCATCTTGACTCTATCGCTGATTCCTTCCTTGAGGCACGATCCATTGAATGTGGGATCTGATTCAAATAAACCAATCCATAACGAGAAAAGGATCTTGATTCAATCTGTCCCGATCGAACGATACCAAGTATTTCTTAGTCGTGCTCCCCGAACAGGGGGAACGGGGCACTACAAATGCTACATGTATTAATTCGATGTGGATAAATTTATAAGCATCATTTGCTATATATGGTTCAAGATCCTCTTCATAAAGAAACTTGATAGAATGTTCGGTATCATTTACCTGAACAGTTCTTTCCATAGTTTTAATGGCTATGGAAGACTTATAGTCGAACCAACCAATTTTATAAAAAAAATTTGGCTTAACGCTAGGAATCGTACATTTATTTAATTTCTCTAGATCATAGGAGAATTCGCTCATTTGAGCATTCTTGATTGATTTACCCTTATTAAGGGATATTTTATTAGCCCCAATGGCTAAAGGATTACTCATATCCAAAGATAGAGAGAGGGTCTACTCTACTATTCCTAAAACGATTAGTAAAAACATATTTAAATAATACCATTATTATTACTATGTCATACTAAAATAAATTTCTAATTTGTAAAACGTAACAAGATTTTAAAATGCTTCAAGGATAAACAGTCATAGCACGACTGCCAATGACTTACGGCAAAACAAGGCCTTTCTAGCCAATACAACCTACGTGACTTAGGTGTCGTTCCACTAGACGAAGATCATTCCCAAAAATTATCATCTTAAAACTTAAATTAATTACAGAAATTAAAAATTTATTTAACCATTATATAGTTAATAATAACACTATTAATTAAGACATAAAGCAAAAATTATACTAACATCATTTCAGAAATAGAGAATAGAATCACCTCAGCCTTGAGCCTTCATGGCTCTGATATATATATATATATATATATATATGTATATATATATATATATATATATGTATATATATATATATATATATATGTATATATATATATATATATATATATGTATATATATATATATATATATATATATATGTATATATATATATATATATGTATATATATATATATATGTGTGTGTGTGTGTGTGTGTGTGTGTGTGTGTTAAACTCTCACTTTTCTCTCTCAAAGGTCGAGTTGATGGAAGATGAAGAAACTTTAAGTGGTATAATCGCTCCCTTTCTACGAGCACGACCGATCATCCAGCTCAGACGAGAATCCTTCACAGAACATGTGAGAAAATAAAAAACAATAATAAGCCAACTCTCACAAAGACTACTAACTGATACAAGGTGTAAAGTAAGATAAAAAAATAAAAAATAAAATAAAGACTCAAAAGTGTCAAAAATAATGGAGCCAGATCGAGTGGTGACAAACCGAGAGCCATCAACTGTGTGTAAAGAGGGGAAGTGAGATGACAAATGTGAAATACTAAATAAGAGACTAAGATCAGAAGTCATATGATGAGAAGCACTAGAGTTTAATATCCAAGAAGTAGGCGTACCAGTTGTAGTGCCCCACTCCGCAATGACACTATATAGACAGAGAAATCGGTTTGTTGGCTCGAGAGGAAGCCTTCACGGAGAGCTCCCTTGTCGAAAAAGAAGAAGATTGATCTGAGTGAGTGGGTAAGACTTCACTTTCTGATTCTTTCACGCATAATAAAGAATATATAAGAATGAATGCATACTTGTTGCTAAAGAATAGATCGAAATATTAAGATTAATAGCACATGACTATGTATGCTTTAAGAGAACTTGCATGCTTGCTTAATAAAAAAAAGAACCCTTGCTATGCTAAGTCAAGATAAGAAGATTTGCATGCTAAAGTTAGACTGTCACTACAATTAAAAGAATATTTGTCGTGCTAAATAAGAAGAAGATAGATAATGCTTGTAAGTCCCTTATCATATGCTATCAAGAGTATAACTACATGCTGTCACTACCACATTTCTAGAGTAGGAACTTATTGGTCATTTACTATATATATTATTGTGCTAATAATTGCATGATAGGTAATATACATATTATATTATATTCATAAATGACATGGGTTAATAAACTAGACTTGTTGTGACCATGGACCTTGCTTAGACTTGACATTTAACCCAGCTAGACTAATCCCTATGCTATTAATTAGCATCTAGTAAAATCCCTCACTTGAGACTAAATCCCTTATTAAATAGTTCTTCATGACAAGCCATTGAGGGCAAAAGAGACTTTATGCATTACTCAAACCCTAACCCTACATAGTGGCCGGCCCTATAAAGTAAGAGGGAGACTCCCTCAAAGCCACTCATCACTCATGAAGAAACCCTAGAAATAGCCCCCCAAGAAAACCATTCTTTTCCTCCACAAATTTTAGAATTTCTAAACCCCAAATCCCTCATTCTTTCCTCATTCAAAGAGGCCTAGAATCTTAGAGTTCAAGGAGTCTTGGAGAAGAAGAAGCTACATTGTGAATCCATCTCCCAAAAAATCTGGAAACCCTCATTTAATTCATGTTTTAATCTTTTATTTGGCCATTAGGAGCCCACCCATTGATTTAGGAATGACTATTAAGGGAGAGCATGAGTCTCTATTGGTCTACATGATGATTCCTTCATGGTGTCATATGCATTTGGGGGTTTTGGTTCTTAAGGATGTATTTTTCCCCTAATTTTCATATCCCTATATATATATATATATATATATATATATATATATATATATATATATATATATATATATATATATATATATATATATTATACGCATATGGTTTAATTGCATTTGGGGTTTATACATGAAGGTTATGGTGTGTAATCACCTGAAAATTTTAAGAATTTTTAAATTTAATTATATGGAATTTAATTAGCATTTTCTGTAATTCTAAACTAAGGTAGACTGATTAAAATAAATTTTTAAAAGATATTAAATAATATTAAAATATGATAAAAATTATATTTTCTAGTATAAAATTAAAAATCGAGCATGGGGTATTTTTCCGGGAATTTATTGGATCCCGGATGAATTTTTAAAGCATTAAAAACTGTTGTAAAAATTTAACTGATTAATTAAATCAAAAATAATTAATAAACCAACCCAGTGATTAACCCGGACCGGCCGGTCTGACCAACCCGGACCGCTCAGGCTAGCGGGTCGGATCCGGGTCAGACCCGACCCGCCAGCAACCGACCCGACCCGACCGTTCCAATCCCTAACCCCCAAATTTAATTCTTCCGACTTTTCGCCTGGCCGGCGGCCGTTCCCGCCGCCGTGGCCGCCGGCCGACCATGCGGTTCCCCTCCCCTGAACCTGGCGACCATTCCCCATCAACTTCCGGCAACCTCCGGCCGGTTCCCATTCCCTTTCCACCTCTATAAAAGCCGCAGCAGCCACCGGGAAAGTTCCCTTCAGACCCCGACTCCGAATAACCCTCACCATCCCGACCGCCCACCTCCAGCAGATCCGGCACCGCCTCCGCCCGCTCCCTAGCCGACACCCTCCGGCCAGACCTCTCCCTTTCGTCTTCCCTCCGCCGCAGCGGCAGATCCGGCTGCCCAGAACCCACCCGCTCGACCTCCGGACGACCAGAGCACGTCTCCGCCCTGGACCTCCCCGAGCTCGCCGACGACCTGCCATTGCTGCTTCCACCCTCCTCCGGCGGACACAGTGAGGACTCGGACACAGGGTCCTCAGGCAGGACACAGTAAACCCTAACCCTAGGTGTGTCGGACACGATTCACATTTGGTTTTCAGGCCCTGATCAGGTAACCATAACTACCTACTCGTAGCTCTGTTTCATATTCCGTAAATTTCATCGCGTAGCCTGTATGACCCCCTCGGTGCCCGTACAACCCGCTCGGGGCATCGCGACTTGTGGTGATCGCAAACCGCGATCCAAAAACAGGAAAAAACTTAGCCATGTTTCACCCCGGAATCAAGTACGTCCCGCCAAACGGGATGACTTGGTCACGTGCGGTCTTCACCGATACGTGAGCATCGTAGATACGGACGTGCGGGATTTTGCAGAAGCTGATTCGGGTGTGCGTGCACACCGGAATCAACGCGTATCCGCGAACAACGCCCCGTATCTGACTTTTCTGTAATTCATTGTAACTTAGTGTATACACGTCGGATCGAGACGAAACTTGCACCATCGGACTCGTAGCAATACGCTGGTCCTGTGGGTCAAGTTTGGTTCGATTCTGAGAACGTTGACAAAATCGCGTGTCGTGGGCCCCACAGGCTCCACCTGACGGGCGATTTTGAGAACGGCTCATCGAAATCCAATTCTGGAAGTTCCGTTGGATTCAAATCAACGTTCCTGACTCGTTGACACTAAGTTGGACTATTTTGGAGACCTTTGACCCTGACTCGATTTTCGGTGCAAAGTGGCCCACATATGGACCCGCTTTGGCCCAGAAATGTCGTTTTTGCCCTTGTGTCCAAGCTGGACTTAAGGACAAGCGTTTCTAACTATTTTTTATGTTTTGAGACTGTTGGTAATGATTATTTCAGCTTTTGGAAGAGTTATTGCTGAACCCACTGTTACAAGGACCGCTACTGATATACCAATCCCAGGCAAGTGTACCTTGCCATAAATTGCAGTTTATTAGTTTATTTTATTCTTTTGCTCTATTTTCTGTGACTAGTGTACATGATATAACATAGGACCGTATGACATACTTAGCGTCCGATCACAGTCGGGTGCCAACCCCGTACGCGGAGTTGTGTACGTCATTTAGTGATGGACATTCGAGACCCTTTATATTCTCGTACTTGTTTATCAAGTACACTATAACCTAGGACACTTGACACCATACATTGACAGAATCTTCCTGAGATATTCAAGGTGATTCTGTATAGGATATAGGATGGACATAGTATTATACTCTCAGATTATGACTGTTGCATTAGCTCTGATCTCACGTGACATGGACATGCGACGTGTGGTTACATTGGGTGGGGAGAGGCACACAGGCTACAGGCTGTTCTATATACATATACTACTATTGTGAGGTTGTAGACTCTCGAGCAGAGCTAGACCAATACTAGATATTGCTGCTACCGGCTCCCCGACACAGAGCTTGTAGCAGTCTGAGCCTGAGTACTAGTGTTGCTCTCAGTTGCATTTTCACATAGATGGTTATGTAGCTACCCTGTTTATTTTATTTTCTATTTCACTGCATCTATTTTTGGCTTATATTATTTGTACCTTGCTATGTCCCCTGAGGACCTGGAATGGATGATGTCCCCAGGTTTAGCAGAAGAACATTATCCCGAGGTTTACGGGACATGGGCTGAAGCTGTACCAGGAGATATTGCTGAAGGAGAACCTAACATAGAAGCAGAGGTGATGGCTGAAGACTTTACTTGAGCTTTTGACATTTGTACTCCTCAGATACTTATTTTGGACTCTTATGTTCTGGTCTGATGAACCAGTATTTTAGACTCTTATCGGGTTGTTTCCCGACATACTCTGCTGAGACTGGACTTGATATACTTTCTTTATTTGCTGTTGTTCTTATTATTCTGTGTGTGGATGAGATTAGTTTTTGATTTATTGTTGTAGACCTATATTACAGCTTAAGTATACCCGATGGATCCATTAAATTGGGTTGTCCATCGGTGTGTACTGCTGGCCATTGCCACGTGTCTAGTCCCTCGATATTTTGGGACTGGGGCGTGACATGGTTTTTGTGGTGGCCCATGCAGGTCTACGACAAATTGTTTGGTTTCAACTTAGGGGCCAAATAAACCTGTAAAAGGATAGGATAGGCTATAGGATCTCATCCATTTATTGAACGTTTTTGAAACTCTATATCGCATTCGAATTAAGTACTTGAATTTGCATCCTGCTTGACTCTACTAAACGTTCTCATAAAGTTCATTTTGGATGCAGAAAGATGGATCCGAGAAGTGGAGATAAAATTTTTTTTACACCACAAGACGTTGTGGTTACCTATGATGATGGAGTTACACCAGAGAACAGAGGTCAATCCTCTTAAAGTGGGCAAGATGAGCAGCATAACTCAAGGTTCAGGCGCGATGATATTCCACCACCGCCGCAGTTTACTCCACAGATGCCTGCCTTTCCACCAGGGCAAGCAATGGATGGGCAGCAAATGTTCCAGATGTTCTATGCCATGATGCAAGCTCAACAACAAGTTCAACAGGAGGCGCAGCGTCAAGAGGCAGAGAACTTGAGAAACAGCCTAGTAAATGCATTGGAGCAGGCAAACCCGCAAGCTAGGCGACCAGCGACAGGATCTATCACTGATTTCCGTCAACTCAAGCCCCGTACCTTTTCGGGCAAGGAAGGACCAACTGAAGTGCATGAGTGGCTCACAAATATACAACATCAGTTGGAAGCAGCTGAACTTCCGCGGGAGAGATGGATGACTGCTGTCCGAATGCAACTGACGGACAACGCGCACCACTGGTGGCTAGCTGAAGAGAGGAGGCTCGGACATGACCGAGTTACTTGGGAGGAGTTCTCCAGACTCTTCCAAGAGATGTATATCCCAGCTGTTGCTAGATCAGAACTCTGAGATAAGTTCAACCGCCTTATCCAGGGCAACATGACGGTGGAGGAGTATAATGCTGAATTCATTCGCCTGAGTCGTTTCGCCCCTTCTCTAATTCCTACCGAAGAAGAGAAGGCGGAGAAATTCTTTGATGGACTCAGGTTCGAGCTTCAGAGGTTGATTGGATCTGTTGCCCCTACATCGTACAACGACGTCCTTGCTGCAGCACGACGTATGGAGCGCGTCACCAGGAGGGAGTCAAGTCTGAAGCGGCCATTTACCTCAGTACCATCCAAGGCAGTACAAGGAGATTCTGCAAAGCGACTCCAGAGGAATCTACCGCAGAGAGCAGCACCAAGAACCCTACCTACTTATCATTTCTGCGGCAAGTTGGGTCACATTGAAAAGGAGTGCAGACGCAAATTAGGACTGTGCCTGGTTTACGGCTCCAACCAGCATCTATCCAGGGACTGCACAGCATGCCAAGAGGGAGCACCACGACTAGCTCTACCTGCACCAAGGCCAGATTATCCAGCAATGGGAGCACAGCAGACGGGAGTTGGAGGAGTCAGACCACCAGCTCCAGGAGGATATCAGCCAAGACCTCCATTGCCACCTCAAGCAGCACTATTCCAACGGGCTCGTCAGCAGAGGGGTCCAGCTCAGGGACGAGGTCAGGCTTTTGCATTGGTTGTTCAGGAAGAAGCTACTGCTGGAGAAGTTATAGCAGGTACCATTTTAGTAGCTTCATTACCTGCTGTAGCTTTATTTGATTCTGGGGCATCACACTCATTTATAGCTGCTAGCTTCGTAGCCACCCATAGAGTAGCTACTGCACCCCTTCCAAAGACGAAGAGAATTCTTACGGGAGGTGGAATTATACCTGTTAGTGATATCTGTAGATCATGTTCAGTAGTAGTCGGTTGAAGAGAGATGCGAGCCCAATTTCTGATCTTTTCTATGCCTGACTATGATGTGGTACTTGGTATGGACTGGTTAAGTCAGTATCATGCTACTCTTGATTGTCGGCTGGGAAAAGTTATATTCAGACCACCTGGACACTCAGAGTTTGAATTTCTTCGAGGAGCTGTAGAACAAGGTGTTCAGCCAACTCTTAGGGTATTAACAGTAGAAGGGGAGACAAGTTATCCAAGAGTTATATCAGAGTTTGGGGATGTATTTCCCGATGATCTTCCAGGTCTACCACCTGATCGGGAAATATAATTCACCATAGACTTAACTCCAGGTGCTGAACCTATCACTTCATCGGTTTATAGACTAGCACCTAAGGAGTTAGTAGAGTTGAAGAAGCAAGTTGATGAACTTCTGGAGAAAGGTTTCATCCGGCCCAGTGTTTCACCTTGGGGAGCACCTATACTTTTTGTACCGAAGAAGGATGGAACAGTTCGCTTGTGCATTGATTACAGGGCGTTAAACGCTGTGACTATTAAGAACCGGTATCCCTTGCCCCGCATTGATGACTTATTTGATCAATTGAGTGGAGCTAGGGTATTTTCAAAGATTGACCTTAGATCCGGTTATCATCAGATTAGGGTGAGAAAGGAAGATATCCCGAAGACAGCCTTTAGAACCAAGTATGGACACTATGAGTTCTTAGTAATGCCGTTTGGTTTAACCAACGCGCCTGCTGTGTTCATGAGCTTGATGAACAGAGTCTTCCATCAATACTTGGATAAATTCGTGGTGGTATTTATCGATGACATTCTGGTATATTCCAAAAGCCATGAAGAGCACGAGGAGCATCTCAGAATCGTGCTAGAGACGTTGAGGCAGGAGAAGCTTTATGCTAAGCTCAGTAAATATGAGTTTTGCATGGATAAGGTACCATTTTTAGGGCATATTATCTCAGGAGAAGGGCTGTCAGTTGATCCAGAGAAGATTGCTGCTATTGAGACTTGGCCTACACCAACATCAGTTGCTGAGGTGAGGAGTTTTCTAGGACTTGCTGGATATTACAGAAGGTTCGTAGAAAATTTCTCAAGGATTGCGGAGCCAATAACGAAGTTGACACGGAAGGATCAGGACTTTGCATGGACAGAAGAATGTCAGATGGCCTTTGAAGAATTGAAGAGGCGTCTAACAACAGCACCAGTCTTGACTCTTCCTTCAGGGTCAAGCGGTTTTGTTGTTTATAGCGATGCGTCAGGTAGTGGCCTAGGATGTGTTTTGATGCAACATGGCAAAGTTATTGCATATGCATCAAGACAGTTGAAGGTCCATGAGAAGAACTACCCAACGCATGATCTGGAGCTAGCTGCTGTAATATTTGCACTGAAGATTTGGAGGCATTATCTTTATGGTGAGAAGGTGGAAATCTTCACTGATCACAAAAGTCTGAAGTATGTATATACTCAGAAGGAGCTTAACATGAGGCAAAGACGCTGACTGGAGTTAATGGTGGACTTTGATATAGATCTGCAGTACCACCCAGGGAAGGCAAATGTAGTAGCAGACGCACTCAGCAGGAAGCCTACAGCTTATTACTTGACGGTACAGTCTGAGCTATTGAAAGATCTACAGGAGCTTCAGATAGAGGTTATTCTACCAAGGCAGAGTGGCTTGCTGGCTAATCTGGAAGTGAAGTCATCGCTCGTGGAAAGGATTAAAGAAGCTTTGCCTACTGATGCAAGATTTCGAAGACTCAAAGAGAAGACAGAAGCAGGCATGCAGACGGGACTTCGCATATATGAGGATGGAACATTAAGGTGTGGAGAACGTCTATATGTTCCAAATGGAGAACTGAGACAAGAGCTAATGACTGAAGCCCATAGCTCCATATACTCTGTTCATCCAGGAGGAACAAAGATGTATCGAGATCTAAGGCAGTATTATTGGTGGCATGGAATGAAGAGAGAGATTGCTAGATTTGTAGCTAAATGTTTAGTCTGCCAACAAGTGAAAGCCGAGCATCAGAGGACTGCAGGAATGTTGCAGCCGCTTCCCATACCAGAATAGAAATGGGAACATATCACCATGGACTTCGTCACAGGATTCCCAAGGAGCCCCAGTGGAAAAGATGCGGTATGGGTTATCGTGGATCGACTCACTAAGTCTGCGCACTTCTTGCCATTTAGAGTTGGGCAGTCCACGGAGATACTAGCCGACATGTATATGCGACAAATAGTAAGATTTCATGGAGTGCCGGTTAGTATTGTATCAGATCGAGATTCGAGATTCACTTCACATTTCTGGCGAAGTATGCAAGAGAGTCTTGGCACCAGACTAAAATTCAGCACTGCCTATCATCCCCAAACAGATGGTCAATCAGAACGTACAATCCAGATTTTGGAGGATATGCTGCGATCCTGTATGTTAGACTTTGGAGGGTCTTGGGAAGATCATTTGCATTTGGTAGAGTTCTCCTACAACAACAGTTACCAGGCAAGTATCAAGATGGCACCTTTCGAGGCATTATATGGTAGGAAGTGCAGATCGCCAATATGCTGGAGTGACGTCGAAGAGCGTCAAATCTTGGGACCAGAGTTGGTGATGCAAACTGTGGAGAAGGTTAAACAAATCCAGAATCATCTTCGGGCTGCTCAGGACAGGCAGAAGCATTGGGCTGATACACACCGACGTCCACTGGAGTTCAAGGAAGGAGAACATGTATTCCTGAGGATCTCGCCTACTCGAGGAACCATTCGCTTTGGGAGCAGAGGCAAGTTGAGTCCAAGGTACATTGGGCCCTTTGATATTCTGGAGTGCATTGGTGAGGTGGCATATCGTCTTGCATTACCTCCATCTTTAGAGGGAGTGCATGATGTATTCCATGTCTCACAATTGAGAAGGTATGTGACTGACCCAAGTCACATAGTGGATCATTCTGAGATCGCCGTAGGCCCAAGCTTGAGATACGAAGAACAACCGGTGGGTATACTCGGAACCAGCGAGAAGACACTGCGAGGGCATACAATTAAACTGGTTCGTGTGGCATGGAAGCAACACTCACCTGGTGAATCTACTTGGGAGAGGGAAGATATCATGCGCCAGAAATACCCCCACTTATTTGAGGATGCAGGTATATTTTAAGTAATTTTTGTAAATTCTGTAGTTCTGTTCTACTAGTAGTTTAATCTTTAAATTGCGAGGATGCAATTTTCTTAAGGGGGGTAGATTGTAATCACCTGAAAATTTAAAGAATTTTTAAATTTAATTATATGGAATTTAATTAGCATTTTCTGTAATTCTAAACTAAGGTAGACTGATTAAAATGAATTTTTAAAAGATATTAAATAATATTAAAATATGATAAAAATTATATTTTCTAGTGTAAAATTAAAAATCGAGCATGGGGTATTTTTCCGGGAATTTATTGGATCCCGGATGAATTTTTAAAGCATTAAAAACTGTTATAAAAATTTAACTGATTAATTAAATCAAAAATAATTAATAAACCAACCCAGTGATTAACCCGGACCGGCCGGTCTGACCAACCCGGACCGCTCAGGCTAGCGGGTCGGATCCGGGTCAGACCCGACCCGCCAGCAACCGACCCGACCCGACCGTTCCAATCCCTAACCCCCAAATTTAATTCTTCCGACTTTTCGCCTGGCCGGCGGCCGTTCCCGCCGCCGTGGCCGCCGGCCGACCATGCGGTTCCCCTCCCCTGAACCTGGCGACCATTCCCCTTCAACTTCCGGCAACCTCCGGCCGGTTCCCATTCCCTTTCCACCTCTATAAAAGCCGCAGCAGCCACCGGGAAAGTTCCCTTCAGACCCCGACTCCTGCTAACCCTCACCATCCCGACCGCCCACCTCCAGCAGATCCGGCACCGCCTTCGCCCGCTCCCTAGCCGACACCCTCCGGCCAGACCTCTCCCTTTCGTCTTCCCTCCGCCGCAGCGGCAGATCCGGCTGCCCAGAACCCACCCGCTCGACCTCCGGGCGACCAGAGCACGTCTCCGCCCTGGACCTCCCCGAGCTCGCCGACGACCTGCTAGTGCTGCTTCCACCCTCCTCCGGCGGACACAGTGAGGACTCGGACACAGGGTCCTCAGGCAGGACACAGTAAACCCTAACCCTAGGTGTGTCGGACACGATTCACATTTGGTTTTCAGGCCCTGATCAGGTAACCATAACTACCTACTCATAGCTCTGTTTCATATTCCGTAATTTTCATCGCGTAGCCTGTATGACCCCCTTGGTGCCCGTGCAACCCGCTCGGGGTATCGCGACCTGTGGTGATCGCGAACCGCGATCCAAAAACAGGAAAAACTTAGCCCTGTTTCACCCCGGAATCAAGTACGCCCCGCCAAACGGGATGACTTGGTCACGTGCGATCTTCACCGATACGTGAGCATCGTAGATACGGACGTGCGGGATTTCGCAGAAGCTGATTCGGGTGTGCGTGCACACCGGAATCAACGCGTATCCACGGACAACGCCCCGTATCCGACTTTTTTGTAATTCGCTGTAACTTAGTGTATACATGTCGGATCGAGACAAAACTTGCACCATCGGACTCGTAGCAATACGCTGGTCCTGTGGGTCAAGTTTGGTTCGATTCTGAGAACGTTGACAAAATCGCGTGTCGTGGGCCCCACAGGCTCCACCTGACGGGCGATTTTGAGAACGGCTCATCGGAATCCAATTCTGGAAGTTCCGTTGGATTCAAATCAATGTTCCTGACTCGTTAACACTAAGTTGGACTGTTTTGGAGACCTTTGACCCTGACTCGATTTTCGGTGCAAAGTGGCCCACATATGGACCCGCTTTGGCCCAGAAATGTCGTTTTTGCCCTTGTGTCCAAACTGGACTTAAGGACAGGCGTTTCTAACTATTTCTTATGTTCTGAGACTGTTGGTAATGATTATTTCAGCTTTTGGAAGAGTTATTGCTGAACCCACTGTTACAAGGACCGCTACTGATATACCAATCCCAGGCAAGTGTACCTTGCCATAAATTGCAGTTTATTAGTTTATTTTATTCTCTTGCTCTATTTTCTGTGACTAGTGTACATGATATAACATAGGACCGTATGACATACTTAGCGTCCGATCACAGTCGGGTGCCAACCCCGTACGCGGAGTTGTGTACGTCATTTAGTGATGGACATTCGAGACCCTTTATATTCTCGTACTTGTTTATCAAGTACACTATAACCTAGGACACTTGACACCATACATTGACAGAATCTTCCTGAGATATTCAAGGTGATTCTGTATAGGATATAGGATGGACATAGTATTATACTCTCAGATTATGACTGTTGTATTAGCTCTGATCTCACGTGACATGGACATGCGACGTGTGGTTACATTGGGTGGGGAGAGGCACACAGGCTACAGGCTGTTCTATATACATATACTACTATTGTGAGGTTGTAGACTCTCGAGCAGAGCTAGACCACTACTAGATATTGCTGCTACCGGCTCCTCGACACAGAGCTTGTAGCAGTCTCAGCCTGAGTACTAGTGTTGCTCTCAGTTGCATTTTCACATAGATGGTTATGTAGCTACCCTGTTTATTTCATTTTCTATTTCACTGCATCTATTTTTGGCTTGTATTATTTGTACCTTGCTATGTCCCCTGAGGACCTGGAATGGATGATGTCCCCAGGTTTAGCAGAAGAACATTATCCCGAGGTTTACGGGACAGGAGCTGAAGCTGTACCAGGAGATATTGCTGAAGGAGAACCTAACATAGAAGCAGAGGTGATGGCTGAAGACTTTACTTGAGCTTTTGACATTTGTACTCCTCAGATACTTATTTTGGACTCTTATGTTCTGGTCTGATGAACCAGTATTTTAGACTCTTATCGGGTTGTTTCCCGACATACTCTGCTGAGACTGGACTTGATGTACTTTCTTTATTTGCTGTTGTTCTTATTATTCTGTGTGTGGATGAGATTAGTTTTTGATTTATTGTTGTAGGCCTATATTACAGCTTAAGTATACCCGATGGATCCATTAAATTGGGTTGTCCATCGGTGTTTACTGCTGGCCATTGCCACGTGTCTAGTCCCTCGATATTTTGGGACTGGGGCGTGACATGGTGTATCAAGAGTATCCTAGAGTCATGCACACTAGGTGCTTGATAAATTGTCTAATAGGAAGCATACCTATTTAAATGGTCTATTTCTTATGCATTTTGATATGTGTATAAATATATATATATATATATATATATATATATATATATATATATATATATATATATATATATATATATATATATATATATGTATATATATATATATGAATGTGTGTATATATGTACGTATACGTATTAATGTATATAAATATATATATTTCGATGTGGGATTGACATTGGGGAGTCGGGTTCATCAGTCATTAGTCACTGTGCAGTCGGTTAGTGTATCAGTTTCCAGTGGTGAGAAGTTAGGGTGTTTGATTCGAATATGTGTCATCAGTGTATCACTCGAATATGTGCATCAGTGACTCTAGAGAGGGAAGACCTGGGCAGTGTTTTCACCTCAGGCCAGTGGGGTTCAGCAGCAAGTGCAGTTGCACTGAGCAAGGAAGTGTGCAACAGCCACAGCAAGGGGGAAGGAGCACTGCTCGAGCACAGCAGTGCAGTTTTTTACTGCAGTAGCAGCATGTTGCAGTGGCAACCATGGAAAGGCATGCAGCAATATGGGAGAGGGAGTATTGTTGTTGATGCATTTTGGTTATTATGCTGCTAGTTGCAGATTTTCTCTTGCCTATTTGCATATTTCAGTTTCAGATTTGGCACTATTGGATACTTGGTATAAGTTTGATTATTATGTGGGTATCATATATTTCTTTATGTTGTTTCCTAAGTTTATATATATTTTTCCAGTGTTAGTTAGTTTAGATGTATATGTGTAGGTATCTTGTGTATGTGTCTGTGTTTTGAGAGTGTGAATGAAGGTAGGGATATGTTAGGGTTAGTGTATCAGTTTTGAGTAAGTTTAGTGTATCGGTCAGTGAGTGAGTGAGCAGTCGAGTGAGCTATTAGTCAGTGAATGAGGTGAGCAGTAGGGGTACTCAGGTTAGGAGTTGCTGTGAGGAGTTGTGGGTGTTTTGGTTCCCCTTAGTGTATCAGTGAGTGTAGTATAGTGGTATCAGTTTGTGGTATGTGCTAGTGTAAGTGTGTTAAGGTAGAGTTTTCTAACTAGACAGCATGTTCAGTCTCGGCAAGAAGGCTCGGGTTGAGGGGTTTGCCATGAGCAGCACTGTATCAGTAGTCCACAACAACAGCCAACTGAGAAGTGGCATTGTATGTGCATTCATCAGCAATTTCAGTATCAGTATGTGCAGTGAGCAGTTGGTCAGCAACCCTGAGGTATCTGCACAGTATCAGGTGGGTTATCTCAGTAAGAAGTTTTTCAGTTTCAGTCAGTAAGTTAGGTAGTGTCACCAGTGTATCTGTGGGTTAGTATAGTTAATGTAGTGGAAATATGTTAGTTTATTTAGTATAGAGATTAGTATATAAGTAATTATATATATATATAAGCTATATTTGATAAGGATTGAATTACCTTGGAATATCAAGGTAATGAGTCGATACTCAAGGTATTGGGCTTGAGTATCGAGATGGGTGTGTAGGTAATGAGATACGCATTGGTGCAAGGCCAAGGTATCCTAATTCCATCGATTTGTTATAGTATATAGTGTATTAATTTGTTAATATATATAAACTATTATTTTCATATTTAAAACTTGCGTACCTTAGGATATGGCATTTTTGTGTGTCTGATAGTATCGTAGAATAGCTAGCATAGCTTAGTTTCATAGCGTATCGACCTAGTATCCTAGTGTTAGACTCTTACAACCTAGAATTAGTCAGTTTGACTTAGAAATGGCCTTATAACCTAGAATTGCATCAATTAAACTTATTTTTATTTTTGAACCTTTTATTGATGCAACATACCATATATAAGTATGTGTGACACCAGCTTGGGCATCGATCCTCACACCTTGCTCAGGACCACAGGCGAGTACATTCTCTGATAGTTTTTATTATGTTGATTATTACTATGATTTTAGTTGTAGAGTATGCTTGATTCTGACACTGAATATACGGGCTAGTATCATAGATACCTGTTATGAGGAGTCATGATTGGAATCCATCGTGCTAGCTGGGGACAGGAAAATATTAGCAAGATTATATGATCATACCCCACTTTACATACATCATAGATCATCCCACATATCACGTAGGTTATAGCCTGACCATTTACATGCCTCATAGCCTGTTATATATGATTAGCCTGACTATTGCTCGCATTATAGCTAACCAGATGGTTAGCCTAATGTCACTACCCAATTCTAGAAAATAGGGTATATTTTTTTTATTTGATAAATAGTGTATTGTATTTAATTATTTATATTTATAATTAATTAGTGCTTGTCTTATTTTTATTTTGATTGTTTTAGGGTTTTGGCTAGCCTGGACCCATGTCAGACCCTAGTGGACCCATGTCCGACCCAGCCCACACCCTTGTGAGAGTTATTTTGGGGCCTAGAATTATTATTTTATTTTTAGGAGGTTAGTTGGAGAGATTTGGAACTAGTTTGAGCGCATTTGGAACCCGGAACCCAAAACCAAGTGAGTAGGGGCGTTTTGGGAATTTGGAAAGTTGTAAATCCCCTTTTTTCATGTGGCCGGACCCCCCTACCTACCCATTCCCGTGTGAAGCCAGCAGCAGCCCCCTCTTTCTTCATTCCTCTTCATATTCTTCACTTCTTCTTCTTCTCCACTTCTTTTTCCTTCTTCCTTCTTCTCCAAGGTGAGTTCCCTCTTCCATTTTTTCTTCTTTCTTCTTCATTCCTTCTTCCTTAAGCTAACCCTAACCTTACATTTTCTCTAACCTAGGTGTGAGGAGCTTAGATCTAGTGTGAGAGATAGATTTGGAAGCTTGGAGCTTGAGGGAGTTGATTTGGAGGGAATTTGAGACTTTGGCCTTGGGATTCCAACTCCCAAGAGGTAAAACCTAACTTTCCCCTTCCTAATTATTTTTGTGTAGTGTAATTAGTGTTGTAGAACCCTCCTAGACCCTAACCCTACCCGTAGGAGGAAGTTGGAACTAGTTTGGGTGAGTTTAGAGACTTTGACATTAGGTTTTGTGTCGAATTCGGGTGGAATCCGAATTTGGCCCAATTTTGGGTGATGCCCTAGGTTAGATGGACCTAGGTAGACGTTGTCGGGTGTCTAGAGGGTGAGTGCGTGTCTCCGTTTGGACACGGGAAGCCGCGTCGCGGAGAAACGGGCGTTTCGGGCGAAATTGGGGCTTTTCGTCGTCGCCGATTCTAAGTTTGTGTGCGTTTCCGCCACGGGCCTAGAATCGATATGGGAGCGCATTTTCTAGGATCTAGACATCATGTAGAGCGCGTGGGTAAATTTTGGGCCGATTCCGAGTTCGTTTGGTGTGCGTTTCAGGAGGTTTTCCGAGCCGCGCACCACGTGTTCGTCGAAATGACCGAACGGCCATTTCGACTTGGTTTCCTCGTTTCGGCTTTGTGCGCGCGTTGGGTTAGTATCGGGGAGTGTGTGCTAGAGTTTTCGGGCTATATTTTATATATTTTAGGGTATTGGTGAGTGTCGGGGTCGTTGGGCGTGAGTAGGGCGTGTGGGTTGAGTGTTGTGTGCGTGGTTGTGTTTGTTTTGATATGTGTCTATATATATATATATTTATATATATGTATGTGTGTTTATGTATATATATTTATATATATATGAGTGTATTTATATCTATGTGCTTATGTGTGTATATGTCTATGTGTATATATATATGTATATGTGTAAGTGTGCTCGTGTGTATATGTATATATATATTTGAATATGTGTGTGTGTGTGTATATATCTTAGAGTGTGTGTGTATTGATATATATATATATATATATATTTGTATGTGTGTATATATATATTAATATGTGTGTTTATATATATAAGTATATAGGCGTGTGTGTGTGTGTGCTTGTGAGAGCGAGGGGGGGGGAGGCAGCAGCCAGCGTGCGGGGGCAGAACCTGCACAGCAGCAGCAGCGTGCAGTGCGCTGCGCACTGCACTGTGCAGCAGCCCAGCTGCAGCAGCAAGCAGCAATGCCAGCAGCAGCAAGCAGCAATGTAGCAGCAGCAGCAGCAATTCTTCAGCAGCAGCAGCAGCATTTTAAGTAAGCTAGCAGCAGCAGCAATGCCAGGAAGCAAGGGCAGCATGCAGTGAGGTAGTAGGGAGATAGATTGATAGGATGTATATATATATCTAGATAGTTAGATAAATAACTAGATAGATATTAGATAATGAATAAGATTGATAGATAGGTAGTTGGATAAATAGGTAAGATAAGTTATGGATAATTAGATAGATAGATAGATAGATATTGATAGATAGATAGCTAGGTATTTAGATAGATAGATAGATACTAGATAGGTAGATAACTAGATTCTTAGATATACCTATCTAAGAGATATAAATATCTATATGCCTAAGTTATATACATATATAGGTGTATAGGTAAGATATGGGTAATCGGGTAAATGTGTGTGGATATCTATATACATAGGTATATACATACTTAGATGTATATATATATGGTAGATATATATATTACCTAGCCTAGATTAATAACTAGGTGCATAATTAATAGCTAGGTAGCTAGTTAGAGGGTTTTAGAGCGAAACCTCAATACCTTGAGATACCGAGGTATCTCGATACCTTGAGATATTCAAGGTATTGAGTTTCGAGCGGGGTATTTGAGCATTAGCCTAGGAAATGCTTGGGAATGATTTTTATATGTTTATATGTATATAATTACGCGTGCTAGCATAGGTTTTAGCCGGTTTAGGCGGGGTGCGTGGCCTAGGGCGAGGTATCGGATACCGAGGGTATCTCGGTATCTCGATTAGGCGAGTTTGAGAGTTTAGTAGCTTAATGAGCTCGGATTGACCTAGAATTTCAGGGGCACCCTAGTTTGACCTAGCTTTGACCATAATTGTCTCCGTTGACCGTAAAAGTCAACGTTTGACCTAGTTTGGACCTAGAGTTGACTTTTTGGACCCCGGGTTGACTTTTTGACCCGAATTTCACCGGTTTGACCCGTTCGACCTAGAATAGCCCTAGAAGCCTGTTTTTAATTATTTTATATCAGTTTAAATGCTTAGAACCCTGTTTAATCCTTGCTTTTCGTATTAGGTCCTTGCGACACCGGTCCGGACCTCGATCCTCATCAGTTGCTCAGGACATCAGGCGAGTACCTACCTCTGATAGTTTTCATTTCATGATAGCGTTTATATCACCTGTTCTAGAACTGTAATACTTGATTCTGATACTTTATTACACGAGCTGGTACTAGTGGATCCCGTCATGAGGTGCTATCCCCCTTACCGTGTTCAGCGGGTACTCTATCACGTGTATTTCATCATGTGCTTCGGGTATTGATTATCATGTGCTATCATGTGCTTCTTGTGCTCTCGCCTTCGTGTGCGCGAGCTACTATCATGTACGTAGCGTGTTGTGGTTGGATCCAATGGTATTAGTGGGGGAGGGGAGTAGTGAGTTGGTTATATGATCAAAGCCAAACAGTATTCATGTGTATGTCGGTTATGCAACTCACGCATAACGGAGTTATCGTAGTGACTTTCATGTGCAACCTAAGCCGATCATATAACGAACTTGTGCTCAAGGCACTTAGCTAGTATTCATGTTTCTCACCTGCAGTTACTTTTCCACTACTTGTATTGTTCTCCAGTTTACATTGCAGCTACTTCTTGTGCTCCAGCATATATTTATTTCCTGTGCATCTTGATTACTTTTCTATTGCTCGTCATATACTGTAAACTCCCTCGACCAGATTTTAGTATTTTAATATTATTTCTAGTTAATTAGAATTAGTGTAACTTTTTAAAAATTTATTTATTAATATATTCTATTGATTGTGCACCTGTTTGTTACACAATAAATTAGGGCACCACACTAGCCGTTAACCCTAAACTAATTTCCCATCCCTGCCCTAGACTTGCTAGACTACATTTTCTGTATTTTTAGCAACTCCCAGAAACCTCGTTTTGTGCTTCGTTTTAGTCGCACAAATATCGTTACAAACGTACGTATTTAATTCCTATTTAATTTTCTGCTCTTTACCAACCTCTGTACCCTAGAGATTTGAGGACCAGTAGGCACCTGTTTTACCCAACCAAAAATACGATAATATTCTACACTAATTGTATTACAATTATCGTATTGACACCGTAGAAAAATTATGACCCTAACTGCCCCTGAATAATTAGTGAACACCGTGCGCAGTATTTATTAAATAATAAATACGGTGACCCGTATCACCTGCAGAATCAGACCCTGACCCTGCCCAGGCTCATCCCCACAGCCCAGGACATTTCCCCAGCATTTTCCCTCAATTCTGTGAATTTTAGTAATTTTTAGAACCAGGTAATTTTCCAGACAAATTGCATAATTGCGCAATTTCCCAATTTCTGGACTTTTATGCAAATTGTGAAAAGATTAGGGTTTTTATGCAAAAATGCATGCTAGGTGGCAACCCCCTATTGGCTAGACCATAGGTGGCAAGGGCCCACCATAAATATCCAGGATAAATATCACAAAATATCCCAAAAATTCAAAATTTCCAAAACACCCTAGATTTTCTAACTATTTACGAAATTGCCATTACCCTAAATCCTATATAAACCCTAACACACACACCCCCTCTCTCATCCCCACTCCCTCACAGCCACCACCGGCCACCGCCTCCGACCCAACTCCGGCCAACCCTCCGCCCTGACCTCCTCTCCCCTCCGGCCAACTGCCTCCCTCCCTGGCTGCCTGCTCCGCCGTGGCCAGCCACCGCAGCACCCCTCCCTTCCCTGCCCGACAGCAGCTCCTCCCCTCCCCGACGCCCCTCACGGCCACCCCGACCACCGTGGATCACCGCCACCACCACCAAACACCTCGCCGCCACCTCCTCCCTCGACCTGACCAGCTCCCACCGCCCCACGACACCCTCCTCCGCCGGCAGCTCCCCCGCAAGTCCCCTCCCCCACCGCACAGCAATTCTCTTCCCCCCACTCCGACAGTTCCCCACCGCCTCTCCGGCAGCCTCCGACCTCCGCCACCGCCCCGGACCTGTTCGCCACCTCCTCCTCCACCACCCCGACAGCCTGCACCGCCGCCCCCGCCACCGCACGCGGCGCTGCAGCTGCCGCAAGCTGCTGCTGCTGCTGCTACTGCTAGCAGCTACTGCTACTGCCGTTGCTCCTCCGGCCGGCCACCGTCGACTCCGCCGCCGACCTCCCGCCGACGACTCGCCGTGGACCCCACCTGCCACCTCGTCAGGTATAAATACGCTATTATATACGTATTTATATATATAAATGTATATGTATGTATATATGTATATATATTTATATATATATGTATATATATATATATGGTTTTATATATTATATATTAATATTATAGTATTTAATATATATTATATACTGTATAAATACAGTATATTATATGTATTATTATTATTATTATTATTATTATTATTATTATTATTATTGTTATTATTATATGTATATATTTTATATATATGTATATTAATATATATTTCTATGTATATATATATATGTATATATATATATATATCAATATATATATGTTATCATATATATATTATTATTATTATTATTCAGTATTTACTAAAAATAGTATATATATTTTCTTATATATATATTTTGTTCATTTTTAATATATATTTAATATATGTATATATGTATATTTATATATATATGTGTATTATACTCTTAATATATATTAAATATATACTGTTATTTATACAGTGTATTATACTATATATTATAGTATTATATATATTTACCAAATATATGTATATATATCTATTTTTCTATATATGTATATATATATATATGTATATACATATATGTATATTTATATGTATATATGTATAATTATATATATATGTATATTAATTTCTAAATATATATATATGTATATATATATATATCAATATGTTATCATATATATATATATATTATTATTATTATTATTACTGTATTTACTTATATATATATATATATTTTGTTCATTTTAATATATGTATTTAATATGTATATGTATATATATATCTACATATATACTCATATATGTACAACTATGTATATATATAGGTATATATATATATAACTATATATATGTTATGTAATAATTATTATATCTATGTATTTATACTATGTATATATATATCAGATATATGTATATAGTATACACTATATTATAATTATTATATTACTGTGAATATACACAGTATATATATATACATAATGTGCATTTTATTTTTATTATTTATATGCAGTGTATTCCTTTTATTTTATATGTATATAAATATCAGTGTTATATATACACTGGTATATATACTACTATATATAACTGTGGTCACCTATAGACCCTGATAATATTGCTGGATAATACAGCTTATATTTATATATTTCTAATTCTTGCACTGTCTTTAAATTCACTATATATATTATTATATATGACAGTGGTCACACATATAGACCCTGATATTATTTATATTGCTGAATAGTACAGCATTTATATATAATTTTTAAATTCTGTTCTGTCAATTTCATTTTATTATTATTATATTAACAGTGGATAAACCCTGCTAAATATTATAGTATTATATATCTATATCAGTGGATATACCCTGCTACTATATACCTGCATTTTTTCTGTTCTTTATATGCTATACTACTATACATATATTATATCTATATATATACATACTATATATATATATCTATATTATATATATTATATGCTATATCTATGTGTATATATATATACTATATATATATATAGATGTGTATACTTTTTATACCACGATATTCACGAACCCTGTATCTTTAACAGGAAATAGTTCCAACACAGCCAGTGACCTCCTGTCACCAGCACCTTCAAACCTGACTGCGAGATCAGGTTATCAAAAACACTATCAGGGAGTAGGCAAGTATACCTTGCCAAGTACTGTTTAAATTCTCAATATTGTATACGCTCTTATTTCTGTATTTCATATACCATGATTACCTGAGACTGCCTTGGGTACAGTCAGTTGATATGTTGACATTTAAAATCATATTACAGACTCACCAACAATTATGAGAATATTCTAATATTCTCCTAGACCCTATCACGGGAACACGCAACATGGTTGCAATGCATATTGGGATGCGAGCTACGTATTTGATTTGCTACCAATACGTGTGACCCGCATCACGGATTAGAATAATGCAGAAAATATACGACTTGACATTTAGTTACATTGGGAGGGGAGAACAACTAAAATACGTATGGGACACCCACCTCTTTACCATGTGCCGCACTCGACGGAGTGATACGGATGATATAGATATGTATTCATGTGACCATTCTCATCGTAGATGGAAAATTGTATAGTGCCCTTGAACGGGGGCATATGTGGCATATACTAGCCTGTCACTACAGATTGGTGAATTACGTCAGCATATGTCTAGCCACACATTTCCCATACGTATTAGGTTGTCTCAAATTGCATTTCACATAGACGGTTAGCACCCTGTATTTGTTTTATTCAGTAATTTCTATTCAGTATTTACACACATGGCATGTTGTTTTCCTGTATCTTGTTACGTCCCTCTGAGGACCTGGTTCCCTGCCAGGTTTAGCTGAGACATTCCACCCCACAGTACCTGGACCTGGACAGGAGTCTGGACATGCCTCAGAGACGGAGTTAGAGGAGATGCCGTCAGGGTCTACCTGAGTACACCTGGAGTTGGAGCTACATAATTTGAGGATGTTGTGCTAGTTTATCTTATTTCACTCCTGCTTACTTTTGTAGTGGGATTGTTCCCACCTGACTTTATCTGGGTTGTATATGACAAAAACAGATGTAGCATCTATATATATATTCAGCACTTTCCCTGTTATTCTTGTGGATGAGATAGATTTACCTGTATTTAGACTTGTAGTATTTAGGACAGCGTAGCACATCACTTTGGGTCCATTAAATTGGGAAATCCCTTAGTGACGTGTCAGCTGGCCAATGTCACGTGGCCTAGTTCCGTATATTTTTGGGACTGGGGCGTGACATATACATCTTACCATGTATTTGGAGTTGCTTTCAGAGTTATGTACTTCGCTCCAGTCCTGACTGGGCATATTTTTTCCAGAGGATCCTGAGGACTATTGCCCTACGTTCTACGGGCCTGGTGTTGACGACTGTTGTGACCCCGAGGAGGAGTGCGCCGAGGAGACGCCGATAGCACCCTAGTTAGCTAGGTGGATTTCTTGGGTTTTCCTTGTGGTTTGTATTTTGGATGACTGTACTTATTCTTTTGTGCTTCTGTGAGATGTTGTAGCTTTTAGACTTGGACTGTATCATTTTGGATTGTCTTGCTCTCTTGGTTCTGGTTTTCTTTGTTTATATCATATCGTGCTTATATTCTTCCTCTAGTTTTGTGATTGAGATTATTGTCATATATATATTGCGTGGTTGCCCTCCTGTTGGAGAGGATTTTATTCACATATATATATTGCGTGGTTTTGCCCTCCTTTTGGAGAGGTCATGCCGGATTTTTCTGTGAGTTATCTAGATAGTTGGTTGACCTAGAACGGACCTTTACAGCGTTCTACCGCCGATTCTGCGGCGTAGGCTGGACGTACCCACGGCTCATGCCCGATTTTTGGGTGCGGGTCGTGACACCTAACCTCACATGTATCATAGCCAATCATATATAACAAGCCTGATCTAGTCCCAAGCCAATCACATGGTAAATTGATATTTCACAGCACTTAGCTAGAATTCCATTTCTTTATTCCAGTTCACTACTTTCTAGCATTTACATATATCTATTCATTGCTAGTTAGTACTATTGCTGATTACATATTTCCAGTATTCCTTACTTTTCCAGTATTTCTTCATCATGTATTTCCTTACACTGTCTTATAGTTTTTATCAATATAAATGAAACTGTTGTTTAGTGCTTGTGCTTCGCTCCAATCCTGACTGGATAATATTTTTCAGAGGACCTTGAGGACTTATGTCCTACTCACTATGGTCCAGGAGAAGAGGGAGACTACATATCGGAGATTGTAGAGGAGTCACTCTCCTTAGAGGAGACACCACCCGCAGTCGTTTAGACAGCTTCTTGGTCTAGATATCTCTGTATTTATTTGTTCTAAACTTGATACTTCGATTATATTATTGTTGAGACTATTTATGTTGGGATAGCTTGACTCTAGATTATTGTTGTATTTGGGTTGTTGTGCTTGACTTATGTCGGTACTTCCTTATCTTTTATATCTTATCGTGCCATCTACTTCCTATAGATATTGTGATTGAGTACATTATGAATTGTTGATCATTGCTTTATTTATTGTCCTCCTTATAGAGTTGAGATTATTGACAGGTTATCTTGTGAGTTATGTTTAGTAGTATTGAGACCTAGACAGCGTTCTACCGCCGATGCTGCGGCATAGGCTGGACGTACCCACGGCTTATGTCCAAATTCTGGGTGCGGGTTATGACACATTTTAGTGGTGGCCCATGCAAGTCAAGATTCGCAATTAGAGCGATGTCGTAGTAGTGCTCACTTGGAGTATTGCTACGAGCCTGCTTTAGGAGATATGATTTAGGCTGAGAGTTTGTTCAATCACAACTAGAAAATTTCTAATTTTATAATGCTATTCTGAATAATTATTTTCTTTAAATTTTACTGTCATTCCTTGACGATATCGAATCTTTTGCCTTAATTGATTCTTTTCGGTCTGTCTTCAGGATGCCACCGAAGACTAGGTCATTGAGGTTGGGACCTACAGCTTCAGAGAGGTCTGCCACCTCTCGACCTGATGGACAGACAGCTCGAGTTCCTCCTACCTCTCATGTTCATGTGGGAGTATCTACAGTTTTTGGGGGTCCTCCTCCCCCACATGTCCAGAGGGTTGCCCCGGCTGTTACGGAGCACCTTCCACCACCACCGACTCTGTTTCCCGGAGGTATGCCCGTTGATGGGGCACAGATGTTCGCGATGATCCAGGGCATGGTAGATGCTCAGAGGACATCGGCAGAGGCTCAGCGAGTTCAGGCTGAGGCTCAGAGGGTACAGGCAGAGGCGCACCAAGCACAGACGGAGCTGATGAGAGATTGCATGGAGAATGCCCATCAGGTGGCTCTCCAGGCTGTAGAGAGAATCGCACAGCAGCAGCAGCACCCTGGCCAGCAGCACCAGAGGCCAGGTACTATAGTGGAATTCAAGAGGATGATGCCTCGGGAGTTCAAGGGCATCGAGGAGATACTCTACGCCGATGACTGGCTGGAGGATATAGAGAGAAACTTGCGCTTGGCGCAGATTCTGGAAAGCCTGCAGATCTAGGCCGCCGGCAATCAGATGTTCGACATCGCGCTGACATTGTATCATACGGAGCCAAGACTTACTGTTGGAGGACTTACTTGGGAGGCTTTCAAGGAGCTTTTCAAGGAGAAGTTATTTTTCGACGTGGCTCTGGGAGACTTGGAGAGTCAGTTCCATGACTTGGTCCAAGGGAACATGTCGGTCGACGAGTACGCCGCAGAGTTTTGCCGCTTGAGTCGTTTTGCGCCGTCGATGATTCGGGACCCAGGAGACCGAGCCAGAAAGTTCAGGAAGGGGCTGATGAGAGAGATCAAGTCTCGCACTTCTGGACGTTGCACTGCTACCTTCGAGGGTATTCTGATGGATGTCCAGATTGCTGAGCATCGTCTCGGATCGGGATAGTCGTTTCACTTCCCACTTCTGGAGGAGTTTGCAAGCTAGCTTGGGCACTCAGCTCAAGTTCAGTACCGCATATCACCCCCAGACAGACAGGCAGTCTGAAAGGACTATTCAGACTCTCGAGGATATGCTGCTGTCACCCTCACATTTTCATCCAAGGGTAATTTGGTAATTGTCAATGGGTATATGTATTTTAGGAGTATTTATAATTAATAATTGTACATGGCTTGATTTAATTATTTATTGCATTATTTAATTATTTCTAGTTATCGTTTTAATTTGGACTTGTGTAGTGGACCTAACCATTTAATTAGAGAGCATAAAACAAACTTTTGGACTAGTCTAAGTTGAGCCCATGAATTAGGCCCATGGATTAAGAGACTTGATTAATTAGTGAAACCATTAGACTAGAACCTTCTCTCCCTAATTATTTCTTCATGAGAGGCCCCAAGGGATATTTGGGACATTATACATTGCTTGGAGAGGGGTTTATGACCAACCATAATTAGGAGGAGAGAGAGTGCTCTCATTTTATTTCTTCTCCAAATTTCTAGATCTATATTTCCCTCTTCCAATTTTTCTCCATTCCCTTATCAATTCTCCACCAATTCTTCACAAATATCTTTCTAAATTCATCATTAAGGCCTCTACATCAAGGATCTACAAGCAAGGAGCAAGGAGCAAGGAGCAAGGAGGAGGAGGCGAAGATCTACAAGGAGAGGAGCTACTTGGCATTTTGGGACTTTTCATTGGGAATCCATCTCCCAATAGGTACAATTTAGTTTTTCCCTTCTAATAGACTATAGATCTGAGATTTTACCATGAGAAACCAACCCACATGCATAGGCTACCCATAGGAATTGGTTTTGGGTCAATCGGAGACCTACAGTGGAAGTTATGTCCATTTTGGTGCCAATTTTGGGAAAATTTCGAGATTGACACATATAGTGCTTGTCATTGGGTATAATAGATCTAAATGGCATTTGATTACTTGTTTGTCACTAGTGTCGTGTCCACAGTTAGATACGTGTAGGCCATATCTCGTCGAGTTGACGACACAGGTTGATTTTGGGGGTTTTCCTCCGACACGGGGGCTTGTGCATATCACATTATGACACGGACACATAGACACTCTAATTACTATACGTATTATTCATAATTTATGTTTTGGACTTGTTCGTGTCCCCCGGGATACGTTTGGTTGTGTGTTGGAGCTGTATCACAAGCGTATCATAGAGAAAGTGTGATACGGGTGCGATGCGCTCCATATGTTTGACATTTTGTCCTTCTCATTAAACGTGCAAGTGTAAGTATATATATATAAGCTATCTATATATTATATAGTTTATGTATTAGGGTATTTTGGTTTTACGTATAGGTGTGTATCTATATGTATATATAATAAGAGTATATATATATATATATATATATATATATATATGTGTGTGTGTGTGTGTGTGTGTGTGTGTGTGTGTGTTGTGTGTGTGTGTGTGTGTGTGTGTGTGATTATGTATATATCTATATCTATGTAGTTATGAGATATGTATGTATATACATAGTGGTGTCAGTGTAGTGTTTGTGTGAGTGTTTGTGTGTGTCTGTCTGTGCTCGAACCCTAATCCTACATAGTGGTCGGCCCTATAAAGCAAGAGGGAGCCTCCCTCAAAGCCACTCATCACTCATGAAGAAACCCTAGAGATAGCCCCCAAGAAAACCCTTCTTTTCTTCCACAAATTTTAGAATTTCTAAACCTCAAATCCCTCATTCTTCCCTCATTCAAAGCGGCCTAGAAGCTTATAGTTCAAGGAGTCTTGGAGAAGAAGAAGCTACATTGGGAATCCATCTCCCAATAGGTAAAAATCTGGAAACCTCATTTATTTCATGTTTTAATCTTTTGTTTGGCCATTAGGAGCCCACTCATTGATTTAGGAATTACTATTAAGGAAGAGCATGAGTCTCTATTGATCTACTTGATGATTCCTTCATGGTGTCATATGCATTTGGGGGTTTTGGTTCTTAAGGATGTATTTTTCCCCTAATTTTCATATCCATATATCCATATATATATATATATATATATATATATATATATATATATATATATATATATATATATATATATATATATATATATATATATATAGTATACGTATATAGTTTAATTGTATTTGGGGTTTATACATGAAGGTTTATGGTGTATCAAGAGTATCCTAGAGTCATGCACACTAGGTGCTTGATAAAATGTCTAATAGGAAGCATACCTATTTATATGGTCTATTTCTTATACATTTTGATATATATATATATATATATATATATATATATATATATATATATATATATATATGTGTGTGTATATGTACGTATACGTATATATATATATATATATATATATATATATATATATATATATATATATATATTTCGGTGTGGGACTGACATTGGGGAGTCGGGTTCCTCAGTCATCAGTCATATATATATATATATATATATATATATATATATATATATATATATATATATTCGGTGTGGGACTGACATTGGGGAGTCGGGTTCCTCAGTCATCAGTCACTGTGCAGTCGGATAGTGTATCAGTTTCCAGTGGTGAGGAGTTAGGGTGTTTGGTTCGAATATGTGTCATCAGTGTATCACTCGAATATGTGTATCAGTGTATCACTCGAATATGTGTATCAGTGACTCTAGAGAGGGGATACCTGGGCAGTGTTTTTACCTCGAGCCAGTGGGGTTCAGCAGCAAGTGCAGTTGCACTGAGCAAGGAAGTGTGCAGCAACCACCGCAAGGGGGAAGGAGCACTGCTCGAGCACAGCAGTGCAGTTTTCCACTGCAGCAGTAGCATGTTGCAATGGCAACCATGGGAAGGCCTGCAGCAGTATGGGAGAGGGAGTATTGTTGTTGATGCATTTTGGTTATTATGCTGCCAGTTGCAGATTTTGTCTTGCCTATTTGCATATTTCAGTTTCAGATTTGGCACTATTGGATACTTGGTGTCAGTTTGGTTATTATGTAGGTATCATATATTTCTTTATGTTGTTTCCTAAGTTTATATATATTTTTCCAGTGTTAGTTAGTTTAGATGTATATGTGTAGGTATGTTGTGTATGTGTCTGTGTTTTGAGAGTGTGAATGAAGGTAGGGATATGCTAGGGTTAGTGTATCAGTTTCGAGTGAGTTTAGTATATCAGTCAGTGAGTGAGTGAGCAGTCGAGTGAGGTATCAGTCAGTGAATGAGGTGAGCAGTGAGGTGAGCAGTCGAGTGAGGTATCAGTCAGTATAGAGATTAGTATATAAGTAATTATATATATGTATTAGCTATATTTGATAAGGATTGAATTACCTTGGAATATCAAGGTAATGAGTTGATACTCAAAGTATTGGGCTTGAGTATCGAGATGGGTGTATAGGTAGTGAGATGCGCATTGGTTCAAGGCCAAGGTATCATAATTCTATCAATTTGTTATAGTATATAGTGTATTGATTTGTTAATATATATAAACTATTATTTCATATTTAAAACTTGCGTACCTTAGGATATGGCATTTTTGTGTGTCTGATAGTATCGTAGAATAGCTAGCATAGCTTAGTTTCATAGCGTATCGACCTAGTATCCTAGTGTTAGACTTTTACAACCTAGAATTAGTCGGTTTGATTTAGAAATGGCCTTATAACCTAGAACTGCATCAATTAAACTTATTTTCATTTCAGAACCTTGTATTGATGCAACATACCATATATAGGTCTGTGTGACACCAGCTTGGGCATTGATCCTCACACCTTGCTCAGGACCACAGTCGAGTACATTCTCTGACAGTTTTTATTATGTTGATTATTACTATGATTCTAGTTGTTGAGTATACTTGATTCTGACACTGTGGATACACGGGCTAGTATCATAGATATCTGTCATGAGGAGTCGTGATTGGAATCCATCGTGCTAGCTGGGGACGGAAAAATATTAGCAAGATTATGTGATCATACCCCACTTTACATGCATCATAGCTCACCCCACATATCACGTAGGGTGTAGCCTGACCATTTACATGCTTCATAGCCTGTTATATATGATTAGCCTGACTATTGCTCGCATCATAGCTAACCAGATGGTTAGCATGACCTCACATGTATCATTGCCAATCATATATAACAAGCCTAATCTAGTCCCAAGCCGATCATATGGTAAACTGATATTTCACAGCACTTAGCTAGAAATTTCATTTCTTTATTCCAGTTCACTCATTTCTAGCATTTACATATATTTGTTCATTGCTAGTTATATTTGTTCATTGCTAGTTAGTACTATTGCTGATTACATATTTCCAGTATTCCTACTTTTCCAGTATTTCTTCATCATTTATTTTCTTACACTGTCTTATAGTTTTTGTCAATATAAACTGCTGTTTAGTGCTTGTGCTTCGCTCCAATCCTGACTGGATAATATTTTTCAGAGGACCTTGAGGACTTATGTCCTACTCACTATGGCCCAGGAGTAGAGGGAGACTACATACCAGAGATTCTAGAGGAGTCACTCTCCTTAGAGGAGACACCACCCGCAGTCGTTTAGACAGCTTCTTGGTCTAGATATCTCTGTATTTATTTGTTCTAAACTTGAGACTTAGATTGTATTATTGTTGAGACTATTTATGTTGGGATAGCTAGACTCTAGATTATTGTTGTATTTAGGTTGTTGTGCATGACTTATGTCGGTACTTCCTTATCTTTTATATCTTATCGTGCCATCTACTTCCTATAGAAATTGTGATTGAGTACATTATGAATTGTTGATTATTGCTTTATTCATTGTCCTCCTTATGGAGTTGAGATCATTGACAGGTTATCTTGTGAGTTATGTTTAGTAGTATTGAGACCTAGACAGCGTCTACCGCCGATGCTGCGGCGTAGGCTGGACGTACTCACGGCTCATGCACAAACTCCGGGTGCGGGTCGTGACACATTTTAGTAGTGGCCAATGCAGGTCTAGATTCGCAATTAGAGCGATATCGTAGTAGTGCTCACTTGGAGTATTGCTACGAGCCTGCTTTAGGAGATAGGATTTAGGCTGAGAGTTTGCTCAATCACAACTAAGAAATTTCTAATTTTATAATGCTATTCTGAATAATTGTTTTCTTTAAATTTTACTGTCCTTCCTTGACGATATCATATTTGTTGTCTTAATTGATTCTTTTCGGTCTGTCTTCAGGATGCCACCGAAGACTAGGTCATTGAGGTTGGGACCCACAGCTTCAGAGAGGTCTGCCATATCTCGACCTGACGGACAGACAGCTGGAGTTCCTCCTATCTCTCATGTTCATGTCGGAGTATCTGCAGTTTTCGGGGGTCCGCCTCCCCCACCTGTCCAGAGGGTTGCCCCTGCTGTTACGGAGCACCTTTCACCACCACCGACTCCGTTTCCCAGAGGTATGCCCGTTGACGGGGCACAGATGTTCGCGCTGATCCAGGGCATGTAGATGCTCAGAGGACATCGGCAGAGGCTCAACGAGTTCAGACTGAGGCTCAGAGGGTGCAGGCAGAGGCGCACCAAGCACAGACGGAGCTGATGAGAGAGAGCATGGAGAATGCTCATCAGGTGGCTCTCCAGGCTGTGGAGAGAGTCGCACAGCAGCAGCAGCACCCTGGCCAGCAGCACCAGAGGCCAGGTACTATAGTGGACTTCAAGAGGATGATGCCTCGGGAATTCAAGGGCATCGAGGGGATACTCTACGCCGACGACTGGCTGGAGGATATAGAGAGGAACTTGCGGTTGGCGCAGATTCCGGAGAGCCTGCAGATCGAGGCCGTCGCCAGTCAGATGTTCGACATCGTGCTGACATGGTATCGTACGGAGCCGAGACTTACTGTTGGAGGACTTACTTGGGAGGCTTTCAAGGAGTTTTTCAAGGAGAAGTTCTTTTCTGACGTGGCCCTGGGAGCCTTGGAGAGTCCGTTCCATGACTTGGTCTAAGGGAACATGTCGGTCGACGAGTACGCCGCAGAGTTTTGTCGCTTGAGTCGTTTTGCGCCGTCAATGATTCGGGACCCAGAAGACCGAGTTCGGAAGTTCAGGAAGGGGTTGATGAGAGAGATCAAGTCTCGCACTTCTGGACGTTGTACTGCTACCTTCGAGGGCATTCTGATGGAATGAACGTAGGTAAAAGATATAAAGATCATTAATAAAACCAATATTTTCTCGCATGAATACTTAGTGATTTCTTTTAGAGGGTGTTGCTTTTGTTCCTCACCGGTGCATTCCTCAATGTGCTGAACCCCCCCCCCCCCCCCCCCCAATCAGTTTGTCCGCATGTGTTGGATGTCCTGCAGGTTTGTTCTGAAGCAATAGTCGATTCTCATCCTCGGAAGCCGAAAATCAGAAGCATTATGATATTTTCTGTATAAGAAAATGTAATGTATGAAACGATATCATTGTATTTCTGTATAGTTCAAGAGATGTAAGCCAAATTGGCATGTATCATATGTATATTGAGATCTTTTGTAACCATTAAAAGTTATCAATAAAGAGAGTGTTATTTATATCATTGTGTTCATTTGGTTTTCTACAATATTGTTCGTTGCTTCAAACTCTGAATAGTCTATTTTGTTATTGTGCAAGTCCTGGCCTTGTGCAAGCGCAGTCTAGGCTTGCACGACATCACATCCAGTGATGACTTTGCGATCCTTTGGGATCCGAAGTTGGAACTCTGACTCAGTAAGCCAATGCTGAATATCTGTTAATGTATGTGTACTATCAACATTGTGAGCATGAGATATCGAAGAGCGAATCGAGGAGGAACTCATTGTCTTTATCAGCTTAAAATTTTGAGTTTTTAAATGTGAATGAAGCAGAAAACAATTATCCACTAGGTGACTAGACTTCTGACAGTAAGAATAAATCAGACTAGATCGTTGGCGAGCATAGCATGTGGTAACATAATGACCAAGCTTCCCTCAATAAGTACATGAAAGACGGGAAGAGATTCTGGAGTTGGGAGCACGAAACTTCTCGAAAGTGGAAGACGGAAGAAAATTTCGGAACTGCTAAGATAAAGATATTATCATTTTATTTTATTTTTTGGATTAAAAGGAGCCGCTTACAAAAAAAAAATGCTCGTACATCATATTAGTCGAACAATTGATACTCCTTTGGAACTTCATGTAAAGCTTCGTCCCACAGATAGTGAGCCTCTTACAGACCCGTCAACTTGTGTATCTTTGTTTGACCAGACAAAATATTTCTCATGCAGTTACTATTGTTAGCAAATTCGTGATTTGTTTCACCATGTTCAAGAAATTTTACCAGTAGAAACTGCAAAATCTTTGTACAGTAAAATAATTTTGAAATAATATTTTGAAACATCCAATGTTTGAACTAGCAATAATAATCCTCTCTTTTGCTGTTGTATTGAACATCCTTCAAATTAGCTATAACATTTCTTTTGAATGAAATTACGATGGAATTGACAAGAACCATTTCCAAACACTACATTGTCCATGAAGCTTCAGACATTTACAGACACTTTGAAGAAGCGATGCCAGTGAAATAAGATGAAGCATATAGCAATCCTTTCTCCAGACAAAGTCATGACATAATTAACGGGTTCCTGTGAAATTATCAGCCTCTAAGAATTTCTTTACATAATATTTGATGATAAAGGATGAAGATCACCAGTAAAACTCTCGCAACACCAAAATAAAACAAAATTTTATTATGCTCTCTGTGAACAGTCAAAGTTTCCTCTAAGAAAAAAAAAATCTATTTGAGGTTACTTTACAAACATGTCATATGCTATACTTATCCAAAGATTCAGTTCATTTTACATGACTGACTCGAAACCTGAAGCCTCTCAAGAATGCATATTAAATTAAAAAGCTCAAACCTGTAACCCACGAGTCAATCCTTTTCCATTATAAACACCACTCCAACTTAGCTATAGCTTGCACCCATGCAGTGACCAGGACAGGGCCAAACTGTCAGCCTGAATTAAAAACAGCACCTCAAACCTTCCAAGTTGGAATCAAACAGAGAGCACAAGATGACTGTAAAGAGTCAGTCAATAGATGAAACATCTCCCAACTCTTGTCACTAACCCTCTCGAAAGCCATTCATGTCTCGATCACTAAAATCAGTGCTGCCTCCAAGAGAACTGCTACCATTGCGACTGTGCAATGATAGGCCTCGAATATGGCCTGCCAAGCCTGGGCCATCCGTGTGCTTCTCCTTGAAGAATTTCTCCCTCTCCATGTGCTTGGCAGGTGGAGGTGGAAGGGAGACGGGTGGCGGTGGCGGTTTGCTGTTGAAATCTGACGGTTGTATGCAAAGTGGCCGAATGAGTGGGCGGCGCATCTTGTCCTCAGGGATGGATCTGAAAGAACCCACACAGCCATCGGACTGGTCTTCAGCACAAGCTTTTCCTTTGCGTATTCTGTATTATGCTTACTGGAATTAGTTTCAGTATCAGACGTAGTAAATAAGGATATGGTTGGACTGGGAGACACACCTTAAAAGAGCAAATATAATAAAAGATATGTTGTTGTTACTGTTTTTCACAATCAAAATGCATATCACTAACTTTTAGCACATGAGGTTCATGATTACAATAAAACTATATATATTGAAGGATTCAAGCAAGCAGGCTAATGTATGTGGTGAGATCCTTCTAGAAGTAAGAGCTTGGTGTGTGTGTGTATATATATAGGACATCAACATCAGCAGGTTTTATGTTGTAATCAAAAAACTAATTGGACGATGGGCCATCAGTATCCCAGGTAAACCATAGATCATTGTTTTATGGACATAGGAGTCGCATCTCATGATAAGCAAACCTACATATTAATGGCCTGCTGAATCAGATATAAACTTGCCTCCGGTAAAGGCGTTCTTCATCCTCTTCCTCGTCAGCTTCATCATTGACAAAAGGTGCAGTTGAACTAGCACGAACTGAAAGAAGAGCATCATGTCGCACAAGTACCTTCTGCAGCTGCTCATTCAATTCAATGGCTTGAGTGACCACCTTCTCATCCCTGTAGAAATGAAATGAACCAAAGAACCAAATTAAGATTGGAGGTAGCAGAAAAGGAATAAAGATAATGGAGAATATATAAGTTCATACTAGTTCTCTGATCCACATATATACTGAACTAAGAACTTACTGACACAAATCTAGAGGATCATCAATAACCTAAATCAGGAGATAAACTGAAGTACGAAAAAGGAACAATCCCTTTCATTTCAAATCACAACTGTGTGCATAAGTGCAAGAAATAGACCATCGTAGCTTATAAGAACATGTGATAAGCTCTATTCATAGCTCAAATTGTTGGCACGAAGAATTGTATCGAACAAAATTCCAAAAGGTCTACCTCAGTATACCACAGACAAGCATTTCTACAGTCAATATGCCTGATGATTGTACAAAAGGATCTCAGCCAATATATTTTGCAGTTTGCACAACAGAAAATTTTCAAAAAGATAAAAGTTTCCTGAAATAATAAATAAGATAATAAGTATGTAAAATTATATAAAAAAAAAGGTAATGTGTCGCCAATGCTTTTGGCAACATGGGTGCATGCATTCATGTCGCCAATAGCATTGGCGACATGAATGCAAGTTTTTTTTTCCCTCAAAGAGGAGTGTTTCCGAGAAGAAAAACACAAGGAAAAAATTCAACGGTAAAAGTCTACTTTTGTCACTAAGCCCCATTTTCGTCAATGAAAGCACAATTTGTCAATAAAACATTTCGTCCCAAGTCGCCAATGCTTTTGGCAACATGGGGTAAATGCAATTTTTTTCAAAAATGCAGGGAAAAAAAGGAATTCATCGCTATAGTCTACTTTCGTCACAAACATCCGTCACTAAAAGCTCCTTTTCGTCACTAAAAGTCCAATTTCGTCACTAAAATTGTCACTAAAATATGTCGCCCAAGTCACACACAAAAAATTAAAAATAAAAATGCATTCAAGTCGCCAATGCTTTTGGCGACATGGATTATCTTATTTATTATTTCAGGATTATCTTTTTGAAAATTTTATGTTTGCACAATGAGTATTGAACTCCACCCTCTAGTTTTTAGGCAACCCTCCTAAAATGCCTCCTACTAATAAGGTCAGTTAATTTTTGCAGTCTTGCAACAAAGCTAGCTTAAAGAAATGCAATGGAATGAAATCAGGGTCGTTGAAGTGGAGGAATGCTTTGTGACTATAGAGTACCTTTGAACTTAAACAGTAATATCCTATAAAAACTGCTCAGATAATTTATGAGTTCATATGTTGGGTAATTAAGCAACAACTCATCTAGCAAATGAGTGTCGCTGAAATAAGGACGTTGAGACAGCTGAGTGGTAAAATTTGAAAGATGGATATAAAATGTGTTTTTGTGAGAAGTTAGAGATAACTCGATTAAGAATGAGATGAGAGAAAATCGTCCGAGGTTGTTTTGACATGGTAACAAAACCATCAAATGCACTAGATAAGAGAGACAGCATATTAGTCACAGAAGCTGCTAGAGGCTAGAGCTAGGGGTAGGCAAAACTGACTTGGATAAAGGCTATGAATTGCAAATGTCAGTAACGAAATTACCATTGACAGAGTAGAATTGTCACGACCCGCATCCGGGTGTTCGGGTACGAGTGCGTGGGCACGCCCAGCCTACGCCGCAGTGTCGGCGGTAGAACATTGTCTAGAACTAGTACTGTATAACCAACACCTCATAATATAAAGGGAACAAATATTCTACTCAATCACAAAACTAAGGTAGATAGAAACATGTTGTAGTATATATATGTATATAAAGATTACAGTGCAAAATCTTGTGTTCATAAATCATACAACTATAGTAAGTCTGCAAAATTTAACTATTGTCATAACTAGGTCTCCCGCTTGCGGCCTTCCTCGATCCTCCAGGAGGTAAAATCAGACTCGAAGCTATTTTTCCAAAAATCCATAATAGATGGGGCACAGGTCCTTCTAAGTGCTACCTGAAATATTATCCAGTCAGGATTGAACGAGTACAACTCCAATAGCAGTTTCAATACATGATAAGGGCTATAAAACATTAATAGTACATATAATGGATAAAAATAAACTGACATCAAAGCATGGTAAAAAATGAACAGGAAAATGAATAAACAAAAAAATATGTCATATATCAACACGAAAATCTTTAGTCACTAAGTGTTTTGAAATACTAGTTTGATTATGTGATTGGCTTAGGATTGCACAATGGGAGCCGGCTAATCTACGTGAAGTGTATGGTTAGCCTTTGCACAGGAATTATATTTGCACAGGATTTAAACTAGCATTTTTTTGCCCCGAGGTGAAATATAATTAAGTAGATTTAACCCACTAGATTTCTAGGTCAATTTTATGCTATTTCTGGTTATAGATGGGACATCTATATAAAAAAAAATTAATATAAAAAAATGTATATATATATATATATATATAGCTTTGATATTTCTGCTGCTTGCTATTACTGCTGCTGCTCTGTTGCTCTGCTTGCTGCTGTTACTGTATACTGCTGCAGCTACTGCTGCTTGCTGCAACTGTTGCTGCTCTCTGCTGCAGCTCCTCCCCCTTGACACACACACACACACATATATATATATATATAGTTATAGTTATAAAAATTTGAAGAGGTTTAAGGGTTACCTTAGGAAGGAAAACTCATATTCCCTTGCTAATAGGGTTGAGGGGAGAGTGGGATGGGTCGGAAGAGGAGGGTAAGGGTCCTTATATAGAGTTGAGAGAGGGAATTGGGTCATGTGAGAGGGTGGATGAGGGAATTATGTAGAAGGTGATGAGGTGTCACCTCTTGGAAGTGTGTAGGAGGGTATGGAAGTATGTAGAGAGGGTTAGTTGTCAAGATATTATGAGATTATGGTGAATTGACTATTTTGCCATTAACCGATTCAATTTGGATTCCTCTTGTTATGAGAATGTGTGGAAGTGTGTAGAGGGGGTGAGGTGTCCATGGAAGGATGTGGAAGGGTGAGGTGTCTAAGAATTGTGTAGAGAAGAGGGGAGATCATGATGACATCATCGTGATGTGAGCGATGAGATCATCGTGACATATGCGATGAAGTCATCATTTTTATTAATAAATCCTAATTAACACTTAATCAAATTTGGAGAAAATTGTAAGGTTACAATTCTACCTTAGAAAAATTGTCCTCGAAATTTAAAATATATCATACAGAAAGAAAGAAAAAATACCTCAAAATTCAAAGAGGTATGGGTACCGCTCACGCATCTCATCCTCTCTTTCCCAAGTAGTTTCACCGGGGAGTAATGACTCCAAACGACACGAACAAATAAAATCGTCCGGTTACGCAACGCATTTTCTCTGCGATCTAGTATCTCCACGTGCTGCTCTTGGCAGCTGAGGCTCGGTCCCACTTCAATCTCTGAGTGATCTAATACGTGATTAGGGTTAGCCACGTATCGTCTCAGCTGGGATACATAAAACACGTTATGTACTCCCTCTAATGTAGGTGGCAAAGCTAGCCGGTAGGCTACGGCACCGACCTTTTCGGTAATACTGAAAGATCCGATAAACCTTGGACTTGAGCTTCCCGCTTCTCCCGAAACGAATTGTGCCACGTGTTGGAAAAATTTGCCAAAACACCAATTTGTCACCCTCAAATTCTAACGGTCTCCGGCGACTATCGGACCGGTGCTTGTCTGTCCTAAGCCACACGAAGTCTTTTTCTAATCTGCTTTACCTTCTCCGCAGCATCTACTACTATTTCTGGTCCCAAAAATGCTCGCTCGCCTACGTCGTCCCAAGATAATGGGGTACGACATCTCCGGCCGTACAGAGCCTCGAAAGGAGACATCTCGATGCTTAGCTGGTAAATATTGTTGTATGCAAACCCCACCAGATGAAGATCCTCCCACGAACCACCAAAGTTTAAAATACAGGTCCGAAGCATATCCTCTAGCATCTGAATAGTTCTCTGATTATCCATCCGCCTGAGGGTGGTAAGCGGTGCTAAACTTTAGTTTGGTACCCAAGCTAGACTGCAAACTTTTACAAAAATGGGATGTAAATCGACTATCCCGATCGGAGACGATACTCACCGGAACCCCGTGCAACCCGACAATCTACTTCACGTACAATCCAACGAGCTTTTCTGTAGACAATCTCACATTAAATGGCAAGAAGTAGGCTGATTTGGTCAACCGATCAACGATGACCCAAATTGCACATTTTCCTCCCGTAGTGCGTGGAAGTCCGGAAACAAATCCATCGTGATATGTTCCCATTTCCACTTTAGAATCGGTAATGGCTGAAGTAACCCGCCTGGTCTCTGCCTTTCGGCTTTGACCTACTGGCATACTAGACACCTGAAAACAAAACATGCTACCTCTCGCTTCATACCATACCACCACACGTGATCTCTTAGATCCTTGTACATCTTGTTAGTTCCCGGATGTATAGAATACTGAGAACGATGAGCTTCCTGCATGACTTCTTCCCGTAGATCTCCTCTAGGAACACATAGCCTCACTCCGTATCGTAAAGAGCCATATTCTGTAATGGTAAAATTATCTAGTAATCCGGCATGTACCTGAGCTCGGATACTTCTCATACTTTCATCTTGATATTGTGTTTTCCGGATCTTGTTCATCAATTCCGACTGAATCTACATACCCATCATCTGCATTTCAACTCCAAGAATTATTATTTCAATACCCAACTTCTCCAAGTCTGCTAACAAGTGGCGGTCCATCGTCAGGCACATAGCTACTGGATACCTGCTCAAGGCATCTGCAACTACGTTGGCCTTTCCTGGATGATACTTCAAGACAATATCAAAGTCCTTCATAAGCTCTAGCCATTTACGCTGTCTCATGTTTAGCTCATTTTGTGTAAAAACGTACTTCAAGCTTTTGTGGTCAGTGAATATTTTCACATGCTCTTCGTACAAATAATGTTTCCACAACTTCAATGCAAAGATGACAGATGCCAGCTTCGAGTCATAGGTAGGATCTTCTCATGTGTTCGTAGTTGTCTGGATGCATAAGCCACCAACATTATTGTTTTTCTCTAAAACACATCCCAAATCCTTTCCTAAAGCATCGCTATAGATGGCGAATCCTCATGATCAATCTCTTCTTCAACTCATCAAACGCTGCCTGGCATTTCTCAGTCCATACAAACTCTACATCTTTCCGAGTGAGTTTAGTCAAAGGGTCTGCAATTCGAGAGAAATCTTTCACGAACTTTCTGTAATATCCAGCCAATCCTAAGAAGCTTCTAATTTTTGCAACAGAGCTCGGAGTGGCCCAAGACTCTACGGCAGCAATTTTCTTTGAATCAACTGATATTCCATCTCCAGTCACTACATGTCCGAGAAACTCCACTTTGTTTAAAAAAACTCACATTTAGAGAGTTTTCCATAAGAGAGTTTTAAGCACTATCCTTAAATGCTTCTCGTGTTCTTCTAGCGTCTTTGAGTATACAAGGATATCATCTATAAACACTACCACGAACTTGTCCAGGTACTGATGGAATACCTGCCGGGGCATTAGTTAACCCAAACGGCATCACCAAGAACTCGTACTGGCTGTATCGAGTCCTGAATGCAATCTTCGGAATATCTTCCTTTTTCACCTTCACCTGATGATATCCGGATCTGAAGTCAATCTTTGAAAATACATTCACGCCACTCAACTGATCGAAGAGATCATCTATTCTCGACAGCGGATGTTTGTTCTTCATTGTGAGGTTGTTCAGGGCCCTGTAATCGATGCACATCCGCACCGATCCATCCTTCTTTGGCACAAAAATTACCGGAGCTCCCCAGGGCGACGAACTTGATCTGATGAATCCCTTGTCTTCTAATTCATCGTTTTGTTTCTTTAGCTCCGCCGGCTCGTTTCTGGTAGACATGTTGTGATATTGGTTCTGTTCCCGGCATTAGATCAATAGAGAATTCAACATCTCTATCTAGCGGCAATCCTAGTAACTCCTCGGAAAATACATCTAAGAACTCAGCAATAATAGGATGCGGTATCTCTTTCTCCTCCATTATAGTTCCGCAAAGAATTCCACGATCTGGCTTCTGTCTTTCTAGCAAACTCGAACTCCGGCTTTCCTGGAGATCGAAACAGTACACGACCTCTGCGGCAGTCAATGCTAGCGAAATGCATACCCAACCAATCCACTCCAACGACAATGTCAAAACTTGGAAGTGACATTACAAGTAAGCTGGCAGACAAAACACGGTCTCCCAATATAACGTGATACCCCTTGCAAACATCAGACAAATCTCTATCCTAGTCAGTGATGCTTGCAACTCCTACCCAAGGGTTCTATTAATAAGGTATGCTTAAGCACAAAGGATATAAATATGAAACTATGTGATGCCCTAATCTAGCATGTCATGCTGAAATATGATGAAAACAATAAGGAGACATCAGTAAGGCACAAGATAGGGTATTATTCGAGAAGGACAAGAATTATGGAAGATGTCAAATCAGTTAGAGTAATCAAGATCAGTAAATTTAATTCAGGAATGGAATTCCTAGTTGTGATTGAGTATTTCCTATTCCTAATATCATATATCTTGTTGCAGGCTCGTAATAGTACTCTAATCCTAAGTACTACTACGACATCACACTAATTGTGAAGTCGGACATGCATAGGCCACCATAAAAACGTGTCACGACCCGCACCCGGGTGTTCGGGTACGAGTGCGTGGGCACGCCCAGCCTACGCTGCAGTGTCGGTGGTAGAACGTTGTCTGAAACTAGTACTGTATAACCAACACCTCATAATATAAAGGGAACAAATATTATACTCAATCACAAAACTAAGGTAGGTAGAAACATGTTGTAGTATATATATGTATATAAAGAATATAGTACAAAATATTGTGTTCATAAATCATACAACTATAGTAAGCTTGCAAACTTTAACTATTGTCATAACTAGGTCTCCCGCTTGCGGCCTTCCTCGATCCTCCAGGAGGTAAAATCAGACTCGAAGCTATTTTTCCAAAAATCCATAATAGATGGGGCACAGGTCCTTCTAAGTGCTACCTGAAATATTATCCAGTCAGGATTGAACGAATACAACTCCAATAGCAGTTTCAATACATGATAAGGACTATAAAACATTAATAGTACATATGATGGATAAAAATAAACTGACATCAAAGCATGGTAAGAAATAAACAGAAAAATGAATAAACAGAAAAATATGTCAAGTATTAACAAGAAAATCTTTAGTCACTGAGTGTTTTGAAATACTAGTTTGATTATATGATCGGCTTAGGATTGCACAATGGGAGTCGGCTAATCATACGTGAAGTGTATGGTTAGCCTTTGCACAAAAATTATATTTGCACAGGATTTAAGGGTATGATCACATATAAACTAGCATTTTTTTTGCCCCGATTAGCATACATGAATCACACGAATATCAAATATTACACAAGATAAGGTCTAAAAACACAAGATATGCTAGTCCGTGTTTCGTGCCAGATGGGGCAAATATCTATATAAAAAAACATAAATATAAAAATAATGTATATATAAGATATATTTATAGATACATATGTATAGATACATACATATATAGTTTATATATATATATATATATATATATATATATATCACACACACACACACATATATATAAGATATATAGATACATATATAGATACAATATAGAATACATATATAGATATTGTATCTATATATGTATCTATATATCTTATATATATGTGTGTGTGTGTGTGTGTGTATATATATATATATATATATATATAAAAGATATATAGATACATATATAGATACATATATAGTATACATAAATATATAGATACATAGATACAATATAGTATACATATATAGATACATATATAGTATATATATATATATATATATATATATATATATATAGCTTTTCTATTGTTGTTGCTTGCTACTATTGTTGCTGCTCTGCTGCTTGCTATTGTTACAGAATGCTGCTGCTGCAGCAGCTACTGCTTGATGCTGTTGTTGTTGAGCAAATGCTCTCTACTGCAGCTCCTCCCCTCTCTCTTGACACACACACACACACACACACATATATATATATATATACACTTATCCTAGTTAGAGTTATAAAAATTGAAGAGGATCAAGGATTACCTTATGAGGAGAACTATTCCCTTGCTAATAGGGTTGAGAGGAGAGTGGGATGGGTTGGAAGAGGAGGGTAAGGGTCTTTATATAGAGTTGAGAGAGGGGGTTGGGTCATGTGAGAGGGTGGGTGAGGAAATTATGTAGAAGGTGACGATGTGTCACCTCTTGGAAGTGTGTAGGAGGGTATGAAAGTGTGTAGAGAGGGTGAGTTGTCAAGATATTATAAGATTATGGTGAATTGACTATTTGCCATTAACCAATTCAATTTGGATTCCTCTTGTTATGAGAATGTGTGAAAATGTGTAGAGAATGGGTGAGGCGTCCATGGAAGGGTGTGAAAGGGTGAGGTGTCTAAGAATTGTGTAGAGAAGAGGTAAGGTCATGATGACATCATCGTGATGTGAGCGATGAGATCATCGTGACATATGCGATGATGCCATCGTTTTTATTAATAAATCCTAATTAATACTTAATCAAATTTGGGGCAAATGGTAAGGTTACAAGAATGGAGGAAGAGAAATAAAACATTAGACCCCCAAAAATTTTGTATGCAGGCTTTCTTGTTTCCTCTGTTGTTCTCTCTTGACACAAGTCTTCAAATGAAAATGGAGGAGCTTTTGATATCATTTTAAATTACTTTATTGAAAGACCTATACAAAATTCTCTCTAAACCTCCTATAGCCAAGACATGATGTAAAATTACATCCCAGAGTCTGGCATTTGTCCAAACTCATTAGACTCTAGTGTTCATACTTTAAGCAATGAACTGATGGCAAAATTATGCAGTAATCAATTATGCACCTTCCCATTAACTGTTGTTATTTGCTCGCCTTCTGCTTATTGAGATTCTTAATTTTTACGTTGGTCATTCATCTTTATGCACAACTTAAAATTTTACCAGAATATTAAAACTATTCCTCTTCACAGCAACACTCTTGGCAATATTATTTTTGCCATTTAATTAGCATCTGTTCCTCTTTCAGGAAATTCCATAACAAATTCATCTCTCAAAAGGTTTCTTAGGCCCTCTACCACATGCCAAAGTTTCTGGGTCATGATATGCCATTAAATAGAATATAAAGTACAAAAGATTGATAGGTATCTACCACAGAAAGATATGCACATGTTTCCAGGAAAGGACAAAATCACAATCATTGGCCCATACGCAACTTGAGAGTAACATCCCAAGGATAAAATCTCGCGAACCAGAAGTAAGATGTTACAGATGGGCGCTAGAATTAAATGGAAGGTTCACATAAGCTCTATAAAATGAATCCGTTAGATCGGATGGTTAAGAAAGAGAGAACACTAAAGCGTGTTGTCCACTTTGAATGAGAATATTGAGATTCAACTCCGAGAGGGATTCCTGCACTTTTTAAGCTTTTGATGCATCTTATGCCAACTTAAGAACAAGATGCAAATGAAGGAGCATTTTTTTTGAGAGACCTCTGAAGATGCAAATAAAGAAAAATCATCATATTACCGTGAGGTCATCACAAGATGCATCACTCGCTGCTTTTGAAATGAACACTGTTCTACAAGATCCAATATGAACTCATCAGTTGCTCCCTGCAAATGATTTTTTTTTTTTTGGTTAACGCAAGGAGCATCACAGTGTAAGTCAGCAAGCATCTAAACAACTAGGCAAAAAACAAAATTATCAATCATAATGTAAAATTATGCAATGATTTTGGAGAAAAGGAACTGCACAAGTACTGTTTGTGTGCAGAATATCCATGTTAGATGTCACCTAAGCCGCACGGATGCAAATTCAATACGACACAAATGGACAGGCAATAGAGATACAACAATGATTTCTGAATGACCTAGTGTATTTTGAGTGTGAGCGTCACATCTTACACATACCCGACATATATATGATACGATGTGGCACCAGTTCTAGAGTACCGTGATTCCTTGGATTCTTACGGAGAGCCTAAAGGCCCTGAACACTATTTCTTTTTCTTTTTCTTTTTCACTTGAAAACTTTGGATAAAATATACTAAAGCATGGATACCTGTCTTAAAAATAATTACAAACTCTAAGAAAAATAAATATTGAGCAAGAGAGACCACAAGTTCAGCTAAAAAAAATCATGTAAAAGATTTTTTTTCAAATGATAAAATAAAAAGGAATTAGATTAGAGTATATAGCAATCATTTTGCAGGATGTGCCTTGGAATTACTCTTTGGCTCAATGTATCATAGAGATGAATGCAACTCCCTATATCAAATTGTGCACCTTACCTTTTCGTCTCGACACTTCAAAGTCTAGGGGAGCTTGGAGGGTGCTCCTTGGTTGCATGAGTTGATCAGCATAACCGAAAGTGAGGTCACTTACCTGCCAACTAGCCACCTATGTTATACGTCATGACCATCTCATGATCATAATAGCTACTCTAGCTAGGAATTCGGCACCAACATAGAGAATTGACATCAAGTTGACAGATGGTCATAAAATCTTTGCTAAATCATTTATGGAGCTTTCTTATGCTCCATAGCTGACCCATTTGTAATGGGAGAAGGCTTAGCTGATGACGACGACATAAGGACATGCCTCTATAAGATACTTTGAAAGAAACAAGTAAAATTAAAGACCAAATCGGTTGGGTAAATTTTATCTCCTAATGAATGTTACTTCCATTTTTCTACTACACACGCAAATATAAAAATGGATACTGACATCCCGAATCGAGTGGACCAAGTCTTTAAGTCCTTATTTATGTAATCCTACGAGGACATTATGATCAAATAAGACTAAAGATGTGGACAGAATGCATTGCACTGGCATGAGTGAGTGCATACGTGTGCATATGCACCGTAGTATAGGAGAAATTATTGTATGTGCCGGCCTCAGTGCACCCTTCCCATGCCAACCGTTAGATTGCCATCTAACGGTTGGGGAGAGGAAGGGTGCACTGAGGCCAACACATACAATAATTTCTCGTAGTGTAGTCCATAATCCATATGCGGTAAGAATTTGACTCTTCAACCTTTTCAAGCAATAATTCCAATAAAATATAACTAGAATGCAATCCTACCTCAGGGCATTTGGGGTCCAAAGCGCTAAGGACTTCCTTCAGAACATCCAGGACGCTCATGGCCTTGTGAATGATACTGAACAAAAGTAAACGTATAAAAAACAAGCAAAGTAACATATGGGGGCATTAATGTACATAGTTCACAAGCTACATGATATTTCAGTAAGAGAGCATCTCTGTGAACATGAAGGACACTGACTGTCCTTAAGCATTGGGAGCATTGGGTACAAGTTTACATTTGCATTAATATGGACTAGTTACCTCCGAAAAATAGTGTTTACTTAGAAGAGCCTATCTTTTGATTGTGTATAAGTGCACAAAGTGTAATGATACTTTAACATTAAATTGTTGAAAACTGAGTAAATTTAAAATAGTCTGTGAAAGGATCTAATTGCAGTATTACATGATTCCATGTATCAACAAATACTGCAACAATAAATAACGTTAACTTTTTATAAACATGGCTTCAAAAAGTTTCGAGCTAACAATATATTAGTAACATATGCATTTAAATTTATACAGAGAAGTATAGCTTTCGAACTGCCAATAGGCATTTTCTTAGATTGTTAGTTGATAATTAGAAAAACAATTAAGAAGATTTTTGTTGTGTAATATATCAAAATAAAAAAAATAAAAAAATACGAAAAGCAGGATTTACCCATGTTGTTGTTGCTAAAATCAACTGATAAGATTTAATAGATATCCTATAGGAGATAATCGAGTTAGGGATTCATTTGAAGAGTGTAATCTGTACTTACACATTCTACTAAATAAGTCATAAGTGGACTCCATAAGCAGATAGATCATTCTGTAGTTCAATTTGCAGTCAAAGCACATGTATGTATATTTGTGACAATAACTCATTGCTAAATATGGTGCCATGAATAAACCAAGGTCGACAGGGTCAGCATCGGTTCCGGACCCTTCATGAGTATCGGTCTCGGTGGTTTCGGCAGTTTCGGATCGGAATTCCAGAGTTATTCCCCATTCATTTTGAATGAAATAATATTCAACATTCCTAAATTAGTCTCACAATAGATATTGTTGTTTACTTTTACTTGCTTTTAGACAAAGTACCCCATGACAGATAGTTCTGTAGGAATAATATTAAGATGTATGAACGTTTTGAATTTATGGTATATAACTTCGACAAATGATAATTGTTATCGAGACACTATAGCATATTGAACTTCGGCACAATAGAATCATATCAGCGACATTGTTTTTTTCCATAACTCCTTTTTTTTTAGCTTTTTGCCTTGGGAAAGATCAACAATTTTGGTATCATCCGGTATCGGAGTGGACATGCAAAAACGACACGATACAGCCGATATTGTGAACCTTGCCTTAAACATTGACGACCTTTTATTATGCAAATAATCCAAGAGGGGACAAGTGTGGAGTGGATGTGTCCCCCGTACAACAGGAGTAATAACTCCTAAATATGTAGGCAGATGCACATAGTGCGGTGCATGCTATCTTTTTGTCTAAATTGGTCAAAAGAACAATTCATGGAAAGCGATTTACTTGCAGAAACAGCAGAATATAACGTATCATAACATTGTAACCTTATCACAAACCAGTGTAATTATAATATGAAAATCAATAAGGTAACCAGATAAAAAGATTCAAGAATCTTCAACATGTGTCGGCAAGAGGATAACTGCAAACTAAGACAAACAAAAGTCTGTGATACCCTGAATCAGGCACAATCTGAACACTCGGTTGCTTTTCACCACCTCCATTTTGTAAAAGAGGTTCATGTTCAGGCGTACTTTTTGTATGTGGCTTGATAGTAGGTGGCTCTGCTACAGGGACATGAGAGCGTTGTGGAAACTGAACTCGAGCAGACTGTAAAAAAAGATGATTTATCAGTGAAGATAATTTAGTAAAAGAAGGCTACCAACAAACCACAAAAGATAAAGCCACTCCAAATGGATAGCTACGTAACTCAGTCAAAAATGGTAAAATTAATATGAAATTCATCTCACAAAGAAAGTGCAAAGAATGTATAAAATATGATTCAAAAAATACAAGATGCCTACAAGGACAAAAGAGACGCACCAAGGTTCACAATGTATACTGCTGAATACATCTATGTTAAACAAACCAAGGTTCTTTCTATAGACGAAGACATCAGTGATGCCTCTTCAATCACCTAGGTGAAAGATCAGGCACATAAAATCAAAGGTGGCTCAAAAAAATCTCACAGATGTATTGTCATACACAGACAACATAATTTACACTCAAATGCACACAAAAATAGTTGAAAATTTTATCTTGTCCACTATCATGATTCACGGATGGTATATTATCATTTGTGCATACACAAAGCACTACCCAGATTACAAAGCTGACATGTGAAGTCAAAGGTGCCGAAATTTTTTAAAGTTTCAATCATACACCTTCTCACACAAGAAGAACTATGCAAACAAAAACACACACACAACAAACCAAAGGAGCAGTTACCAATATTATCATACAATACAGGATAAGTAATACTTTTTTTTGCCCCACGTGGTCTTTTGGATCTAGATGAAGCATACAACTTTTTCTATAGTAGCGAAGTAGTCTAATGAACATCAACTAGGATAGAACACCATCAACTTATTTCCACATAGCACTTCATAAACCACTAAACACAATTATGCAAAAAAACAAACTTGCGATGGAAAAAATGTACTGTAGATTGTATCGGCCTATCCAAGAAAGAAAAAATGCACTACAATTTTGATTCGTTATGGGTCTATTGTAAGTGTGGAAAATGGAAGGGCTTGTCATAAGCTATACAGCTGCCACACATCCTCCCTGATGAAAGCATTAACCTTTCCCGACATGCCACCAAGTGGCCAGGCAAAGCCCGATATCCAATATCCTACAAGTTAATAACAAGCAACTCAAGGAAGGATATTCCCCCCAGAAATTATAATGCTATAACAAACCTTTAAAACTTAAAACATGTGGACATCAGTTCGTCCCACATTATAAATCTGGGTTGATTTGATTTCCGAATTCTACAAACACGTACTATTCCATACCCAATATATATTCTTATACAAAAGGGGTGCCCCTGGTATATGAAGAAGATCCTGTTGAAACTTGATACTCCTGTGCATTGACAAGAGGGGAGGGGGGAGAGTTTAATTTGTGGGGGACAAATGTCAACTACACTGGAAAACAAAGCTAGGACTTTCTTTCAACGGAGACAAAGTATTATCCTTTCCTATCTGCTATCAGACCAACATCACTCTCTTTTCTTTTCTGCTCTTTTTCTTTGTCTATATTATCAACCTACATAGGATCGAACCTCTATATATACCTAAGACTACGGAGTCACTGTTGTAAAAATCGGCCTAGGCGGCCGCCTAGGCGCCAACCTAGACACCCCCCGCGACTCCCGACTATGCATGTTTTTGGATTTTATGGACTTTTCTGCAATTTTCAGGAAGTGTTTTTTTGGTTTTTTTTTTTTTTTTTTTTTTTGATGAACCGCAGCCGCCTAGGCGGGCCAGGTGCTAGGCATCCGGTGCTTGCCTGACTAGCGCCTTTTACGACCTTGCTACGGGCCTCAAATTTGTTATTTTATACCGACTCCAATTCCTTATTTCTCTCTGATCAGGGCTCCTAACTCTCATTACAACTACCATGTTACAACAAACAACCAGCATGAGTGACTAGAGGTAGGCCTAGAAGACATGGTTTGAAGTTTTAAAGAAGTATATGGCTTTTGTTAGCATTACAGAGGACATGGCCCTTAACAAGAGCCAAAGGAAAGAAGAGGATTCAAACAGCAGACGCCACAAATTTGAGATAAAGACTTCTTTATTGTTGATGGTGGTGGTGGACCAACATGAGTGACTGATTGACCAGCATAATCTGTTGTAATGCAAGAAACGTGTGGGCACAAACAGAACAAAATCAAGAAGAAACCCCACAACAGCTCATAAACTGGGATTCTTGATAGTTAATACCATTTATAAGAACAATGCAACAGTTAAAGTTGCAATGGAAAACACTTCGGTGCTGAAAACAATCCTAGAGACAGTATCCATAAGAGCTCCAAAGAACCAGATTAGTACCTACCACCAGATCATAGTATGCTGCATAATATTGAGGGAACTTTCCAGAAGCTCCGCCAAGAGCTGTCTGGGTAGCATCCAAAAGAAGAAATATCCTTTCCCGAACTGGCAAATCTGTCTGGAAGAGAGAAAGGAAAGTGGTTCATAATTTAATCTTAATCTGAAAGGAACAGGAATGGCTTCCACTTGACATTGGAGGTTCAATACCGAACAGATATTAACCCACCTTTTTCTTCACTATCTTCACTAGTTTCGGAAGAAGTCCGTTATCGATCACTTGTCTATGAATATGCTCGCCACAGTTATTCATCATCATCTCTAACAACTGCAATTTTTAAAAATGAATATGAAGTTGCTAGAGACCCATATTTGCACATCTTCATAAAAGCTAAAGAACAAAAGATATTTCCTGAACAGCAAAATCAGTATGACACATTCAGATGACTTTGTACTTATGAACAATTACAAAAAAGAAGTAACCAACAGGTTTGGTTTCTTTCTTTCAGATAAGATCAAGCAAATAGAAAGTTGCTATCGAATATGGATCACTCAATGTTTCATGAGAGCAACTATAACACTTCAAAATCAAGAAAAATGAAAAAGTTCCTTTTAGTACCAACAAACTTATCACAATTAGATTTAAGTGTATAACAATCCAGCCAGTATACATTAAAGTGTCTCAACTCATTAAGAGTAGTTTTAGATGCCTTTGGGGAAAACATGAAATTCAGACAACTTTCCTTATTTTCATCATATTCAAAAGCCTTCTTTAAAAAGCAAGCTGGAGAAGCTATAATAGAAAAGTATAAAATAGAATAGAAGTGTCATTCTTGGAACCTCCTTTTCACATTGTTTACAACCAATAAGTTGATATGAAGAAACCATTCCTAAGAAGGCCAATTGTTTGAGCCAAAAAAAGGCCTTAAAACACTTCTTTATTTTATCATCAGTTGTGCAAGAATTTCATTGTGTGATTTAGTTTGGCTTGATAGCAATAAACAAAATTCTCAAAAGTTGATTCACAACAAATGTCAGTTGATTCACAACCAAGGTAGTCAAAGGCGCAAGGCGCACTCGAGGGGCGCAAAGGGTCCAAATTGTCCGAGGCGCAAGGCGCACTTAAGGCGCGCGTCCGAGCGACGCGAGGAGCAAAATTTATATATATATATATATATATATATATATATATATATATTCACATCTGATTTCTATATTGATAAACATGTGTGCTTCAAATTTTCCCATGTCTAGGTTGCAATCACTTTGAATTGAGTGAGTGAGAGAGAAAACAGTAAAAAAAAAAGTACATCAGTTCAAAAAACAGTCTTAAAACAGTAAACAATTAAAAAAACAGTCTAAAACATGTTTTTTTTCACAAGATTTTCAAGGCGCGCCTTAGCTATTCTAAGGCGCTCGGAAAAGGCGCACCTAGGCGCGCCTTAGGTGCGCCTTAAGAATTGCGCCCCGCCTGGAGTGCTCTGAGGCGCTGCCCCTGTGCCTAGGAGCAAGGCGCGCCTGAGGCGCGCCTTTGACTACACTGTTCACAACAAAAACAATCACCAAGTATTTGATTGCATGGTTAATAGATTTTCTCAATAGTTATGGACTACCCTATTTTTTGCAGGTTACAATAAGATTCTGATTGTTCATTTAATGTTTCCATTTGCCATTATAACTTCTCAATTGTCATTTTGGGTTAACCTATTTTTGCAGGTTAAAATCAGATTCTGATTGTTCATTTAATGTTTACAGAATGTAACTGATTGAGGAAACCTAGGGCATGCAGTAGCTTCTGGGGAAGAAACATCTGGGAAAGATTGTTCCACCGACAATGTGAAAGAGATTGAATATGCAAAAATTAAAGAAAGATAACCTTTTGCTAATGTTACGGCCCAGAGGTCATTGGAAAAAGAGAGAGGAAGAAACTGACCCAAATACCAACCCCCCACCAAAAAAAAAAAAAAAAAAAAAACTGCGTTGTTGAATTTATTTGTTATGTGTATATTATTGTTGCTATTAACATATTTTCTCCTTTCCTAAAATATATCATTTACGGGAAGTGTAAGCGACTTCCCTCTGTCAAGTGGAATGGCCCATAACATGTAAATCCAGATAAATGGTACATAACCCAATTAAACGTTACAAGTTCTTGGACCGAGAGAAATGAAAGTGCACAAAGTAGCCATGAAACTTCTTTATAAAAAAAAGAATTGAGAAAGTATAGATATTAACAGTTTCCTTTTTTAACCTATTGTGAACTTCTGCTCATAACCAACCCTCTCCCAAGCATAGTGATAAACTAGAGTCTTACAAATATGAGAAGCCAAAGTTTACTAGGATCTGTACTTGTCTCTTGTTACATGCTCAAATGTTTCAAATCAAGCTTATTTTAGTACTGGTATACTGTGAACTGGAAACATAGACACATAGATCACTACTATGTGCAACCATTTGTTTAGAACTAAAGTTATTTACAAGTTCTATCATAGGGTTTTTCGCATAAATCCCATAAATCTACTATATTTTATGAAGTTGCCAAAATCTTGTTAATTGCTTAGGCGTCCCCAAATGCTCTAGTAAATGGAGTTACAAGTCCCCCATGTCTCCGTCAGCCAAAAATTAACCATTGGGTTGATTGTTAAAAATAGGGTTTGACTCACTCAACTTGGTAGCAAAGGGTATGGCTTTTGCTAACGTTGTAGTTGACATGACCCTTAACAGAGTTGAATGGAAGAAAAAGATTTAAATATCCGAACCCAAAAAATTGGCACAAAGGCCTTGTTGATGTTGTATTCGGTTAATTGTATAAAAGGACCATATTGCCCTCATATTCTTCCTTCTTTTATTGACTTAAATTGCAACGGCCAGCGACACCGCCAAAGGTCATGCTCAACCCTCCGTCGCCAACGCCTCCCTCCTCCTCGTCCGACACTAGCCCCTCCTCGATCCTCCACCCCTCCCCACCTCCCACTCCACGTTTGATTTTGTCTATATACTCTTATAGCCCTATATTTATTCAATTGGCTGATTTAGGGTTCATTGGAGGTGGAAAAAGTCATAATATGTAAAGTGGAAAGATACCTTATCTGTTGAAGTGGAGGTGACCTATAGGTTCTACTAGTTTTGTGTCAATAGTTGGGTGAAGCAATGAGCATGTGAAGCACATAACAATAGGTGAAGGGGCAATCAATGGCTGATATAACAAACTTATGGTAGTCATGATGCAATGGCCATGTGAAGCACACAGTTCTTGTATGTCCTATTGTTCAGGATTGGGATTCCTATTCCTAGTTTTAGGGATTAGGATTCCTAATTTTTATCATTAGTTAGGAGATCAAAGAGGATCTCATATTAGATTTAGGACTAGAGAATATGATCAAAGTTCCACAACTTTTAACAGATCAATCTACATCCAAAATTACTTGTTAGGGATGACAGCCAATTAAAAATTAAGTAGTGTCAGTACAAGCATCTTGAGATTTCCTTCTTGGGTTGTGATCTCCAGAGAGTTTTTTGTCTGAGTAAAAGACTTAATACCTGTGCAGCCACCAACTTTTTCAACTATCACTGCAAGACTTGTCTACTTGGAGAAGAGAACCGTACGCACTAACTCATGTGACTAACAATAATTATTTATCAGTGACAGTGATGTATACACAAATGATCCAAGTTCAAATGTTTTTGTCACCATTTCATGATTAAACCATTATAACCTCTCCAACAAACAATAGTATTTGTCGTGCCAATAACCATTATGGTTTTGCAACAAACACTAGCACCTTCCATAAAAAACTATTTTACTGAATTAATTTTATAAACTGTGTTTCATGCAGAAAAAAAAATGTTCTCGGCATCATCACAAATATACAAAGTGTGCCTTAAGATCAAAGATAGGCTCTACTAATAAGAGAAGGAAGCTATTGAACCATTTTGGCCGGGGTTAGGATTGCTTATCTTGGCTGCCGCTGCTTATTTTTTTGAAAAGCAATCCCAAAAGCTGTTTGGTAAGATTCGTTTATCAAAATATTTTGGCAAGCTAGTTCAATCTTGGGGCAGCTTCTGCTGCTGCTGCTTTTAAACGAGTTCTCTGGTACTTGGTATTTACACTTAAGGACATTAACTTCCTTTCATGATAGCTGGAACCCCAGTTTCATTTAGCTACAAAATGAGCCAAGACGATCATCTTTCTTTTTATGGAATGGAGGAGATGGTTTCAAACATACAACCCGAAATTTGGGATAAAGGCTTTGTTATTATTCTTGCTGCTATTGTTGTCATACGGTCATCTTACTTTTTGTCATTTTGGAACAGAAGAGAATACACAACACTCCTAAAATTTGCTCTAGTGAAATAAAAGTGGCTACTATTAAGTTAATTTCATAAAATTGTAGTTCGACAGGTGTAGCAAACAAATAGCACAATTAGAAGTCAACGAACCAACTTTCGGGATTTCTGGTATGAAACGACAATCCAATATGATGAGTAGACGAAAGATGGAGCTTACCATGACAGCGAAAAGTTGAGTATTGGCGTTTTTGTTTCCAATTCGCTTTTTTATGGCTTTGATGACATCTTTCGTTTTCCTGGTCATCCAAAATCAGTAACAACAAGTCACAACGTGGCATTAAAGGGATAAAACTAAGCACACAAATAGCCTAACATCAAACACAAGTGGACCAACAAGAACGTGCATTACATGATGTAACCACGTGGAGAAAAAAAAAAGAGAAAAAGGAGGAAGGGGGGCTTGTCACTTATAATTCTCCGGAAATGGAAAATAAATGTTCAAACACATTTTAAGTATATCCATCATAAATATATCTCACAACAATGCACCAATTATTAAGTGATATACCCTTGATCGCGTGTAACAAGTTCACAAATATCGATGCTTTTTGCCCAATTCATTTCCTTCAACTCCTCGCTTGTTGCCATGTTGACCATCTCAGCAGCCATTGCGCTCTACAATCGCTGCCTCTTTATCACTATGTGCTTCTAAGTCTAACTCAAGATGCACCTCTTACTGCAATGGTCACAAAAAAAATAGAACGTTATCATATAAAAACTTATACGAGTGAATCCATTATACCTCTCTTAGCTTCGCGTTGCACAAAATTATAGGTTTCTCAACAATTGACATTTTAACGAAAGAAAGAGAGCTCCTCCCAAATTAAAGTTTTAAATTACACAATTTAACTTGTAAAAAAAATAAATTTGTGGCAACAAAAAAGTATCATTAAAGAAACTATTGATCCGTGTCCTTATCACGGTGTCTTTGTCATGTCGTTCACATTCATTTCCATGCAACACAAACTATAGGCGACAAAAAATATCATCAAAGAAACTACTCAATAAATACATGAATCGACAATATGAATACATTGTGCATATAGAAGCAAAATTTCAAACTTCATCAAGAAGTTTGTATATAACCCTAATTAAGCCTAAATCCTCTAACGACAAACACATTTCCGTAAAAGGATAGCTTCAAATATAAGTATAAATGCAAAAAATTCAAACCTTATCAAGAATCTACAAAACGAGAGTACGGCATCAAACGATAGTGCAGCATCAAACGCAATAAAATCTTACACATACAGATCTTAACCCTAATCAACCTAAATCTTTCGACAATGAATCCATTTCCCCATGACAGAAATTTCAAATATAAGTATGCACAATTCAAACTTTATAAAGAAAATCATACACAAAATGAGATTCAACAGCAAATGCAAGTAAATCTTAAAATTGATCTAAACCATAATTAAACCGATATCCTTCACCAACAAAATCCATAAGAGGAAAGTTTCAATTTTTCATCAAAAGAAGAAATATCCTGACTCCAGAAGATCACGGTCGCAGTAAAAGAGATCTAAACCGACCAGATCATGATAGTGTAAAAAAATGAAGAATCAATATGCCTCCTATTGCATTTGTTACGTAATAACTACAGAGAAATCATATAGAAACTCACATGAGTGGAAACTTAATACTTTCTTAGCCTACTTCAACTCAAAACCATACGATATTTGGAATTTTCAACAAAAAAGATGGCTTCTAAAACGAAAAATTTGTAGCAAAACATCAAACACATACTGGGCACGACACGGACGTTCAAAACTACACTAGGACACGCAAAAATCTGTACTGTGTCCGCGCCCCATGTATGTATCTTGCCGTATCGCATCCGTGTCCACGCAACACAGTTCATGAAAAGTCGGTCGAACAACCGACTGCACTGATCATAAAGATTCCAACTTTATCAAGAAACTCACATAGAAACATGAGATCACAACACCAAGCGGAACAAAATCTTGGAAATACGGATATAAAACCCTAACTAACCGTAAATCCAACAGAAAAGCTCCAAATTTCCACCAAAATCAGAAAAACCAGATCTAGCCGACTAAATCTAGAAAGAGCGAAGAAAGTACCGAACAATCGCATTCCTCGGAGCGTGACCTCGAGATCATCGGAGCCGCCATGGAGGAGTTCTAGAGAGAGAGAGAGAGAGAGAGAGAGAAAGAGAGAGCTGAGTAGGAGTTCAAGAGAGAGAGAGTAGTTTGTTTAGAGAGAGAGAGAGACTTGGGGGGAGACAGCTTGAGGGACAGCGGTTTCTCCGGGATGTTCCTTCAGGCGTCCCCGCTGGATTCTAGCATGTCCCTTTGTCCTACGTGGAGGGATTTTAACAGTTGGATGGGAATGGAGTGCTTGCGGCCGTTGGATCTGTTGGGTGCACATGGGTCGGCGTTTTTGGTGGTGGGGTGTGCCATGGCTTTGTCTTGTATAATGAAATGTATTTGTATATGATTAAAGAGAAATGTATTTATGTATCTGTATACAATAATGCTAAGTGTACAACATAATGTTTACAACCTTCTTACAACCCCTCTCTCTCTCTCTCTCTCTCCTGACAAATGGGTCTCACCCGGCCCCACCTCCCCTCTCATCCCCCTGTTGTATGGGTCCCACATGGCCCCACCTCTCCCCTCTCTCCACCAATGGAGACCGGCCACGTGGTGGTTGTAACCCCTTAGTTGTAAGGAGATTGTACCCGTAGCACTACCCATCTGTATAACGTGAGTATTTTGTAATCATATTTTTTTAGGACACCAAATTCATGATTCACATGAATTGTTGTCAATATCTGAAGTGTTGTCTAGTTCAGTCCATCTAAATAGGGAATATCACGTTATATCAATAACATTTGTGATCAGTTCTTATACAGCTGCAAAGGATCCAATTTGACATCTTATTCTTCAACACTAGTTTTTTTTCTTCCTCCAATAACTAAGGTATTATCTTTTGAAAGAATGATTAGAGACAATATTTTATTTGAAAAAATAAATCCTACGACTCTCTTCATTATCCTATTTATACACAAAAGTGTATAACAATCTTATACCCATATTAAATTATTATACGTCGATATTCCTATCCCACATAAGCTTAGGAAAAGGACATATCTACGACGAGACTAGGCCTCTATCAATTACTAGCTTTTCTTCAAGCGAAGCTAATGATGCTGGTGACGGTGAGATTATGACCCCTGCCAAACATGTTTCATATTGTGCCTTTTGTCAATTTGCAACTTTTGTTGTAGCAAAGCTAAAGAAATAGCGAAAAAAATGTTACTAGCATTACGACGAGGATGTTCCATTCACAAGTTTGTAGCTTTTGCTATAGTAGAGTTAACGAAACGGTGGGGCTAGGCCTCTGCCACTGCTTCCGACGAAGCTAACAATACGATGGAGCTAGCCTTTGTCCGTTTATAGCTTTTGTTATGGAAAAACTAACGAAATGATGAGACTTTTTCCTTGTCCAATAATTAGCTTCGTTTATGGCAAAGCTAATGGGGTGGCGAGGCTAGACCTTTTGTCAACTTCGCTTGTGGCGGGAGATGCCTTACAATGAGGCTTATGTCTAACCAAAAAAATTGTGCTGCGCTTCAGGCGATGCTAACCGATACTTTACGACGAGGCTTAGCTGAAATTTGAGTTTCTCTCCTAGCAAGGTTGTGCCTTATGGGAAGGCTAATGCCTTGACCAAATTATAGCTTTGTTTCAAGCGAGAGGGAAAATACACAGTCATTTGCTTCTGGCAAAGTTAAATCTATGACAACACTAGCAATATGGCGAGATTAGGACCTCTATCATTTTATAGATTTAGTTATGGCCAAGCTAAACATACATATGTTAGTCTTGGGATTTAATCAAAAGATGGAAGAACGCGTGGTCGAGATCAGAGGTTCACACAAAAATTTTCTCTCTGACTATACTCGATCTCCACGAAGGACTATAATAAAATGTCTGATTACAACTGCTGTTACAAAACCAATAATCAGAAAACAAACTTTAGTTCTTCCTTGCAATCGCAGTTGCAGTCGGACAGAACTAGATACAACTTCTTAGGAGAAAGGAATAAGAGAAAGAAAAAGAAGAAATATTGCTTGCTAGGGTGATGAAGATCACCGTTGCTCAAAAAAAGATTCGTCCCTGTAAACCCCATGAATTTTTCAAATTATTAAATCTTGAATTTTTCCCAATTTTCTGGAATTTTCTGGGAATTTTCTGTAATTAAAATCAAGGTTTTCAATTAATAAATAATTTTTAATTGGCAATAAATAATATTAAAATATCATGAAAATAACATTTTTGGGTGTAAAATGGAAAACTGGACTTAGGGTAATTTTTCTGGAATTTATTGGACCCCGGACCTATTTTTAAAACACCTAAAAAGTATTTATTAATTATTTAATTAACTGATTTATTAATATTATTATTATTATTATTATTATTATTATTATTATTATATTATTCTTTTAGCCCCTGAGCCCAGCCCATTCAGCCCGTGGCCCGTTGACCTAACGGGTCGGGTCGGGTCCGCCTGAACCCGACCCGCCCGGACCCGACCCGGCTCCCCTCTTCCCCAGTCCCCGTGCCCGCGTCGCCCGGCGCTCCGCGCGACGCTCCGCCCGGCGCTCCGGCCGCCTCGCGACGCCACGCCACCCCTCTCGACCGCCTTTCTCGGCCTGCCGCAGCTCCGCCTCGCCTATTAAACCCTCCTCCTCCGGTCTCCCCCTCAGCCACCGGATCTCCACCCACCGGAACCCTAACCGTCCGGCGACCCCTCCCCGAGCGCAGCCGACGCCCCTCCGCCGCCGCTGCCACCGGACAACGCCGCTGCCCAGCCGCCGGAGTCGCCCCTCCTTCCTCCTCCCCTCGTCAGTCCAGCAGCAGCGGGCCAGAGCTCCGGCCAGCCTCGGCCCGCCGCCCCCGGCGCCTGCCGCTCGCCGCCGACCAGCCAGCCGCCGTGCAGCCCTGCCCCAGCCTGCCTCACCGTCCTCCGGCCGCCTGAGTGAAACCCTAACCCTAACCCTAATTCCCAAATTCCGTGTCGGACACGACACGGACACGGTGAAGACCCGATTCTCGAGCCCGGTTCAGGTACGTGTAACTTTTGCCTCGTAGCTCTGTTTCCAATTCCGTAAATTGCGTTGTGAAGCCTGTATGACCCTCTCGGTGTCCGGACAAACTGTTCGGGACATCGCATCCTGTGGTGATCGCACACCGCGATCCAAAAACAGGAAAACCAGACCCTGTTTCACCCCGGAACTGAGTGCGTCCCGCCAAACGGGACGACTTGGTCGCGTGCGGTCTTCACGGATACGTGCGCGTCGTCGATACGGACGTGTGAGTTTTCGTGGAAGCTGATTCGGGTGTGCGTGCACACCGAAATTAACGCGTATCCGCGGACATCGTCCCGTATCTGACTTTTCGGCAATTCGCCCTAACTTCTTGTACACTCGTCAGATTGAGACGAAACTTGAGCCATTGGACTCGTAGCGATACGCTGATCCTGTGGGTCAAGTTTGGTTCGATTCTGAGAACGTTGACGAAATCGCGTGTCGTGGGCCCCACAGGCCCCGCTCGACGGGCGATTTTGTGTTCGGCTCATCGGAATCCAAATCTGAAAGTTCCGTTGGGTTCGTATCAGCATTCCTGACCTGTTGACACTAAGTTTGGTGAATTTGGAGACCTTTGACCCGGACACGTTTTTCGGTGCAAAGCGGCCCACCGGCGGACCCCGTTTTGACCCAAAATTGCCGTTTTTGTCCTTGTCTCCAAATTAGACCCAAGGACAGGCGTTTCTAGCTATTTGACATCTTCTGAGCGTGTTGGTAATGTCTATTTCAGCTTTTGGACTCATCTCTAGAATTTTCCCCGAGAACCAAATTAATCAGATCCAAACAACAGGCAAGTACCTGCACTTCAAGTTTAATCTTTATATTGTGATAAATAAGTTCCCTGCTTTATTAATACCATTGATGATTACACGTAGAGTTAGAACACTGGACTTCATGTCTTGAATATTGGATTTTATGTCTTGCTTTTCGTGTCGGGCGGGAGAATACTAGGAGGCATGTGGTTTACCCTTCCCTTGTCATTGTGTGCTAGCTGTTGGTACGCGACTGTACCATCAGCCTTATACTTGATTATTCCCCTTGTCATTGTGTGCTAGTCGTCTATGACGGCCTTATTAGCCTTATAAACCCCTACATGCCAACTATGTATTCTAAATACACAAGTCACGCACATAGTTTCTTGTCGTGTTGCAGTTCTTATTGTCTTGTTACAGTTACATTTTCTGTCATATTTTATTCATGTTTACTCATATTTCTGTTTATAATATTAACTCTTAGTTATTGTTGTTTCTTTATGCATATTCTCAACATGATGCTTAGTCAGTTATTTTCTACCTGTCACAAATATTTAGTTTAATCTTGTTGTGCATTGTGTACTTTGCTCCTTTCCTGACTGGATCCGTTGATTTAGGCGATGATGAGGACCTTGCCCCTACCTATTATGGCCCCTATGAGGGAACAGATGACACATATGAGGAGCCAGTTCCCATCCAGGAAACTATTTCTGCAGAGTAGTTAGCAGTATCTTTCATTTATATTTTTATCTTATTAATCGGGTTTGTCCCCGATTTCATTTTGAATTCCTGTACTAAACATTTGAATCTGTTGTCGCATTTATTTTAATTGCAATCTTAAGTATCTGATTCTCATTTTATCTTGCCTATGTTGATTGTGAATGAGCTAGACTAGTTAAATGTGGATATGACCTAGACAGCGTACTACCGCCGACTCTGCGGCGTAGGCTGGACGTACCCACGCACTCGTGCCCGAATTTTCGGGTGCGGGTCGTGACACATTTTTATGGTGGCCCATGCAGGTCCTATCCTAAAATAGGGAAATACCCTAGGACAGGGTATGGAATAAGATTGAGGATTCTAGGGAAAGCTCATTCACAATATAGGGTCCTTATTTTAATTCTTGATATCATTTCTGCTCAATTTTCCTATCGCCTTTGATTTCCAAGTATTCTATTCTGATCTTCCTACCCCTTAATCTTTCAGTATGGTTCAGACGAGGAACACAGTAGGAGGCACATCAGAACCAGCTGAGCAGAATGTGCCCGAGACTCTTGCACTCCCGCCGCCTCCATCTGTTCCGGCAGTTACTCTAGATGGGGCACAGCTACTTGGAGTGTTCCAGGGATTGGTGGAATCCCAGAAGGAACAAACTGCCCTGCTACGGACCAGCCTTTCAGAAGCTCTTCGGACCCGGGAGTCACCACAGAAGAGGCCAGGAAGTGCCAAGGACTTTAAGAACCTTAGACCCCTGGAATTCTACGGAACTGAAGGCATTCTCTATGCCGATGAATGGATAGAGAACGTAGAGAGACTCCTGAAGACTGCTCGAGTTCCTGATGATCTCAAAGTGGAGTCAGCAAGCCTGCAACTGTTCGACATAGCTCGGACCTGGTTCAGAGATGAACCCCAACTATCTACTCCTGACCTCACCTGGAAAGATTTTAAGAGGCTATTCAAGGAGAAATTTTACCCCGAAGTGGCTCGAAAAGCTCTCGAAAGCCAATTCGAGAGACTGGAACAAGGTAACCTGTCTGTCGATGAATATACTGCTGAATTTAGCAGGTTAAGCCACTTTGCGGAGTACATGGTTCGTACCCCGGAGGACAGAGCCCGTAGATTCAAGAAGAGGCTATCTCCGGATATTCGCCTTGCTGTCACCACCAGCCGAGCTCGCACCTACGAGGAAATCTTGAGCGTGGCACAAGGCGTTGAGAGAGACATGGGGCATAAGCTAAAGCGAGAAAGAGATACCGAAAATGCGGGACCCAACAAACGCCCTTTTCAACAACAACAACAGCAACAGCAGAGGGCCCCGCAGCAAACTCAGCGTCCTCTCCCTCGAGCTCCAGCACCCCAACACCAAGCTCAAGGACAGAATCAACGAGTTCCCACTTGTGGCTTTTGTCGAAAACAAGGTCACACCTGGCAAGTTTGTAGGAAGAGACTGGGTGCCTGTCTATATTGTGGATCAACAGAACATCAAGTGAGGGACTGCCCCACTGCTCCAGGACGCGGACAAGCTTACGTGATGACCGTGAAGAACGCGCCAACTCTGGAAGCAGCTAATGTGCGTAAGTGTTTCGTAGGTACCTTTCTCTAGTATTATTTTCGTGCCTATTGGTTCGTGACCTCAGCCCCAATCTAGTAATTTTTTGAACTTGCTAAATAGCCTAGTATGCTTTTTAATTTTGATAACTGTAGAGTTTTTTTTAGAAGCTTTTGCTATTGTGCTTATTTTGTGTCTTGAGAACTTCAATAAATTTGTACCTCTTTTTATCATCATCTAGCGCACTTAATTTTTGCTGAACTCGACTGATGCTGCTATTTTATAGCCTAGTTTTGCAAGCTTACTCTTTATCGGGCTTGTTCGTGACACCTGTATTATTGAGGCCTGATCAACCCCACTAATACAAGTGTCTACTCAGAATCAGTGTACTACGGTCTGATCAACCTTAGTGCATTTTGATTCGCACTTCGCACGACTACTTTATGTGGATTGAGATATATAGTTGACTAGCATATTTGTCCCTAAATACGCCCGAGCATATCGTATCAGTTACATAACTGTACTAATACGAGCATGCGAACAAATGATTACCAGAATAGAATCTCAATCCATAACCGCCTGACAATTCCCATTAGAATTCCTTAAATGCCTTGATCCCTATACCTCTGTTCTACCACCTCGCCCTTAAACTCTTTATTATTGGTCCTCGTCTTTCCTTATTTCGGAAAGACAAAATCCTGTGTTTGGTATAAGTTGAATTGTAGTGCTAGACATACCCCTCAGACCAGTCGAATTGATGATAACCCTTTATGACTAAGATAAGACCCAAGGTGCTGTGTTTTGTGTTGCAGACCTGAAATTTCAATACCATGATTTATTAAGTTGAGACCTAGCCTTACTAGTTGTACAGCCTTAGAGGATATATGGGTAAAATTATAAGTTGGGTAGCGACCGCAATGTCCACCTGAGAGAAACCCGTTAGACTGTAATCAAGTGAGTTTGGACAGAGAGAACCCTGCCATAATTTAAATTTCGAGGACAAAATTTTGTAAGTTGGGTAGGTTGTAAACCCCCTGAATTTTTCAAATTATTAAATCTTGGATTTTTCCCAATTTTCTGGAATTTTCTGGGAATTTTCTGTAATTAAAATCAAGGTTTTCAATTAATAAATAATTTTTAATTAGCAATAAATAATATTAAAATATCATGAAAATAATATTTTTGGGTGTAAAATGGAAAACTGGACTTAGGGTAATTTTTCTGGAATTTATTGGACCCCGGACCTATTTTTAAAACACCTAAAAAGTATTTATTAATTATTTAATTAACTGATTTATTATTATTATTATTATTATTATTATTATTATTATTATTATTATTATTATTATTATTATTATTATTCTTTTAGCCCCTGAGCCCAGCCCGTTGGGCCCAGCCCATTCAGCCCGCGGCCCGTTGACCTAACGGGTCGGGTCGGGTCCGCCTGAACCCGACCCGCCCGGACCCGACCCGGCTCCCCTCTTCCCCAGTCCCCGTGCCCGCGTCGCCCGGTGCTCCGCGCGGCGCTCCGCCCGGTGCTCCGGCCGCCTCGCGACGCCACGCCACCCCTCTCGACCGCCTTTCTCGGCCTGCCGCAGCTCCGCCTCGCCTATTAAACCCTCCTCCTCCGGTCTCCCCCTCAGCCACCGGATCTCCACCCACCGGAACCCTAACCGTCCGGCGACCCCTCCCCGAGCGCAGCCGACGCCCCTCCGCCGCCGCTGCCACCGGACAACGCCGCTGCCCAGCCGCCGGAGTCGCCCCTCCTTCCTCCTCCCCTCGTCAGTCCAGCAGCAGCGGGCCAGAGCTCCGGCCAGCCTCGCCGCCGACCAGCCAGCCGCCGTGCAGCCCTGCCCCGGCCTGCCTCGCCGTCCTTCGGCCGCCTGAGTGAAACCCTAACCCTAACCCTAATTCCCAAATTTCGTGTCGGACACGACACGGACACGGTGAAGACCCGATTCTCGAGCCCGGTTCAGGTACGTGTAACTTTTGCCTCGTAGCTCTGTTTCCAATTCCGTAAATTACGTTGTGAAGCCTGTATGACCCTCTCGGTGTCCGGACAAACTGTTCGGGATATTGCGTCCTGTGGTGATCGCACACCGCGATCCAAAAACAGGAAAACCAGACCCTGTTTCACCCCGGAACTGAGTGCGCCCCGCCAAACGGGACGACTTGGTCGCGTGCGGTCTTCACGGATATGTGCGCGTCGTCGATACGGACGTGTGAGTTTTCGTGGAAGCTGATTCGGGTGTGCGTGCACACCGGAATCAACGCGTATCCGCGGACATCGTCCCGTATCCGACTTTTCGGCAATTCGCCCTAACTTCTTGTACACTCGTCAGATCGAGACGAAACTTGTGACATTGGACTCGTAGCGATACGCTGATCCTGTGGGTCAAGTTTGGTTCGATTCTGAGAACGTTGACGAAATCGCGTGTCGTGGGCCCCACAGGCCCCGCTCGACGGGCGATTTTGTGTTCGGCTCATCGGAATCCAAATCTGGAAGTTTCGTTGGGTTCGTATCAGCATTCCTGACCTGTTGACACTAAGTTTGGTGAATTTAGATACCTTTGACCCGGACACATTTTTTGGTGCAAAGCGGGCCCACCAGCGGACACCGTTTTGACCCGAAATTGCCGTTTTTGTCCTTATCTTCAAATTGGACCCAAGGACAGGCGTTTCTAGCTATTTGACATCTTCTGAGCGTGTTGGTAATGTCTATTTCAGCTTTTGGACTCATCTCTGGAATTTTCCCCGAGAACCAAATTAATCAGATCCAAACAACAGGCAAGTACCTGCACTTCAAGTTTAATCTTTATATTGTGATAAATAAATTCCCTGCTTGATTAATACCATTGATGATTACACGTAGAGTTAGAACACTGGACTTCATGTCTTGAATATTGGATTTCATGTCTTGCTTTTCGTGTCGGGCGGGAGAATACTAGGAGGCATGTGGTTTACCCTTCCCTTGTCATTGTGTGCTAGCTGTTGGTACGCGACTGTACCATCAGCCTTATACTTGATTATTCCCCTTGTTATTATGTGCTAGTCGTCTATGACGGCCTTATTAGCCTTATAAACTGTCACGACCCGCACCCGGAATTTGGGCATGAGTCGTGGGTACGTCCAGCCTACGCCGCAGCATCGGCGGTAGAACGCTGTCTAGGTCTAAACATAAAATATATCCTATCAAATAATCTCAACTCCATATGGAGGACGATGATAAATGAACCGCAGTTCTATGATATACTCAATCACAAGCTAATAGAAATCATAGCACGATGAGAATAGAAAAGAGTTCTAATAAAACCAACCACAATAATCCAACTCAAATCCTGGGTCTAAATGACCTCACAAAGTCACAAATAATAAGTACATCTCAGTCTCTGTCTAAAGCAATAATACAAAAAAAATAGTCTAAGAACAGCCAGGTAAAATCTCCTCTAGGCTAGGCAACTCCTCTGGGGTTTCTGGAGTGAAATCACCCTCTACTCCTGGGCCGTAATGAGTGGGGCAAAGATCCTCCAGGTCCTCTGAAAAATATTATCCAGTCAGGATTGGAGCGAAGCACAAGCACTAACAGCAGTTTCAGTAAATTGACAAAATCTATAAACAGTGTAAGAGATACAAGATGGAAATAAATGCTGAAAATGAGAAGTACAGGAGAAAATGAAATAGACAATAGAGCATCTAGCAATGAACAATAAACAGTGAATGCTAGAACAAGTAAATCTGAATAAAGATAAACATCTAACTAAGTGTTTGAAATATTAGTTTATCATGTGATCGGCTTGGGACTAGATCAGGCTGGTTATATATGATTAGCTATGATTCTTGAAGGTCAGGCTAACCATATGGTTAGCTATGATACATGATAATGGTCAGGCTAATCATATATAACAGCTATGAAGCATGATGATGGTCAGGCCGCACCCGACGTGAGAAGTGGGGTGAGCTATGATGCATGGTAAGTTTGGATATGATCACATAATCTACTAATAGTTCTCCATCCCCCAGCTAGCACGATGGATTCCAATCACGACTCCTCATAATGGGGATCTAGGGTGCTAACCCGTGTATCCACAGTGTCGGAATCAAGTATGTAATACACTACAATTTATAGAAGTAATCAACCATAAAAACTGTCAGAGAATGTACTCGCCTGTGGTCCTGAGCAAACTGTGAGGATCGATGTCCAAAGTGGAATCACAATGACCTATATATAAGATAACAATGTTAAAAATGGTGTTTGGAATATAAAAGTGTTTAACTAAGTTGAAATGAGGGTATTAGGCCATTTCTAGGTCTATACTAGGTTTACCTATGGTTAACTAGATCATTTGGTCAAAATCTAATTAATACTAGTCTTATGCTAGTCTATAACTGCCATACTAGAGTTATTTATACTTACCTAAAATATATAGGGTAGTGTTTATATAGTAACTTAACTTATACCTTATTCATATAATTAATACCCTCAACCCAAAACTAGCTACACACTTGATACTCCCCTTGATGTTTATATTCATAACCCACACTTATTTTTGTACTGATATAACCCCCTTATCTAGCACTTGATGAAATTAGCCACTACACACACATACATGCCTCACAGGCACACACACTGGCACTGTTTCTGAAGATACACACACAGTTCACAACTGCTCTCTCTCCCTTTCTTCTCACATAGGCACAATTACTCACCCAATTCAATACCCTCATACCCACAGTCTACATACAGATACAGTTCCTCACTCTCATAATACCTCACTGCACTCACACAGGAACTCACTGCACTCACAGGAAACATCTACACACACTGCTGTATTTAGACACCAAGACACTGACACTCAATTAGTTCTAGGATACACACTGAATTCTCTCTCCCTAGTACACACACACACACAGAAAAACTCTGACACAACTTCACAGTAGTGAAGTCCCCAATACTGATACTCTAACTGACACAGGTTTCTGTCTCTCACACACCCACACTGAACCTAACTAGTACACATACATAGGCACGCCTTGGTAATACTCTGAGATTCATACCCCTGCCATAACCTATTACTCATGAACTCCAGTACTTAGTTCATAGAAATTCAATGATACTAAGACACTAGAGAACTCCACACTGTTCAAATCACAAGTAATTCACACAGGTAAACCAACACACAGTTCACTGATACGTAAACACCCAGTTTTGAGATACTCACACTGCCTATTCCCTACTCTGCTACACAGCCACAGGAACACTAAGTCACACACGCACACAACTTCTACACACTGGCTACACAGGTATTTGCTCCCACAAACACATTGCACACAGCACAGTCTATTATCTCACTGAGATACCTGATACACATCCTCTACTCACAGATACTCACTCCCATACCACCTACACAGAATTTCTGCACACAGCACATATAGGTTCTAACTGTCACAGGTACACCTAGGTTCAAACACACAGAAACTGAAACTCTACACTGATACTGAACACTAAGACAAAACCAAAACTTATATTCCCTCACTGTACTCGAGCATGTGTGATCCTCTTTGAACACACACAACAAGTTACTGATTGATGCATAAACACACAGATATTGATACACAGTTTTGAACACTCACACAGGTATGCATCTAACACTGAATATTGGTAGATACACAGAATTGAATATTGAAACACACAGGAAAAATACACAGTTAACTTTCACCTAACACCCTGATATTTAATCCTATGCACACAACATATTTGCTCACTCATACACAGCCCCCTGCCCATTGAATACCCAAGGGAAACCCGACTGTACAGACACATGTATATCCCCCAAAACCCGACCATACACTGCTCACAGGTAATCGCCAGGCCCGACTATGCACAGGAGTCTCAAACACACTGTGCTCAGAATTTCCCCAAACTCGACTGCTCAGAACTCACCTCTAAGCACAAGAAAACCAACAATTAACTAGAACACAGGCAATAGTATTATATATATATGGTCTATAAACCAAGATATGCATAAATTCAACTACCTTAGATGGATGAACCCTAAATGAACATTTCCCCAAACACTTGGTGTGCAGAAAAAATGGGTTTACAAACAACCCCCATAAATCCTCAATCAAAACCCTAAAATCAAGATCAAAACTAATTGTAGGAGATGTAAACATGCCTACACGAAATCCTTAGGTTTAGGGTTCCAGAAATTAGGGGAGAACACCCGAAAATTTACCAAAACCCTAGATCTCCTAGGTGTTCATGTAGAATCCCAAAATTTCGAATTCTAAACCTTAGGGTGGGTTCCTAAAGGCCATTATCATCTGTAAACAGAATTTAAAGGAATAGAAATAGGATTTTTACCTGCAGGGATGGTTTCTTCAATGAGGTTCTTCTTCTTCAAGGCTTCCTGACCCACGTTCCTTGCTTTCCTTGCTTTGGAGGAGGAGAAAAATGGAACCTAGGGTTTGATCTCGAAAATTGGGTGGGGAGATGGTTTCTCTTGTGGAGGCTAGGGTTTCCTTTTTATATTAAACCTAGTTTTAGGGTTTCCATGCATAGTTTTTAGGTTAAACCCCTTGGCCCTCTCAGGTAGAACCTAATTAACTAAGGTTTAGTCAGTCTAGGGTTTGAGGGTTCACCCTAAAATTTGTATTCTAGGGTTTCATTAGAACTGGGTTTGCAATTAGGGTTGACTCACTAGGGTCTGTCCTAATGAGTTCTAGGGTTTACCTAAAACTAAACATTACAAATAATAATATAATTAGTTACAAAACTCAGCAATTAATTTAATACATAATTATTTAAAATAGCTAAATTACACAAATGCCCTTATATGGAAAAGTGGTAGTGACAAGTCTACCCTCCCAAAAGAAATTTCGTCCTCGAAATTGGACTGAACTACAACAAGAATGAAATCAGAAAAGGAATATACCTCAAGTCTGAAAAAGATAAGGGTATAGCTCGCGCATTTCGTCTTCTCTCTCCCAGGTCGACTCGCCTGGAGAGTGATGTCTCCATGCTACGCGAACCAAGGGAATAGTTTGGTTCCGCAATACCTTCTCTCTGCGGTCCAAGATCTCTACGGGCTGCTCAGGGTAGCTGATCGTCGGACCAACCTCAATCTCCGAGTAATCAAGTACGTGACTAGGGTCTGCCACGTACCGTCTCAGCTGCGACACGTGGAACACATCATGCACTCCCTCCAATGCAGGCGGCAAGTCCAGTCTATATGCCACTGCACCTACCCTCGCGAGAATGCCAAAGGGTCCGATGTAGCGTGGGCTAAGCTTCCCGCCTCTGCCAAAATGAATCGTTCCACGCGTCGGAGAAATCCGTAGGAAAACTAGATCGCCAACCTGAAACTCAAGGGGTCTACGGTGGCTGTCGGCCCAATGCCGCTGTCTGTCCTGCGCCACTCGCAGTCTGTCTTTGATGAGTTTCACCTTTTCTGCTACATCCACGACCATTTCTGGTCCTAATAAGGCCCTCTCTCCAACGTCGTCCCAAGATAATGGTGTACGACACCTTCGTCCATAAAGAGCCTCAAACGGCGACATCTCGATGCTGGCCTGATAGCTGTTGTTGTAAGCAAACTCTACCAGGTGCAGATGATCCTCCCAAGAACCTCCGAGATCTAGAACGCAAGTGCGTAGCATATCCTCGAGAGTCTGAATAGTCCGTTCAGACTGCCCGTCTGTCTGGGGGTGATATGCGGAACTGAACTTGAGCTGAGTGCCCAAGCTAGCCTGCAGACTCCTCCAGAAGTGGGAAGTGAAACGACTATCCCGATCCGAGACGATGCTCACAGGAACTCCATGAAGCCTAACAATCTGTCGCACATATATCTCTGCTAGCCTCTCTGTCGACGTGCCCACCTTGAAAGGTAAGAAATGGGCTGATTTGGTCAACCTGTCCACGATGACCCAAATCGCGTCCTTCCCTCCTGGAGAACGTGGAAGCCCTGAAACGAAATCCATGGTCACGTGCTCCCATTTCCATTCTGGAATCGGTAAAGGTTGAAGCAAACCTCCTGGCCTCTGCCGGTCTGCCTTTACCTGCTGGCACACTAGACACCGAGATACGAAGCGTGCTACCTCGCGCTTCATTCCATACCACCATACGTGCTCCCTCAAGTCTCGATACATCTTGTTGGCACCGGGATGCATCGAGTACTGAGAGCGGTGTGCCTCCTGTAAAACCTCCTCGCGCAGCTCCCCGCTCGGCACACACATCCTCGTGCCGTGCCGTAAAGAACCGTCATCTGCGATAGTAAAGTCGTCCGACAATCCCATCCGAACCTGTGCCCTGATACTCCTCAGAGCCTCATCATCGTACTGCGCAGCTCTGATCCTGTCCATCAGTTCGGACTGTATCTGCAATCCCCACATCTGAATCTCAGTACCGGGAACTAACACTTCAATCTCCAAGCTCTCCAAATCAGCCAACAAATGCCTATCTGTCGTCAAGTACATAGTCGTCGGATACCTGCTCAAGGCATCGGCGACTACGTTAGCCTTCCCTGGGTGGTACTGCAATGAGATGTCAAAGTCCTTCATCAACTCTAACCACCTCCTCTGCCTCATGTTCAGCTCCTTCTGTGTGAATACGTACTTCAAGCTCTTGTGGTCTGTGAAGATCTCCACACGCTCTCCGTACAGGTAATGTTTCCACAGCTTTAGAGAGAAGATAACTGCTGCCAACTCCAAATCGTGGGTGGGGTAGTTCTTTTCATGAGGGCGTAACTGCCTGGAAGCATAGGCAATTACCTTCCCGTGCTGCTGAAGAACACATCCCAGACCCTTCCCTGAAACATCACTGTAGATGGTGAAACCACCTGTCCCTGCTGGCAACGTCAAAATTGGAGCTGTTGTCAACCTCTTCTTCAGTTCATCAAATGCAGCCTGGCACTCCTCCGTCCAGACAAAATCCACATCTTTCCTAGTCAGCCTGGTCATCGGCGCTGCAATCTTGGAGAAGTCTTGTACAAACCTCCTGTAGTATCCTGCTAGCCCGAGAAAACTCCTGATCTCAGCTACCGAACTAGGGGTAGCCCACGACTCCACTGCCTCGATCTTCTTTGGGTTAACCGAGATTCCGTCACCCGACACCACATGCCCAAGAAATTCGACCTTGTCAAGGAAGAATTCACACTTAGAGAGTTTTCCGTACAGCTTCTCCCTCCTGAGAGTCTCTAAGACCAATCTCAGGTGCTCTTCATGCTCCTCCGGTGTCTTGGAATACACCAGAATATCGTCGATGAACACCACCATGAACTTGTCAAGGTACTGGTGGAACACCTTGTTCATCAGGTTCATGAATACTGCCGGTGCATTGGTTAAACCAAATGGCATCACCATGAACTCAAACTGGCCGTATCTGGTCCGAAAAGCTGTCTTCGGCGTGTCTTCTTTCTTCACCTTCACCTGGTGATAGCCTGACCTTAAATCTATCTTTGAAAATACCCTCGCCCCGCTCAACTGGTCGAAAAGATCATCTATCCTCGGCAGCGGGTACTTGTTCTTGATAGTGATATTGTTCAAAGCTCTATAGTCAATGCACATGCGCACCGTGCCGTCCTTCTTCGGTACGAACAATACCTGAGCTCCCCATGGTGATGAATTAGATTTGATGAAGCCTTTGTCCTGCAGCTCCTCAACTTGTTTTTTCAGCTCTGCCAGCTCGTTGTTGTTGACTCTATAGACATGTTGTGAAATGGGCTCCGCTCCTGGAACCAAGTCTATAGAGAATTCAACATCTCTGTCTGGCGGCAAGCCTGGCAACTCTTCTGGAAATACATCCAGGAACTCCGCTATCAGAGGATGTGGCAACTCCTCTTCTTCTGCCCTGGCTCCGCAAAATGTGCTCCTGCTCTGTTCCACTGCTCCTCTGACGACCTCAAACTCCGGCTCTCCTGGTGGTCTAAACAATACTCTGCCTCTATGACAATCTATAGTAGCATGATGCCTACTCAACCAGTCCATTCCGAGCACAATATCGTACCCCGGAAGTGGCATGACGAGTAAACTCACGCTCAAGTCTCAGCCTTCTACTGACACTCTCCGGTCCTTGCAGTGATCACGGACTAGGATAATACCTCCACCAGTCATGATCTTGCAAGTCCTAGCTAATGGTTCTGTGTCTAAATGATGTCGAAGTGCATATGATACAGACACAAAACTATGGGAAGCGCCAGAGTCGAATAAGGTAAATACGGGAATACAATTGAGAAGAACCGAACCTGTGATCAAGTCTCCTGCTGGCTCGATCTCCTCGACTGCCATGGCGTATGCTCGCCCCTGGGGTGCACCTCTCTGCTGCTGATGCTGGGCGAACTTCTGATGTTGTGGTGGAAGTGGTCCCCTCTGCTGTTGGCCTCCTGGTGCAGTAGGCACCCTGTCTGATCCTCTCTGGGCGGCTGCTCCACCCTGACCTGGACGAAAGGTAGGACAATCCTTCAGCTGGTGTGTCGTCGATCCACAGGATAGACATGAGCCCAATCTCTTCCTGCAGATATCTCTAGTATGTCCCATCTTCCCGCAGTACGCACACTGGATAGCCGGCTGGTTCTGTCTCTGTTGCTGCTGCTGGACCTGCCCTCGGGCTGGTGCCTGATGCTGCTGCTGAAAGGGTCTCTGCTGTTGCTGCTGAAAGTGTGGATGCTTGCCCGGTCCCGTACTACTGTTTGCTCCTCCGGAACCATCGCGTCCCCTCTTGGGCCTGAGGCCCAAGTCGTCCTCAGCTACTTGGGCATCCATCAATATGCCCTCGTAGGTAGCTGTGCGACGTCCCGACGTGCGAGACTTGATCTCCCTTGTCAGCCCCTTTCTGAATTTCCGGGCCCTGTTCCCCGGATCTCTAATCATCGATGGCGCAAAGCGGCTCAGGCGGGAAAACTCCGCGGCATACTCGTCGACGGACGAGCTCCCCTGGGCTAAGTCATGGAACTGACTCTCCAAAGCTCCCAGGGCGACATCAGGAAAGAACTTTTCTTTGAAGAGTTCCTTGAAATCCTCCCAAGTGAGTCCCCTGCGCAAGAGTCTCGGCTCCGTGCGAAACCACGTCAAGGCAATATCGAACATCTGGCTGCCCGCGGCCTCGATCTGGAGCGCCTCTGGAATCTGCGCCAAACGCAAGTTCCTCTCGATGTCCTCTAGCCAATCATCGGCGTAGAGTATCCCTTCTGTCCCCTTGAACTCCCGAGGCATCATCCTCTTGAAGTCCACAATGGTGCCCGGCCTCTGGTGGTGCTGATCAGGACGCTGCTGCTGCTGAGTGACTCTCTCCACAGCCTGGAGAGCCACTTGGTGAGCATTCTCCATGTTCACCCTCATCATCTCTGTCTGGGCCTGATGTGCCTCAGCCTGCACTCTCTGGGCCTCTGCCAACGTCCTCTGGGCATCGACCATGCCCTGAATCAAGGCGAACATATGTGCCCCATCGACGGGCACACCTCCTGGATGCTGAACTGGTGGTGGAGGTGCCGTCGTAGCTGTGGGGACCCTCTGAACTGGTGGTGGAGGACCCCCGAATGCTGCAGACACTTCCACATGTACTGGAGATGTAGGAGGTGCTGCGAATGTCTGTCCGGCCGGGCGAGAGGTGGAAGACCTCTCTGAATCTGCTGCTCCGAGTCTCTGGGACCTTCTTGGCGGCATCCTGAAGACAGATCGAAAGATTTAATTAAGGCAATAGATACGATATCATCAAGGAAGGACAGAAAAAATTCTAAAGGAAAAAATTATTAAGAGTAATGTCATAAGAATCAGAATTTCCTAATTGTGATTGAGCATATCCTCGGCCTAATTCCTATTTCCTAAAACAGGCTCGTAGTAATACTCTAAGAGAGCACCACTACGATATCGCTCTAATGCGGTTCTAGGACTCGACTACTGACCTGCATGGGCCACCACTAAAAACGTGTCACGACCCGCACCCGAAATTTGGGCATGAGTCGTGGGTACGTCCAGCCTACGCCGCAGCATCGACGGTAGAACGCTGTCTAGGTCTAAACATAAAATATATCCTGTCAAATAATCTCAACTCCATATGGAGGACGATGATAAATGAACCACAGTTCTATGATATACTCAATCACAAGCTAATAGAAATCATAGCACGATGAGAATAGAAAAGAGTTCTAATAAAACCAACCATAATAATCCAACTCAAATCCTGGGTCTAAATGACCTCACAAAGTCACAAATAATAAGTACATCTCAGTCTCTGTCTAAAGCAATAATGCAAAAAAAATAGTCTAAGAACAGCCAGGTAAAATCTCCTCTAGGCTAGGCAACTCCTCTGGGGTTTCTGGAGTGAAATCACCCTCTACTCCTGGGCCGTAATGAGTGGGGCAAAGATCCTCCAGGTCCTCTAAAAAATGTTATCCAGTCAGGATTGGAGCGAAGCACAAGCACTAACAGCAGTTTCATTAAATTGACAAAATCTATAAACAGTGTAAGAGATACAAGATGGAAATAAATGCTGAAAATGAGAAGTACAGGAGAAAATGAAATAGACAATAGAGCATCTAGCAATGAACAATAAATAGTGAATGCTAGAACAAGTAAATCTGAATAAAGATAAACATCTAACTAAGTGTTTGAAATATTAGTTTATCATGTGATCGGCTTGGGACTAGATCAGGCTGGTTATATATGATTAGCTATGATTCTTGAAGGTCAGGCTAACCATATGGTTAGCTATGATGCATGATAATGGTCAGGCTAATCATATATAACAGCTATGAAGCATGATGATGGTCAGGCCGCACCCGACGTGAGAAGTGGGGTGAGCTATGATGCATGGTAAGTTTGGATATGATCACATAATCTACTAATAGTTCCCCATCCCCCAGCTAGCACGATGGATTCCAATCACGACTCCTCATGATGGGGATCTAGGGTGCTAACCCGTGTATCCACAGTGTCAGAATCAAGTATGTAATACACTATAATTTATAGAAGTAATCAACCATGAAAACTGTCAGAGAATGTACTCGCCTGTGGTCCTGAGCAAACTGTGAGGATCGATGTCCAAAGTGGAATCACAATGACCTATATATAAGATAACAATGTTAAAAATGGTGTTTGGAATATAAAAGTGTTTAACTAAGTTGAAATGAGGGTGTTAGGCCATTTCTAGGTCTATACTAGGTTTACCTATGGTTAACTAGATCATTTGGTCAAAATCTAATTAATACTAGTCTTATGCTAGTCTATAACTGCCATACTAGAGTTATTTATACTTACCTAAAATATATAGGGTAGTGTTTATATAGTAACTTAACTTATACCTTATTCATATAATTAATACCCTCAACCCAAAACTAGCTACACACTTGATACTCCCCTTGATGTTTATATTCATAACCCACACTTATTTTTGTACTGATATAACCCCCTTATCTAGCACTTGATGAAATTAGCCACTACACACATACACATGCCTCACAGGCACACACACTGGCACTGTTTCTGAAGATACACACACAGTTCACAACTGCTCTCTCTCCCTTCCTTCTCACATAGGCACAATTACTCACCCAATTCAATACCCTCATACCCACAGTCTACATACAGATACAGTTCCTCACTCTCATAATACCTCACTGTACTCACACAGGAACTCACTGCACTCACAGGAAACATCTACACACACTGCTGTATTTAGACACCAAGACACTGACACTCAATTAGTTCTAGGATACACACTGAATTCTCTCTCCCTAGTACACACACACACACAGAAAAACTCTGACACAACTTCACAGTAGTGAAGTCCCCAATACTGATACTCTAACTGACACAGGTTTCTGTCTCTCACACACCCACACTGAACCTAACTAGTACACATACATAGGCACGCCTTGGTAATACTCTGAGATTCATACCCCTGCCATAACCTATTACTCATGAACTCCAGTACTTAGTTCATAGAAATTCAATGATACTAAGACACTAGAGAACTCCACACTGTTCAAATCACAAGTAATTCACACAGGTAAACCAACACACAGTTCACTGATACGTAAACACCCAGTTTTGAGATACTCACACTGCCTATTCCCTACTCTGCTACACAGCCACAGGAACACTAAGTCACACACGCACACAACTTCTACACACTGGCTACACAGGTATTTGCTCCCACAAACACATTGCACACAGCACAGTCTATTATCTCACTGAGATACCTGATACACATCCTCTACTCACAGATACTCACTCCCATACCACCTACACAGAATTTCTGCACACAGCACATATAGGTTTTAACTGTCACAGGTACACCTAGGTTCAAACACACAGAAACTGAAACTTTACACTGATACTGAACACTAAGACACAACCAAAACTTATATTCCCTCACTGTACTCGAGCATGTGTGATCCTCTTTGAACACACACAACAAGTTACTGATTGATGCATAAACACACAGATATTGATACACAGTTTTGAACACTCACACAGGTATGCATCTAACACTGAATATTGGTAGATACACAGAATTGAATATTGAAACACACAGGAAAAATACACAGTTAACTTTCACCTAACACCCTGATATTTAATCCTATGCACACAACATATTTGCTCACTCATACACAGCCCCCTGCCCATTGAATACCCAAGGGAAACCCGACTGTACAGACACATGTATATCCCCCAAAACCCGACCATACACTGCTCACAGGTAATCGCCAGACCCGACTATGCACAGGAGTCTCAAACACACTGTGCTCAGAATTTCCCCAAACTCGACTGCTCAGAACTCACCTCTAAGCACAAGAAAACCAACAATTAACTAGAACACAGGCAATGGTATTATATATATATGGTCTATAAACCAAGATATGCATAAATTCAACTACCTTAGATGGATGAACCCTAAATGAACATTTCCCCAAACACTTGGTGTGCAAAAAAAATGGGTTTACAAACAACCCCCATAAATCCTCAATCAAAACCCTAAAATCAAGATCAAAACTAATTGTAGGAGATGTAAACATGCCTACACGAAATCCTTAGGTTTAGGGTTCCAGAAATTAGGGGAGAACACCTGAAAATTTACCAAAACCCTAGATCTCCTAGGTGTTCATGTAGAATCCCAAAATTTCGAATTCTAAACCTTAGGGTGGGTTCCTAAAGGCCATTATCATCTATAAACAGAATTTAAAGGAATAGAAATAGGGTTTTTACCTGCAGGGATGGTTTCTTCAATGAGGTTCTTCTTCTTCAAGGCTTCCTGACCCACGTTCCTTGCTTTCCTTGCTTTGGAGGAGGAGAAAAATGGAACCTAGGGTTTGATCTCGAAAATTGGGTGGGGAGATGGTTTCTCTTGTGGAGGCTAGGGTTTTCTTTTTATATTAAACCTAGTTTTAGGGTTTCCATGCATAGTTTTTAGGTTAAACCCCTTGGCCCTCTCAGGTATAACCTAATTAACTAAGGTTTAGTCAGTCTAGGGTTTGAGGGTTCACCCTAAAATTTGTATTCTAGGGTTTCATTAGAACTGGGTTTGCAATTAGGGTTGACTCACTAGGGTCTGTCCTAATGAGTTCTAGGGTTTACCTAAAACTAAACATTACAAATAATAATATAATTAGTTACAAAACTCAGCAATTAATTTAATACATAATTATTTAAAATAGCTAAATTACACAAATGCCCTTGTATGGAAAAGTGGTAGTGACATAAACCCCTACATGCCAACTATGTATTCTAAATACACAAGTCACGCACATAGTTTCTTGTCGTGTTGCAGTTCTTATTGTCTTGTTACAGTTATATTTTCTGTCATATTTTATTCCTGTTTACTCATATTCTTGTTTATAATATTAACTCTTAGTTATAGTTGTTTCTTTATGCATATTCTCAATATGATGCTTAGTCAGTTATTTTCTACCTGTCACAAATATTTAGTTTAATCTTGTTGTGCATTGTGTACTTTGCTCCTTTCCTGACTGGATCCGTTGATTTAGGCGATGATGAGGACCTTGCCCCTACCTATTATGGCCCCTATGAGGGAACAGATAACACATATGAGGAGCCAGTTTCCACCCAGAAAACTATTTCTGCAGAGTAGTTAGCAGTATCTTTCATTTATATTTTTATCTTATTAATCGGGTTTGTCCCCGATTTTATTTTGAATTCCTGTACTAAACATTTGAATCTGTTGTCGCATTTATTTCAATTGCAATCTTAAGTATCTGATTCTCATTTTATCTTGCCTATGTTGATTGTGAATGAGCTAGACTAGTTAAATGTGGATATGACCTAGACAGCGTACTACCGCCGACTCTGCGGCGTAGGCTGGACGTACCCACGCACTCGTGCCCGAATTTTCGGGTGCGGGTCGTGACAGTCCCACACGATCTGCTCCCAGGAACCAATAAGTTCACGTAGAACTTCTGGAACGCTCGCTGTCACCTATTTTCTGGACTTGCACGAACTTTTTGGACTCTAATGGCGGCAGTAGCAGCAAGTCTCTTCGTCTCCTGATTTTTGAAGTAAGTTCTCAAAGAGGCACGGAGAGAGTATTTATAGAGAAGCCTGGCCGCCCATTAGTTACGGAAAGATAGGAACAAATTAATTATAAATTCTCCATAGATAGGCACGAATTAATTTCAAATCCCATAAAAAATAGATCTGAATAACTGACCATATATTTCCATAACCGTTCAAATATATTCGATAGCAACGGCCACGCAAGCAACCACTCATGCAGCCGCTCATGCAACAACGCATGTTACATCGCATGCGGTATCGTATGTTGTAGCTCATGCGGCAACCCAAGCAGCAGCCCATACGGCCGCATATGCGACCGCGCATGCAACTCGCACATATTCGAGCGCATCAAATGCGCACAAGCGCCATACGCCGATGCTGAATGCAAAGTGCGCCAACAAAGTATCACTTTGCGCCCTTGAGCCCGAGTCTGAGTCGCTAAGCCCCTTTGGGGCTTAGCTCCTATGGAATAAATTCCAAGAGCAAGGCAAAAATCATAAATGCTTTCATTAAGGAGTTAATCATTTTTTCTCCTAATAAAATACCCCCACATGGCACCCATGTGCCCCACCACACCCTATGTGCACACATCAACTCATACAAAGTATTATATTGAGATATCCACTTGGTGGTGTAGCCAATGTGGGACTATTTTTCTTAATCCAAAGGAAACAACAGCAACAATCCCCCACATATCTCAATATATAGGGTTGAGTGTTCCCCACAGTGACTGTCCATCATGCATTAAGATAGATGTCGCTTTGACTTGAATCTTCCTACGTGGGTCGAATAATAATATGGTACAAGAATGGACTAATCCTTGAAATCTGCACCGTAGCTGCAATTCTTTTCACTTACACAATAACATCAGCTGTGCTTCCGGTTGCACACTAAAGGCCATGTGCACGCCTGATTTCAGTGTATGAATCTTGGGCGTCTACAAGTTTACCCTCAAGAGACGGCCTATATCTCTTTCCATACACTCTAGGTGAGTTCTTTTAAAGAGTCCTCGGCATGAAGCCTTGTACTTCCTTGCGGTGCTACGCCGCTATGACATGGCCCAAAGCCGAGGTCCCACCTCATTGTGGTGTCATCCACTGTAGCATGAGGTCCTAGTCTCTTTGTAGTGCCAAACTACCCAACATGAAGCCTTGTGCTTCCTTGCGGTGTTACGCCGTTGTGACATGGCTTGCGTAGCCGATTAACGCGCAAGGAGGCTAAGTTCGATTGGTCAGCAGAGTGCCAGACATCATTTGAAGAATTTAAGAAGAGATTGATCTCAACTCCGATTCTCACGCTTCCAGTAGGTTCTGGAGGGTTTACAGTGTATTACGACGCGTCAGGCAAAGGACTTGGGTGTGTATTGATGCAACATGGAAGGGTGATAGCTTATGCATCGTGGCAGCTTCGAGATCACGAGAAGAATCATCTGACTCACGATTTAGAGTTGGCGGTGGTAGTATTTTGTACTTAAGTTGTGGAGGCACTACTTGTATGGTGATCGGGTAGAAATATTTATGGATCACAAGAACTTAAAGTATGTATTTACCTAGAAGGACTTGAACATGAGGCAGAGGAGGTGGCTAGAATTGATAAAGGACTATGATGTGGAACTTCAGTACCATCCAGGCAAGAAAAATATGGTAGCAGATACTCTTAACAGGAGAGGTAGTACATTTATGTTAACATCGTAGCGGCATATCTTAGAAGATCTTAGAGAGATGGGTGTAGAGATAGTACTTCTGCAGGATATAGGAGTATTGACTAGTTTGCAGGTTCAGTCTACCGTAGTTGAGAAAATTAAGGCAGCCCAGGCAGAGGATTCGAAAGTTCAGAAGCTTCGGGCATAATGTGAATCTGGTCTCAGGAAAGAGTTGATAATTCATGAAGATGGAACTCTTAGGTTTAGAAACTGTCTCTATGTACCGAGTGGAGATATCTGACAAGAAGTAATGACCGAGGCGCATAGTCCCAGTATTCAATTCATCCAGGAGGTACCAAGATGTATCAAGACATCAAGCAATATTTCTGATGGAACAGGATGAAGAGGGAGATAGCACGGTTCGTTTCTCGGTGTTTGGTATGTCAGCAAGTGAAGGCCGACCAACAAAGACCGGCAGGATTATTATATCTGCTTCCTATTCCGGAGTAAAAGTGAAAACATATCATGATGGACTTTGTGACCGGTTTACCTAGATCCCCGACTGGTCGTGATACAGTTTGGGTAATAGTGGATCATATCACGAAAATAGCTCAATTTTTTTCCTTTTCGAGTAGGACAATCCACAGAGCAGTTAGCAGAGATGTATATGCGATAGATAGTAAGACATCACGGCATCCTAGTGAGTATTGTATCCGATCGAGACACTCGGTTTACTTCATATTTTTGGAGTAGTTTGCACCAGAGTTTGGGCACCAAGTTGAGATTCAGTACCGCTTACCATTCACAAACAGACGGGCAATCGGAGAGAACCATCCAGACCATGGAAGATATGATACGAGCTTGTACTTTAGATTTTGGAGGGTCTTAGAAAGATTACATTCATCTTGTTGAGTTCTCATACAACAACAGTTATCAAACAAGTATTCAGACGGCACCCTTCGAAGCATTGTATGGGAGAAAGTGTAGAATACCATTGGCATGGGATGATATAGGTGAGCGAAAGATATTAGGCCCAGAGATGATCACACAGACAGTAGAAGTTGTCAAGAAAATCAGAGAGTGACTTTGGGTTGCACAAGATAGGCATCGGCACTGGGCAGATCAGCATCGTAGGCCTTTAGAGTTTTGTGTCAGCGACCACGTGTTCTTGCAGATTTTGTCAACCCGTGGAGTCATTAGATTCGGGGTTCACAGGAAGCTTAGTCCGCGATACGTTGGTCCGTTCGATATTCTCGAGCGGGTGGGCGATGTTGCTTATCGTCTTGCCCTCTGCCTTCGCTACGTGAGGTTCACGATATATTTCATGTATCTTAATTACATAGGTATGTCCCGGATCCGAGTCATATCCTCAACCATTCTGAGCTGGTCGTTGGTACCGACTTGTCTTACGAGGAGCAACCAATATCCATTTTGGACCGAAGGGAGAAGGTGCTCAAGAATCGGACCATTCATCTTGTCCGGGTTGCTTGGGGTCATCACCCTTTGGGAGAGTCGGTGTGGGAGCGCGAGGACGACATCCGATCTCCGTATCCGCGCATGTTCGACATGGAAGGTATATTCATTCTTATGCCTTCGTATCTCGAATCTCGCGATTCGTTTATCCATGCTATGTGACACTATTTTTCTTCGTTGTATGCTTGGATTTGATTGCGTGTGTAGATATGATTGTAGTTAGTATAGTGATTATTTTGATTTCTCTAGCTAGCCTTGAGTTTGAATTCCAATGACGAAATTTTTCTAAGGTGGGTAGAGATATCACTCACCGTTCCCGAAATGTATATTTTGGGATATATTTATTTCTTGCTTGTATTTATTTCCTGCTTAGAGTATTTTTTGCTTACATGATTAATTAGGTTGCATGCATGGAGACTAGACCCATTCTTTGGTTCAATTAGACCCATGATTTAATTGTTGGGTTGGTTCATTCATGAGTTGAACCCATGGTCTAAACCTCAAATCCTAACTATAAAAACCAACATCTTTCTCTCTCTCTCTTCCCTCATTCTCTCCATTTCCTATTCTTCCTTCATTCATGCAAGTACACCTTGCACCACATAGAAAAATCTCTTGATTTTCGATTATTGTTTTTTCTGTATTTTATTAGTCTATTATGTGCTCATGATGATTCTAAACACTTTTAGTACTTGAGATTTTTGGTTTTAATGGATGAATTTGAGTAGATCTACATTCTAAGTTTAGGATTTTTATGGGTTCCTTGAGTTTTTGGTAGTTTTGATCTATTAAAACATAGTATTTTTGAAAATAGTTTTTGGGATGGATGTAGCACTTCATTTCGAGCATTTTGGCTTTTGGTTCACTCAATTCAGAGTTAAAATAAAATTTTTATGAAGGAAACAAAATTTTAATTTTTGGAGTTTTTGCCATGGCCGAAGTGCTGCCTGGAGAAGATGAAGTCGCATGCGGCCCAAACTCATGCGACCATGCGGTCTTAACGCATGCGACCATGCGGTCCGAACACATGCGGCCATCCGATTCGAACGCATGCGGCCATGCGGCCTGAATGCATACGGCTATGCGGTCTGAACTTATGCGACCATGCGACCCATACGGTTATGCGACCAGACTTCATATGCGACAACTGATCCTGTCATGACCCGCACCCAGATATTCGGGCACGAGTACGTGGTTATGCCCAGCCTACGCCGCAGAATCGACGGTAGAACGATGTCTGGGTCATTTCTAACTATCTAACATCTCAACAATATAATATGGTACCTGTCAATCATCTCAACTCCAAATGGATGAGCAATATAGTATCTCACATGAATAACTAATCTCAATCATAAAACAAACTAAGAAAGAATAATGCACGAATGGAATAGTGAAGGAAAGAACAAGATATAATTCACAATATGAAATAATATACAAGATGCGAATCCACCAAAAGAATAGTCTAATACAATCCAATACAAATAATCTAGACCTCCTCGGGCTCTGCAACTAAGTCCTCCTGGTCAATAAGAGTATCATCTAAATGTACGTCGTCCTGCGGCCCGTAGAATGTGGGACACTGCTCTAGAAGCCAGTCATCTAAAAATATATATCTAGTCAGGATTGGAGCGAAGTACATACCTCTGAAAGCATTTTCAATAACATAATCGAGCATATAAACAGATATAAAAATGAAATACAAGATCACTAAATAAATATATGAATGATGAATAATAAATATACAGGTAATGTACGAGAATATAGATCAACAATATGAATATCAGCAATATGATGAAATAACTGCAGTCTAAACTAACTAATGTGCCTCAGAATACAAGTTCATTATGTGATCGGGTTGGGTGAACATGATCATGTAAGACGGATTACAAGTGAGGTATGTAACCAGAATGTACATGATGTAACAATGGCTTTGATCACACAATCAACTCCTACTCTCCCACCCCTAACTAATACTGATGAATCCAATCACGACACGCTACGAACATGAAATATAACCACTGAACACGAGCAGTGGGTGTACACGAATATCATAACCACCGAACACGAGCGGTGGGTGTACACGAATAAGCACACTGAATACGAGCAATATGTGAACACGAAATATAATCAATACCCAATATACACGATGAGATACAATGTACACGAGTACCCGCTGAACACGGTAGGGGATAACATCTCATGACGAGATCCATATAGCACCAGTCCGTGAAATCACTGTGTCGAAATCAATATATACAATTCTAGAACATGCATATATACAATATTATGAATTGAAAACAATCAGAGAAATATACTCGCCTGAAGTCCTGAGCAAGGTGTATCTCTCGATGCCCAAGCTAGTGTCTCACCACCTATATATGGTATGTTGTATCAATGTAAGGTTCAAGAATGAAAATCAATGAAGTTGATACAATTCTAGGTCGATATGCCATTTCTAGGTTAAACCAATGAATGCTAGGTTGCAAGAGTCTAATGCTAAGTCACTAAGTCGATACACTATGAAACTATGCTATGCTAGCTAAACTAAGATACAAGAAGTCGCTCAAAAAGTCGTATCCCAGATACGCAAGTTTCGAATATGAAAATAGTGTTTTATATATGTATTCAAGTCAACCATTATAATACTATATCACAACAATTGAAATAGGATACCTTGGCCTTGCACCAATACGTATCGCACCTATCTCGATACCCAAACCCAATACCTTGGGTATTGGCCCAATAACTTGGTGATACCTTGGTATCCTAAGGCAACTTAACTAATACATATATAACCAAGCTAATACTAGCTATGCAACTACACTATACTATATCTAACTATTATAGGATAACAACTAATACAATATATACATACACATGTAGCTAACTAGCTATTAGCTAACAACCCAACTACATATAGCTAATATCTATAAACAACAAGCTAAAACTAACTATTCATATACTAATTACTAACATATACTTATACTAACATACATAGATACAACTACTAACATATATAGCAATAGTACACATAACTTATATACTTAAACAATACTTATATACATAGATATATATATATATATATATATATATATATATATATATATATATATATATATATATATATATATATATATATATATATAGCTAAATATATACTAACTACTACATATATACCTAATACACATATACATATAGTTAACTATATATATAGACAAAGTATATCACTAACAACTAACTAACTATACTCTAACCTATTTTACTAACCAAAGAAAGACTAACTACCCACATCTTGGTATCCAAAATTGATTAATACACTGATACCTCTCTGTTGAACTGCACAGAGTGGCACACTGAACTGTGACACTGGTGAAACCCTGCTGATACTGTGTAGTAAAAACTGCAAAGTGGACTATCCGATACTGCTACTGTTCACTGTAATGTGAACTGCTCACCCACTGTACAAAATGCCCGAGCCTCCCCCTGTGCACTGGCTGAACTAAGCCTCATTGCACATAACTCCCAGTGCACTGGCCCATGAAATCACTGTCTCCCTTACTGTAGGATCCTCAGTGCACGAGTTTGACAGTGAGAACCCCTTGCTACTATTGTATAATGCTTGTATATTGTTCTTAGTGCTGCAGTAGAAACTGGCACTGCTCTCCTTAGCAGTTACCTCAACTGCTCGACAGCAGACTCACCCTCCCCCCCCAGCCACACAGACACAACTCACAACACGGTTACCAGTATATATATATATATATATATATATATATATATATATATATATATAAAATCACTAGCTATATATGTATATACTTAGCCACACATATGTATCAACGTATAGATATACATATAGGTATATATACATATATCACTATATACTCATATATATATATATATATATATATATATATATATATATATATATATATATATATATATATATATATATAAATATAGACCCACACATATACCCTAAACACAATATACACTATTATATACTCTATATAATACATAGATATCATATATATAGATAAATACACATGCACGTATAGGAAAATGACCAAACAACAAACACATGGAGTGCACCGCATCCGTATCATACTTTCTCTATGATACGCTTGCGATACGGCTCCAACACACAACCAAACGCATCCTGGAGGACACGAGCAAGTCTAGAACATTAATTATGAACAATACGTATAGTAATTAGAGTGTCTACGTGTCCGTGTCACAATATGATATGCACAAGACCCCGTGTCGGAGGAAAATCTCCCAAATCAACATATTTCGTCAAATTGACGAGATACGGCCTACACGTATTCAATTGTGGACACGACACTAGTCACAAACAAGCAATCAAGTGTCAATTAGATCTATTAGATCCAATGACAAGTACTACATGTTCCAATCTCGGAATTTTTCCAAAATTGGCACCAAATTGGTCATAACTTCCACCGTAGGTCTCCGATGAACCTAAAACTAAATGCTATGGGTAGCCTATGCATGTGTGTTGGTTTCTCATGGTTAGATCTTAGATCTAGAATCTAATAGAAGGAAGAAAACTGAAATATACCTATTGGAAGATGGATTCCCAATAAAAAAGTTCCCAATTGCCAAGTAGCTCCTCTCCTTGTAGATCTTGGCCTCCTCCTTCTTGCTCCTTGCTTCCTTCTTGTAGATCCTTGATGTGCAAGCCTCAATGAAGAATTTAGAAAGAGATTGATAAAGAATTGGTGGAGAATTGATGAGGGAATTGGAAGAGAAAAAATTGTAGATCTAGAATTTGGAGAATAAAATAAAATGAGAGCACTCTCTCTCCTCCTACTAAGGGCCGGCCATGTAACCCCCTCCCCAAGAAACGTACAAAATCACAAATACCCCTTGGGGACTCTCATGAAGAAATTAATTAGGGAGGAAAGGTTCTAGTCTAATGATTTCTCTAATTAATCAAGCCTCCTACTCCATGGGCCTAATTCATGGGCTCAACTTAGACTCAACTAAAAGTTGGTTCATGCATTCTAAATAAATGGGTTAGGTCCATTACACAAGTCCAAAATAAATCTACAACTAGCAACAAATAATAATACAATAAATAATTAATCATGCATGCACAAAATATTAAATATAAATTATCCCGAAATTAATTACCCATGTCAATTACCAAACTACCCTTGGATGAAAATGTGAGGGTGACAAATCCTATGCGGCCTAGACCTGTGCGAAAACTGATTCTATGCGGCAGCTGATCCCTATGCGGCATTGATCCTTATGCGCACATGCGACCCCTTGCACACGCTTTATTGGACTAGTTTTGTTAAATGTCCCTTTGGACTTTATGGGATGTATGTGTGACTTTGATGACCACAAGAGTATTAGACCCATTTATGCGTCATGACCCGACCACTTGTATCCGTGTTGATACACTTATGTGCTATGTGTTCCTACGTATTTAAGTGTTCCTACGCGATTATATTACATGTTTACACTGCGCTGTACCTATGCGCTACGTGACATGTGATATGACTTCATTTCCAGCCTGGACATAAGGGTTAGTCAATGACCAATCGCGGCTAGGATCTGTTGATTGTTGCATCATACTGGAGTGAATCAAAGTTGGACTATCAAGTGACAAAGTGAATTCGTATCTAGCGTGGCCTGACTATGGTACATCATATAAGGGGAATACCATATGACCACGCCATGTGATTTCAGTTAATAATAGGGTTAACTAGATAACTAAACTTGTAGAGCATTGGGAGGAAATGAAATCTCGTGATCGTGCCTAACTAGCCACCTCCAGTCATCTGAATTGGGGTATGAAGGCTAGTCCCCATGGGTATTGTTTAAATCCTTATTAGTGGATGGCAATATCAGACTATTATACTATACTATGTGTTCTATGCGATCTTAGCACGGTGGCCTTACGAGGTGTCACGCCCCAGTCCCAAAAATACGTAGGACTAGGACACGTAAGCATGCCAGCCGCATGGATATGGCAACTCCAATATATGGAAACCAAATCCATACGTACGCTGTAATATGAATATAAAATCCACAAGTGGTATAAAATATAATACAAGTCACAGGGTAAAATCTAAATCTCATCCACCAAAATCATATAGAAATAAATAACCAGTATCTATGAAACTAGATCTCAATAAGAAGTATCTAAGGATGATAGTTGGATGGAAATAAATCCACTACCAACTCAAATATAAGAGCAAATATAATATGAGTACAACACCACAACACAATATAAGAATATCAACTATCCATTACAGCTCGAAGAGAAGACATCCTCGGATCACATGTAACCATCCAAATCTGCGCTCCTGTAAATACTCAAGAAAAGATACACCTGGCAGCGGACCAGGTCCTCAGAGGGACGTAACAAGATACAGAAAATACGAGCCAATTTGAATACAGTAAACATGCATATGGTTTAAAAATAAATAAGTACGCTGTACAAGACAATCTATATGAATGCAAATGAGGACAACTTTTCGACGTATGGGCAAGGGTAGTCTACTCGATCTAAGCCTCACAACTCATGCACTCGTCCATGAACATCATCAGCCGGCATACCTCGGGGGTAGCGACCCTCGGACTCCATCAATCGACATACCTCGGGGGTAGCGACCATCGGACACGACCCACCATAGTGCGTGCTAGTGACTACGGTGTTACCAGAGTGGTTAAAGCCCATACGCCTAATAATTGTCCTCTATGATGCTAAGTGTCAAGTGTGTGTCAACATATCTAATATATAGTAATGACTGAAAGGAAAACTACACATGCAAGAACTATACAGAAATAAAATAAATAAATAAATAGAAATATAAATAGCATGCAAAGTACTGTAAACAGTTTGGCAAGGTATCTTGCCTGGGGTCCTGCTGCTGGTATGAATCAGAGTCCAAGTCACAGTCCAAATAGCCTATGTATTACAAATTTATCACGTCAAAAGATAATTTATTTTAATTTATTTAATTCTGGAATAATTACTCTAAAATCCTATTTTAATCTTATTATTCTTATTTTTATGTTAATTCTTAAATTTTGTCCAAAGAAACTGAATTTTATCAACTCGAGTCTCATGGCACGCAAATCGAGACGATCTGTTGACCAAAAAGTCAACCGACACAAACTCAACTTTCATGCATGATTTCCAGTAGATTTCAGTGTCAAAAATATGTTGGAATTTACGGCTCGTCCGAATTCAAATTCGTTTGGGAATTATGGCACATACAAATTTTGTATTGTGCACCGATGGTTAAATTCTAACCTAGAAGTTCTACAGAATTAACAGTATGTAAATAATTCGAATTAAATTATGAGAAAAATTTATGTCGATGATCTTGACATTAGCTTTCCGAAACTTTAAACGGTTCATGATTCTGACTCCTGGTTCTCCCGGAATCACAAAAACATCAAAACACGTCTATTTTCGGACATGCTGTGCTCTACGAATTTTACAGAATTTAATACTCATAATTTAGAAAAACAATTTATATAATCAGAAAGCTAACCTCATTATCGTTCTAACAAAAAAAAATTGGAGCGTGTTTGGAGTCCGGAGCTAGGAGATATCATCTTTTTAATTCTTCATAACTAGTGGAAAATGAGGCTGAATTTATGACGAATTTTGACTATTTTTTGGACGAAAAAGAGAGGAATTCGGGGAAGAAAAATATGAAGGATGAGGTATTTATAATGTTGTACACTACTTAATTAAATAGGACTAGGATTGGTTAATTTGGATAGGATTATGATGAATTTAAATAAGGATAGGATATGCATGAAGTTGATTTCCTAGTAGGTTCAGGATTTGAATTAATTTAAAATAGAGTTTGAATTTATCTCAATAATTTATAATCTTAAATATAATTAAAGATAATACAAATAATTTATAAAATCTTATTAATATCTATTAACACTAAATTAGCATCTATCAAATATTAAGACTATATATATCCAAATAAATCCTAAATAATTTTAAAATCTAAATAAATTTCTTAAAATTCTAAATAAATTACAAAAAAATATAATTAAATATTTTAAACTAAAATAAATATTTGGTAGGAACGACATGCAAGTATGGTCGTATAGTAAATCATAGAAGTCCTAGAAATTTATGTTTTCTAAGTTTTAATTACCAAAAATTCTAGAAAAATCTCCAAAAATCTAAAATAACCTAAAATAATTCTAAATGAATATTTATATAAGTAAATATACTAAAGAAAAAATTATTTTCTAATTAACTAAGAGAATACTCTAAATAAATTCAACATCTATAATAAATATAATAATATAAAATATACACAAATACCTATTTTGGGTGAGAGAGTTTACACGAGGGACCGGTGCGCAATACTATGTGCTATGCGGTAATTTATGGCTCGACTAACCCTGCTAGTACCTGGTTCGATCTGAGGATTCCTATATGCATAATATCTCTGGGATAACCCACACTCCATCTAGTAAGCCGTATAAATGATTGGCCGATTATGTAACTGAGCTCGTTTGTATATTATACCTGCTGTCAAATAGTCTAGGGACATGGTCTATCATGGTGCGATGGTCTAACCCTTGTCCTTGTTTGGTTGTAGGATTAGATTATTGTGTCACGATAGGCTATGAACCGAAACTACGAGACATAACTATATATATATATATATATATATATATATATATATATATATATATATATATATATATATATATATATATATATATATATATATATATTTCATAACCTGATTTTATTTCTTCATTCGTGCTTCCTTTGTGGTACTTGCTATTTGGGTTCTAACCCCACTGGTTTTGCATGGCCAAGTTTAGAGCCTCCACCCGAGGATCAAGCGTACTCCCCCCTGAATAATGGCATGTACCATGCGGATGACCGTTGAAGGGAACGAATGGGTTCCTTCTTCCCTGCTCATTATTGCACACTTTACTTATTTTGGGCGTTTAGCCATCGGCACTTGTTAGTCGTAAGATCTAGACATTTAGTCTCCTTTATATGATTGTAATTAATCAGACTACAGCTGATCATGGTCATGTACTTTTGATACTCTGTCAGGTTTCTTATTTTGCACAACTGGTTTTCAGAATATCGTGGTAGGACATTTGGGACTCCTTACTTTCTTGTCATATATGTTCTATTTTTACTGTTCTTGCTTGACTGATTGAGACAATAGATGTGTTGTGTGACCCTAAGTGACTGGCTTATAATATGCATCCCCTTGTCTAGTTACATTCATGACCACCTTACGATGTTCTATACCTTGTACGGGGGAGCTGGTCATGTTCGTCTCCGTATTCCGGTACTGGGGCGTGAATGTTTTAGTGGTGGCCCATGCATGTCTATGTTTTCAGACTTGTGGTGTGTTATGATCATAGGAGTCTCAATCAAATATGTGCCTTTGAAATCCTGAATTCATTCTTCTCGAAACCTTGCTTGTCTATCGAATCAATTATTTCCTTGATCCTTCCCGTCCTGTTCTTAATGTTTCTTGTCCTTTTCTTTAAGGCTTCTTCAGTTGTTGGAGCAGCATGCATGGCAAGACAGGGTTTTCCTGGGCAACAACGGGAGGTAGCACCTGCTCAGAGTCAAATTCGAGTAGAGCCAGTAGTTGAACCACCTGGCACGGTGGAACCAGAAGTTGGACATGTTGAGCAACCACCCCCTGAGATTCCCGTACCCCCAGTAGTACCACCAGTACCAGTAGTACTTGACACCCCGACATTACTGGAGATCCTCCAGGAAATAATGGCTACACAACAGCATCAGATGGCAGTGTAACAGCATCAACAGTTTCAACAACAAGAGCAGAATGTCTTGTTGAGTCAAGGTTTGCAGACGGCCCTGGAAAGAGGAGGAAGGACTGATTCAGGGGCGTCGGTTAGGTTTTGTCGACTTAACCCGAGATACTTTGACGGCACGGAGGACGCCATCACGACAGATGCATGACTCTAAGACATCAAAGTCATTCTGGCGGTGATGAAGGTTCCGGCTGATGAACAAGTTGACCAGGTCCGATTGCAGCTTCAAGACCTTGCCCGTGACTGGTGGGCGTCAGTAGAGGTTGGCTTGAGACGTCCTATCTCCTGGGATAGTTTGGACTCGATCCTGGGCCAAGTACTTTGGAGTCGTAGCACAATATAAGCTCCAACATAGATTTATCAGTCTCAAGCAGGCCAATAGAACAGTTGATGGATATGCAGCCGAGTTTTGCAGGCTGAGTAGATTCGCTCCGACTATGGTGGCTATGGATTCGGATAGAGCAATGAGGTTCCAACAAGGACTTCATTTGGAGATTCTACAACTGGTAGAGGGGTACGACTACCAGGCTTATGAAGAAGTACTGATAGCAGCTCGGAGGCACGAGCTTACCATGCAGAGGTTATCGGCAATGACAAGAGGCCAGAAGAGGTCTCATATTCAGAGTGGAGGAGGAGGTAGAGGAGTACCTCGGACGTCAGCACCATCACCTGGCATTCGCATCCATGATGCATCGCCAAGGAGGGCGGCAGTTTCGACGGTGACAGTACCGACTCGACAGCAGCTAAGGCAAAAACAACAACAACAACAACGCCAGGGAGCACCAACGAGATGTACTTATAATGGCAAGGGAGGCCATACTAGAGATGTATGTAGGGCAGCCAATGGTTGTGTATGAGGTGTGGCAGTCCAGATCATCGGATTGTCAATTATCCAATGATGCAGAGGCCAGGAGGGCAACTTCAGCAGTTTCTAGCGCTGCCAGCACCAGGAGCAGTGCAACAAAGAGGGCCAGCGACAACAGTGCAACCCTTAGCTCACGTCCGTTACTGACGTAAGTTAAGATGTACCACCAGCAGCAGAACCAATAGCAGGGCCAACAGATGCCACAACAACGTCACCAAGGGAGACAGCAGCGAGGGGCACAGAAGGGCCAATCGCAGGCATTCACCTTGTCTTTGGAGGGGGCTTTAGCATCGGACGACGTGGTGGCAGGTAATATTTCTGTCGCATCTTTTTTTGCTGTAGCATTGTTTGATTCAGGCGCATCTCATTTATTTGTATCTTCACGAATCGCGATACGTATTGTATTGGAATTTAAGGCGTTGCTAGAGAGGTTGAATATACTTACTGGTAATGGGCTCGTAGGAGTTAGTATGATATGTATAGCGTATCCGGTTGTAGTGTGCGGGCATTCACTACTAGCACGATTGATTAAATTACCTATGGGTAACTTTGACGTATCTTAGGCATTGACTGGCTGAGAGACAGTCATGCTACGATAGATTACCATAAGGGTAAGGTATTATTTAGTATCCCGGGCATGAAAGGTTTCACCTTTGACAGATCTGTGGGAGACCAGCGTAAAGAGAGGATGGCAGAGACAGTGTTAGCAGGAGAATACCTTCCCGAGGTAGTTAAGGAGTTCATAGACGTCTTCTCAGAAGAACTATCAGGGTTACCCCCAGTAAGAGATGTTGAGTTTTGTATAGAGTTAATTTCTGGAGCAGGACCAATATCTTATAAAGTTTACCAAATGGCACTATCAGAGCTAGACATACTGTACCAACATATAGAAGAACTGAAGGCAAAGAAGTTTATTCGAGTCAGTGGATCACCTTGGGGAGCGCCAGTGGTTCTACTGAAGAAGAAGGATGGGTCGTCACGGTTATGTATTGACTACAAACAGTTGAACACTGTAACAATGAAAAACAAGTATCCATTACCAACGATCAATGATTTGTTTGATCAGCTGAGTAAAGCCAAGTTTTCTCTAAGATCGATCTTCGATCAGGGTATCATCAAGTAAGAGTTCGGGAGCAAAACATACCCAAGACATCATTTAGGTCATGATATAGGCATTATGAATTCTTAGTTATGTCATTCGGACTGACGAATGCTCCAGCAATATTTATGGATTTAATGAACCGTATTTTCATGACATATCTAGATCAGTTCATGGTAGTTTTCATAGACGACGTTCTAGTCGATTCTAGTAGCGAACAAGAGCACGAAGAGCATCTTCGGAAGGTCTTACATATTTTGAGGGAACACCAGTTATACGCAAAGTTCAGCAAGTGCGAGTTTTGGTTGGATCACGTATCATTCTTGGGTCACATCATCTTTGGAGCAGGAGTAGCAGTAGATCCGAAGGTTGAGGTCGTACAGAGTTGGCAAGTTCCTAAGACAGTAGCTGAAGTGCGTAGTTTTCTGGGATTGACAGGATACTACAGAAGGTTCGTGGTAGACTTTGTAAGAATTTCAGCACCGCTGACTCGATTAACGCGCAAGGAGGCTAAGTTCGACTGGTCAGCAGAGTGTCAGACATCATTTGAAGAATTGAAGAAGAGATTGATTTCAACTCTGATTCTCACGCTTCCAGTAGGTTCTGGAGGGTTTACAGTGTATTGCGACGCATCAGGCAAAGGACTTGGGTGTGTATTGATGCAACATGGAAGGGTGATAGCTTATGCATCACGGCAACTTCGAGATCACGAGAAGAATTATCCGACTCACGATTTGGAGTTGGCGGCGATAGTATTTGCACTTAAGCTGTAGAGGCACTACTTGTATGGTGATCGGATAAAAATATTTACGGATCACAAGAGCTTAAAGTATGTATTCACCCAGAAGGACTTGAACATAAGGCAGAGGAGGTGGCTAGAATTGATAAAGGGCTATGATGTGGAACTTCAGTACCATCCAAGCAAGGCAAATGTCATGTCCCAGTACCAAAATACGAAGACGGACATGGCCAGCTTCCCCGTACAAGGTATAGAACGTCGTACGACGGTCACGGCTGTAACTAGACAATGTGGTGCATACTACAAGCAAGTCACTTAGGGTCACATAGAACATCTATTGTCTCAATCAGTCAAGTAAGAACAGTAAACATAGAACATATATGACAAGTAAGTAAGGCGTCCCAAATGTTATGTCCCAATCTCCCGCAAGCTCGATCGTCCCCGCTGAACGTGAATCACCACGTTGCAGCGCTCCCGCAGGACAATCGTTCTCATCGGGACGTGATGCCGTACGAGCTTTGAGTTGCGCTCGCACAAGGCGATGTTGTCAAACATCAAAGTTATCATCGAAACGACCAAGTTGCAGCGAAAGTCAAGTATTGTGTGCCAAGCACACGTCAGAGTATACGCAGCGAAGCTCTCGATAGGGTCCAAATGAAAATGCCACAAAAGGAGAATGCCACAAAGGAGATGTAATACTCTTACTCTTTCTCTTGCCCACAAAGGTACTTACCGTTCATACATCATGTCCCGTACATGCAACACCACTACACCTGCGTACCTGAAATAATGCCCACAAACGTGGGTCAGTACACAGTCGTACTGGTGAGCGGGATAACCCACTCGTCTAAACCGACATTAAGTAGAATAGTGAATGCAAACAGTTATATGGCGATATTTCTACTTGAATCCTAGATTCATTTTATGGCAGATGTATGACATGTTAAGAAAAACTATAAAGCAGGTTAAACATGCAAGCATTCAACTCAAGCAGATATACCCAACTTAAAGGGAAACTAGCATGCAAACCGTCCTACTGAAACCCAAGCAACGCGTGAACCTATCGAATCATCATCCAAGCCTCAATATCCACCTCAAACCAAGCCTTATTATCCAATCTTCGATATGCACACTCTTGCCGAGGCAAGGTGGCCGTCGCCTACACGAAAAGCACAAACCAAACCAAACCAAACTAAATCTTATCTATATGAAGTCACTGGCCAAGCCATAAAGGACTGATCAACTGCAGTTCTACTCGATCCAGCGCTAAGTAGCTAGCCCGCATGGTCGCATCGAACTGCCGACACCACGCCTAAGGCACGTTACAATTTGTTTTCTCCATGGCCGAACGGTCCCGGTACCCCAAAGCATATCTCGTTTGAGAAAATGAAACCCTGTGTGTAACATGTTGTCCGTGACCGATGCAGACACCAAGTAGGTATGATAAGAGAATCGAGCATTCTTGCCCCACCAAACGATCCTAGCCTTATTCCAACCAACTATCCATAACCATTCTCCAACTTATATCCTAAGACACCATCTCAAGTTATCCCCATAGGCACTATGCTGCTTTGACACAATGCTCCAATTGGTGCAACACCCCTCGCTCAGAAAAATTATGTTGCACAATGCCCCAACAGTGGCACAATGCCCTCACCGATGCAGTTGTCCGGTTTCGAACCACAACTGCACACTTTGCTTGATAAAGCGCCCAACGATACTCGTGCACGGATGCACGCTCGCTCGCCAGCCCGAAGTGCCTTGATGTTCCAACCAAGATAATCCACTCAAGCTCCAACTGCCTACTCAAGCTCCAACTGCCCAACGCAAAACTAACTCAAGCCACAAATTAATTCCAACCTAACGACGCACACTCTATGCACACCACAATATAGTGATTTCCAAGTTTCAGTCCAAGTGTTCAAGCCATTACGTGTGTTTCATATTATTAGGCATGAAGGAGTAGAGAAAAAGTGATAGAGCCCACTCACCAAGTCTGATTCCGTTAAGCACCCTGCCTTGCCGATACGGCCGATCCCTTGAACCCGTGGTCCGATGCAAAGCACGATCTACTTAATTGGTATGACCGTGCGAGCAGGCCGTGCTCTCCAATCATCCGACTGATCGGACTAAGGAATACGACATTATCGCTCCAATCCTGCTATCCTAGTACTGCTCTGAACAAAAATCTAATTCCATCAAACTCCGCTAGCAATTTGGACATGAAACCAACTCAAACAATACTTGTTTCCAAATCCAAAAAATCAAAAAATATAATCAGCTATTGCCTCATTCAATCCGACTCAGCGTAATGCACCGTACGGTTGTGGGGCATTACACCAAACGCCCTGCCACAACATTAAAGAAACCAGCTGTGCAAAAATAAGAAGGCTGACAGAGTAACAAGAGTACATGACCATGATCAGCTGCAGTCTGATTAATTACAATCATGTAGGAAACTAAATATCCAGATTCATGGCTAACAAGTGCCGGTGGCTTAACGCCCAAAATGAGTAAAATATGAAATAACGACTAGGGAAGAAGAGACCCACTCGTTTTTCTCAGTGGTCATCCGCCTGGTGCGCGCCATTGTTCAGAAAAAATATGCTTGATCCTCGGGTGCTGGCTCTAAACCTGGCCATGCAAAACCAGTGGGGTTAGACCTCAAATAACAAGTACCACAAAGGAAGCACGAATGTAGAAATAAAACCAGGTTATGAAATATATATATATATATATATATATATATATATATATATATAGTTCTGTCTTGTTGCTTCGGTTCATAGCCTATCGTGACACAATAATCTAACCCTACAACCAAACAAGGACAAGGGTTAAACCATCGCACTATGATAGTCCATATCCCTACACTATTTGACAGTAGATACAATACACAAACACGCTTAGTTACATAATCGGCCAATCATTTGTACGGCTTTCTAGATGGAGTCTGGGTTATCCCAGAGATATTATGCATATAGAAATTCTCATATCGAACCAGGTACTAGCAGGGTTAGCCGAGGCACAAATCGTCGCATAGCATATAGTAGTATGCACCGGTCCCTCCTAAGGCCACCGTGCTATGATCGCATAGAACACATAGTATCATATAATAGTCGGATATTGCCATTTACTAATGAGGATTTAAAAATATCCATAGGGACTAGCCTGCACACCCCAATTCAGATGATTGGAGGTGGCTAGTTAGGCACAATCTCGAGATTCCATTCTCTCCCAATGCTCTACAAGTTTAGTTGCCTAGTTAACCCTAATATTAACTGGAATCTCATGGCGTAGTCATATGGTATTCCCCTTATATGATGTATCATAGTACGACTGTTTGATAATAAATAAAAGAAATAAGACTAGGTTTATACGAAACCCTTTCTTAGGTTTACAAACAAGAAGTACTATTAATCCTATACGAGGATGTTGAGTACAAAATTTAATCTGGGTAAATATTGCTATAGGAGTCTGATCTGCGGTCGATCACTTTGTCCCTTGGACCATACGATGACGAAGAAGTGCTGTAGAAGAAGGAGATGCTTCAAAGATTGCAAGAGAGAGTGGATGTTCGATGCCAAAATCGTCGATCACTACTCTCTGTCTGTGCTCTTCTCTCTCTAGAATAAATTTCTGACCTTTTGACCTTCTGACTTCTGTTCTCCAAGTTTTCGACTTTCGACCTTGGACCTCTGTGGACAGAGGTCTCTATTTATAGAGTTTTAGTGACAGTAACCGTCCAGTCGGCGTAGAAGCCGGACAGTGGAGAGTGTGGCACTTTTTACGCGACGGTTAGAATAACTGCCACCCACGTATAAATGATCTTCTGAATCAGCGTGTGACGCGTGTCCCATTATGAGGTAACGCGTATAACTGCTACGAAGATCATGGCATGCAAGCCACGTAGGTAACTGCCCCTCGCATAGAAAAAGGTTGGCGTAGAAGCCAATGACTGTCACCATGGCGTAGAAGCCAAATAGTTGTCAAACTGGCGTAGAAGCCAGGTAGGCATAGAAGCCCGGTAGGCGTAGAAGCCCAGTAGGCGTAGAAGCTTGATGCTGCATGGATAGGTAGCTAGCATAAAAGATAGCCGATCCTCCTTCCTTGACTGAGGTCTTGAACGTAGTCTGGACCAAATATCCTTATCACGCACCAATACAAATATGGCCTGAGTTGGCATATTCCGAGGAGATAGCATACGGCGTGCTCCTGTAGCTGATAATGGCCAGGTCGGCGTATTTCAAGGAGATAGCGTACAGCATGCTCCTATAGCTAAAAATAGCATGATGGCATAATATGCAGAGGTGATGATGTGGACATATTAGCCATAATTATGGCTCACACAGTCTTTGAAAATAGAACCAAATATCGTGCATTAAATGCAGAGATCTGCCCCCATCACGCGCATTAACTGCAGAGACGTGCCTCGAGCTCTGTAAGAAGAGCAGCTTTTGACGTGGCAGTTCGTTTTGTCTTCTGCTGAGCGTAAAAGCTCACATCTGCCTGTATATAACTAGGTAGCGTATTCCCTTGAATGCGTAAAAGTAATTTGTATCAAGTAAATATCACTAAACGATGGTCTGGGTCTCTGTGCCGAACCATCATTACAGCCGTCGTCTGGGTAGTCGTGCGGTACTCTTTGTCAGGAGTCAGGTTCATTGCATGATCTGACAGGTTCATTCGAGGAATACGAAGAGTTCCTCGTACACTTCCATGCTGCATTGAAAGCGAGCAGGTTTTACGCCAAAGTGGCAATATAACAACCTTTTTTATGCTGAAGCAGTCTGAAAATACTGCATTACGCGGGTATTTGAAGCTATATTTTACGCTGTACTAGCGATGAAGCTCTGCTGTACTTCGATGGCTCTGAAGTCATATCTTACGCCACCCAGTACCGAAACTCTACTTTACGTGGGTTTTATGCATGCAACGTATTTTTCATGCTTCTACAAGACCCCCTTCAAAGTTTTCAAATTCATCATAATTTGAAACACTTTGAATGAAGCATGAAACGGTCAAGTATGACTCGTTCCTCGAGGCTGATTTCTTGGCGGATTTTTGAGAGTTTGTTGGGATTCGGTGTGTTCTCTTTTGCCTATATAACGGCTGATGAGTTAACCTGTTCTTCCCATATTTTCTTTACCACACAGAGATGGTTGCCGAGGTTCGTCTTGCTGTCTTGAGGAAGAAGAAGATCATGTTCTTCCAGCATGTAAGGAGCCAAAAAAGAAGGCGTCTTCGAGCAAATGTCCTCTGCAACGATGGATCATGAAAGGATATCATAGCTTCCTTTGCTCGAGATGATCAGCAATTTTATATAACGATTCGTCCGGGAGAGAGGAAGGGTCGTATTAGACCACACAGCTTGCAAGCTGTATTTTTTTCCATCATGACGGTGGATGAGGGCAGACAAACTGACCCTGTCTTCCAGTATTGAGTTGGGTTTGAATCCCAACTCAAACTGTCATGGCGTACGGAGGGTGGGCTCTTGAATAATTTATACAGGCCCAGTTCTGTATCCTTCCGCCATTAATTATTTTTTTGTTAATCAGCCGCGGAAACCGACTAACTGCTGAAGAAGACGGATAAAGATCTCCACTAATACGAGAACCTGACAAAACAGACTCTTGGTGTGATCCTTAAATGAAAATGAGAAACCCTTGGTAGAATAAGGATTTCCATCATATGTAATCATGAAGATGAAAAACCCTTTGTAAACTGGATTTCCATCATATGTAATCATGATTAATAAAATTGTCTTCTTTTATACATATAATGATTTGCCATATTTTGCTGTGATGAAGTCTGAATATGTGTAGCTTCAACACGTCTGAATAACTTTACGCCGACTCTGATAAAAAGAGTATCTGGTCTCATCATGTCTTTTATGCGTAACTGAAGACACGTAGAAAACTGCTTAGCATTTAAGTCAAATATCCGCACTGTCCTGCTATTTTGAACAAGGAGTACGTAGAATTCTGAACTGTCACTTCTCTGATAAGAAGAACTCTTGTTTAGACCATCATCTTCAAAAATGATTTCCCGAAAATCCCTTGAAGTAGGGCGAGAACTGGCTGTTAAAACTGACCATGCTTGAACTGTAGAGAAAATATTCAGACTGGATTATGGATGCAATCGACCCAAGAAGCAGAGTCATTTTTAATGCTGAACTCTGTATGTATTGGGTACTTGGGATATTTTGAGGCCAAGAAGGAGCATTTTTTGCGCGAACCCTTGTAATTGACCGTCTTGAGAATTGTTCAGATATACGCATACTTTGGCCTGCGTATTTTAATACGGAAAGTCATAGATCCGTAATGTATATGAGCATAAAATCATAGGTTTGTAGCCTCTCGAGCGTAAAAGCTGCTGAGCATAAGAGCATCCAGGCATAAAACCGTAGATTTATAGCCTCTGAAAAGAAAACTTCCGAGCGTGTAGTCGTAGATTTGTAGCCTCTGAGCGTAAAAAGCTTCTGAGCGTGAAATCATAGATTTGTGGCTTCTGAGCGTGAAGTCGTAGGTTTGTAGCCTCTCGAGCATAAAAGCTACCGAGCATAAGAGCATCCGTGCGTAAAACCGTAGACTTATAGCCTCTGAGCATAAAACCATAGATTTGTAGCTTCTCGAGCGTAAAAGCTCCTTAGCGTAAAATTACGAATCTGCTCTGCACGAAAAAACTTTTGGAATTCGCTGACTGTCCGTCTTCCCTAAATGATAGGCTGACGTAGTCCCCAATCATAACCGAATATTAAATATCGAATTTGGTTAGGGATTCGAAGAGTTTATCTGAACTCTATAAATACCCCAAGGCTTTCAGAGAAGCAACTCTTCATCTGTCTTTTGCGAAAGAAAACCTTCGTCTCTTTGAGAACTTCTTCGTTTCTTTCTCTGAGCACTCTGAGTTTTAGCAATGGCACCGAAACAACCTTCCACCACTAAGGGAAAGAAAGCTGCCTCCTCTTCTCGCTCCTCTGCTCAAGCACGAGCGACTCCCATTAGGCTGAATGAACCTCGCTCTGAACGAAGTGCCCCACCGTCAAGCTGTGCACCGGGCATCATAGGTAAAGCTTTTGGGACGAAGAAAAATAAAGAAAACCCTTCGCACACATTGTACGTGAACGCGCTAGGTCATCTTCTGTGCTGAGGGCCTCTTTGAGGAAGATGATGCACAGAGATATTTTATCATTTATGCCCACATTCCTAATGTGTCAGCGTAAAAACTCCCTATTTTCGCAGTCTGGCGCAAAAGCTTTGACTATCAAAATTTGGCGTATAGTACAAACTTTGAGTGTTACACTATGGATGAAAATTCTGGCGTAATAATTCAAATTTTGGCAGTCTGGCGTAAAAACACATACTGTCAGATTTTTTGTGTATACTGCCAATCTTGAATTTTACGCCTAGGAAATATGTTCCAGCGTAAAAACTCAAGTTTTTACAGTCTTGGCGTAAAAAGCACAGACAGTTGATCTTTGGCATAAGCTGCAAGACTGTAATGTCTAGTATAGAGACTGACTTGTTCTTCTTGCATTTTGTAGTGGACTTGTAGATCCCTCTATTGTCTGAGGTAATGGGTTCTGCTGCTGGGATGCTGAACTTCAATTACCTGGAGGATTTGTCCCACGTGACATTCCCTATTTCTGGAACTCAGTATCTTGAAGGAAGGGGAAGTCTGATATCGTCTCAGGGAGAACGAATGCTGTTGAGCATGATCAACGGAGAGCCCCTGACGTATATAGATGGGGCAAAATATATAAAACCAGCTTTCCTTTTCGGGGATATGATTGATAAACAATCCCAGACGAAGCCCAAGAAGGAAAACTGGGTTTTTACTACTGGGGGCATGGTCATGTACTTGCCCAGGATGCCGAGAGATTATCCTATATCGACATTCTTTCATGCCACGCATCCCAGGAAGATGTCGTGGACCCTGACCCCTAATCTTCACGGCCAGCCGGGGAAGATATTTTATCAGAAAGGATCAGACCAAGGATTATTTGTGAGCCACCCTTCAGACCCTGTAATGCCTTTTAGGAGATTATTTCTGGGCAGTGTCCCGAGTGAAGACACTTCACTGCTCCAACCAGTCCAATTATCGACTTTTTGCAATAACTTCATGGGGCATGGAGGAGTATACCCCAAGGTTAATCCTCGGACTAATGGGTGGCTTACCCCTTCAAATCTTCGATGGACTCGTTTAACTGCCTGGGTCCTGAAGCATTTTCAGACGGAGCTGGAGAGCATTGGTCTGTTCGCGGCTGTGAGTTCTACCAGTGTTGGACTGCCTCCCAACCCTAACCTGTTTTTGGCTTTGATGGAGCGATATATCTCACTCACTGGAACTTTTGCCACTCCACTAGGGGAGTTGGGATTGGCCCTTCACGAAATGGCAGAGATTTCAAGACTGCCAATGGGGGATACTTCTTATGAATAGTATGTTCCCACAAACCGGGAACTGGGGGATACAAACCCTTGGGTGGTGGCAGTGTACCAGGAGCTAATGAGCCATTATTTAGCGTGCACCACCTTCTATAATGAGCCCTCTGATTTGGTTCATACCAACAAATGGACGTCCTATCTCTTCTTTCATCATGTCCGAGATGTTAAGCCCGACAAAGTCGTGGATAGCAGGGATAAGCCTTTGAGCCTTCTGAGCGTGCTTAATGCTCAAGTAATCGATGATCTTATTGAAGACGCTGGGGCTTCAGATCAGATTCTTGATGAGGGGATAGGGAATTATCCTGCAGGCACTAAAGCCTACAGTTATATGAGGCATTGCCGCAGGCCTCTATCATGGGAAGCTCAACTGGCTGGCTTCCTCTCTGTATGGCTACGCCGATTGGTAGTACCTGGCATTGCATCTTCGGATCGTATTCACCGTAACACCTTATGGCCTGTAGTGCATTTTGTGTTTGGGGCAAGACTGGGCCTGCTCCCTGCCATGGTATGCCGGATACAAGCTGGCCTGAGGGCCATTATTGATGGACTGCTTGCCGACGAAACACGGCGTGACAGCTTTTCCAGGGTAGAATTACCGTTCCTATCTGATGGGATGGTTAATTCTTCATAACCCCAGGGTGATGTCTCCCGACTCTGCCAGTAGTTTGGGGAATAACTTCTTGTTGAATTACAAGAATTCCACTTGGAACGTGACCACCGTCGTGGACTGTCGGCGAGCATTGAATTTTGCTCACAGCTGGAAGCTCTTCTGTGTCGTCCCCACTGTACATATCAATCAACAGGGGACGAGACTTCAGGACTCAGGCGAAGGGAAGACCATTCTTTCTCCTGAAGCTTTTTATTGGTTGGTCTGTATTAGACCTTCCCATTTGTTGTACAGGAGTGAAGACCATTGCTTCTTGGAGCCCTATTTGCCTAGTCGGTTCGCCAGGTAGTTTGGGTATGACCAATTGCATGTGGGAAATGTCATCACTAGCTTCAAGTCCAGAGGTGGACTTATTGATGGAGTGAGAGGATGGCGGTACTTCATAATGGGTTGTACTGTAGCTGCTTTTACTGTGCCCGCGACTTCTCTCTCCATGGAGTTGCGCATCCTCCATTCGTACGCCCAATTTTATGTGGCCACCAATACCTTCCATCGTGATTTTGATATGCGTGGAAGTTTTAGAATGCCCTCTCATAAGTCCGCTAGAAGAGAGGAAGTCCCATTAGTTTCCTCTGACGAGGGTGAAGACTCTGTCAATCCAGATGAGTTTTTGCTGACAGTACCGAGAGGCATAATATCACCGCCTGCAGAGCCTCTGGTTATCCCTAGTAAGCGAAGGGCTCATGTTCTGAAGGAGACTTCTCCTCGTAAGAAAAAGAAGACTGTTAGTGGTCCTGTCAGGACTTCCAGCCATGAGGCTCCTAGGAGTGAGCCTGCTGTTTCCCCTGTCGAGGATGATCCTTTGATTAGAGGTTCCTCGCCTTTTAGAGAGGGAACCTCCACAATTTTGGCTGCCAGTGCCGGAGATTCTTTGCTCGAACCTGCTGTCGCTGCTACCGCTTCAGATAGTGCTACGAGGTCGCCTTCGAGGCCGAGCCAAATACGGATATCTTTATCCAGCCCAATAATGGGTTCAGCCCCTTCTTCATCTGTAAGTATCCCCAGCGAGATTCTACCTGATGAACCTCTATTGGATCTGGGTGAAGATTTGGATGACTACCCTCAGTCGTCATTTGGTGCACCCTCCTCTCCCGGTATGACAGCTTTCTTAACATCATTAAGAGATAATTTAGCTATACTGGCTGTGGACGCGGCATATATACCATCATCTATGGGTAAATGTTGTCCTTACGCCTCTTTTTTAGAAAAATTAACGTCAGGTTGATATTAAATTTCTCTTGTCTTTTTTCAGGGGAAAACATCTTCGGAAAGGGCAGCGTCTGTCACGCCCCGATCTCCCGCAGGCAAATCGGCCGTTCCCGCTAGGTGAGAATCACCGCGCCAGCGCTCCCGCAGAACGATCGCTTTGACCCATCCGGGCGTGATGCCGCACGAGCGTGATCCACGCCCATGCAAGACCGTAGTTCATTGGCTTGAGGTAAGAGTTCTAAGCCACAGAGTCGTACAGATTGTCCGAGTGCAGCGGAGTCATGAACGCATAGGCGATCGGTAACAGGTTCACTGAGTCGACAATATAGCGGAAGCATTGAAACATAAGTTAAAGTAAAGCAAGCTCTTTATTGATATAAACAAGTGTTACAGGCGGCGTATAGCCGAGATTATAAGTCGTTCAAGCCTCTCTCTCTGAAACAGTAAAAGTGTGCCAAGTGGCTACAATTTGTGGACTGATTATACAGGTGATAATCAGGCGATGTTCAGGCGATGTTCACAATATTATGTCTTGTATATGTGCTTCAGTTTCGGACACACCGTTGCTTCGGAGTGATCTCCATACCTTAGCACGCACGAAGGAGGCATCCGCACCAAACGAGGTTCTCCCGCACCCTGCATACAAACTGGTGGATTATTAGTACATTGAATGTACTGGTGGGGAAGCTACTCGCCCGCTCGACAAATCCAAACACGTAATACAGGTTCCGTGCACAACTATTGAGTTATCTTTCTAGTTGCCTTAGGATCAGTTCTATGCAAATATTGAATAGCCTAACCCGTGTGGCAGTGCGCCGTGCGATATGAGAGGAAACACGGCGAGACTTACCATTTTACCTTCTCCTTCCCTGTCCGAGGAAAACAATATATTCAAGCACGGGCATGTATATACATTCAGGGGCAATAACATATACAACACGAGTACTGTTATTCAAGATCGTTCAGGTGTTCAGTTGATGCGATGCAATAACACGCACACGGATAGCCGCTAAGCGAGGATAACTTAGCTACATGAACAATGAGTCGCTGGCATAGCCATAAAAGACACTAGTCTTGAACGAGAATGGTTTGCAATGAAAGTATAGTGGGCACTACAAGCCATCTCGTTCAGTACAGTAGACTATACAGTAGAGTTCAGCCGTGGAGCGGATGGTATGCAGCGAAAGAACAGTGGGCGCTGCACACTATCTCGTCCAGTACAGTAGGCTGAACATTGGAGTTCCATCCGGATCGGAGCGGCCCCAGTGCCCCGGTGACCGTCCGTACAACTATGCCTCGTTTTCGAGTTATCCGCGACATGCAGGTCAAGGTCTTTCCAATATCACATCCTTCATAATACAGTCAGTAACACGAGTACAGTCATAAATTTCCGCTATGAACGAGCTTGTACAGGATTTTCGTTCAAGGAAAATTTGATGTGATCATAGTACAGTACAGTATTCACTTGCCTTGATGCATTTCTCCTGGGGCGGAGATTGCCTTGGTGACCTAACGGTCCCGGATACTTGCAGGTTCATTCAGGCACGGAACGACTATGTAGTAGTCTCCTGGGGTTTGGATGAAAATATGGCAACATTAAAAGCAGACAAGCATGCGTTTCTAAGGAACATAAGCACGTTTTCTTGGGCCCGAAGGTAAACCGAGATTTAGATCGTTAGGAGACTTGGCATGCGAGGGTCTGAATATAAGGAGTATTTCAATTTCCATGTTCTAGCATAAGCAATACAAGTTGGGATTATTCCCTTAGCTAGGTGCGTTGGATTTATTAGCATGCAGGGGTGATTCACCTAGCGACTAGCATGAAACATTCCAGATTTTATGTGTGCTGGCTAAGCAAAGACAAGTTCTCCGTAGCCACCCACCTTAGCGATGATTCGCCTCGGTAGAGCGATACGTCAAGCGAGCCTCTGAAAGCCTAAGCTGAATTCCTGTAGGGACAAGTCTGGATATCCTTTGCTTCTCGTTTGATGCAAAACGGGTCGGGACAGTTGCACTTTTGCCGTTTGAGACGGCAGTCCGCTTGAGCGGAACGGGGTATTACATCCTACCCAACTCAGAAAAAGTCTCGTCCTCGAGACTTACTGAGGACAAGCAGTAATCTAGAGTTGAGGCAATCCTAGACAAGTCGTTGTACTTGTTTCATTTGGATATTCACTTGCATAATTGTCGAGATCGGCATATCGCTTAGTCTGGATCGTGCGTACTTTTGAAGTACACTTCTAGCGTGAGCACGTCAACCAGCTTAGTGATAGCGAAGTCTTAGCACTCGAGTTTCACGTTTTCTAAGTCTTGGATGGTGCACTAGCTCAAGGCGTCCCTCGAATAGATGAATTCAACCAAACTTGGAGTTAGTGAAATCGGACAAGCTACTATCGATACTCTCAAGGGTTCGCACAGGTTGGCACAAAGGACACTCGCATCACAGCATCATACAAGCAAGCATATCATTCAAAACATATTTTGAAAGTATTTAGACTTATTATTAGAACATCCCATCGAGGCATTGAGAGAGAGCGTGCACATAACCCACGAACGAGCTTTCGAAACTGAGATATCGAATTGAAGTCCAAAGGCGTAGAAGTCAGGCTCTGATACCAATATGTTACGCCCCGATCTCCCGCAGGCAAATCGGCCGTTCCCGCTAGGCAAGAATCACCGTGCCAGCGCTCCCGCGGAACGATCGTTTTGACCCATCCGGGCGTGATGCCGCACGAGCGTGATCCACGCTCGTGCAAGGCCGTGGTTCATTGGCTGGCGGTAAGAGTTCTAAGCCACAGAGTCGCACAGATTGTCCGAGTGCAGCGGAGTCATGAACGCATAGGCGATTGGTAACAGGTTCACTGAGTCAACAATATAGCGGAAGCATTGAAACACAAGTTGAAGTAAAGCAAGCTCTTTATTGATATAAACAAGTGTTACAGGCGGCGTGTAGCCGAGATTACAAGTCGCTCAAGTCTCTCTCTCTGAAACAGTAAAAGTGTGCCAAGTGGCTACAATTTGTGGACTGATTGTACAGGCGATGATATTCAGGCAATGTTCACAACATTATGTCTTGTATATGTGCTTCAGTTCCGGATGCACCATTGCTTCGGAGTGATCTCCACACCTTAGCACGCACGAAGGAGGCATCCGCACCGAACGAGGTTCTCCCGCACCCTGCATACAAACTGGTGGATTATCAGTACATTGAATGTACTGGTGGGGAAGCTACTCGCCCGCTCGACAAATTCAAACACGTAATACAGGTTCCGTGCACAACTATTGAGTTATCTTTCTAGTTGCCTTAGGATTAATTTTATGCAAATATTGAATAGCCTAACCCGTGTGCAGTGCGCCGTGCGACATGAGAGAAAACACGGCGAGACTTACCATTTTACCTTCTCCTTCCCTGTCCGAGGCAAACAATATATTCAAGCACGGGCATGTATATACATTCAGGGGCAATAGCATATACAACACGAGTACTGTTATTCAAGATCATTCAGGTGTTCAGTTGATGCGATGCAATGACTCGCACGCGGATAGCCGCTAAGCGAGGATGACTTAGCTACATGAACAATGAGTCGCTGGCATAGCCATAAAGGATACTAGTCTTGAACGAGAATGGTTTACAACGAAAGTACAGTGGGTGCTAAAAGCCATCTCGTTCAGTACAGTAGACTATACAGTAGAGTTCAGCCGTGGAGCGGATGGTATGCAGCGAAAGAACAGTGGACGCTGCACACTATCTAGTCCAGTACAGTAGGCTGAACACTGGAGTTCCATCCGGATCGGAGCGGCCCCAGTGCCCCGGTGACCGTCCGTGGAACTATGCCTCATTTCTGAGTTGTCCGCGACATGCAGGTCAAGGTCTTTCCAATATTACATCCTTCACAATACAGTCAGTAACACGAGTACAGTCATGAATTTCCGCTATGAACGAGCTTGTGCAGGATTTTCATTCAAGAAAAATTTGATGTGATTATAGTATAGTACAGTATTCACTTGCCTTGATGCATTTTTCCTGGGGCAAAGATTGCCTTGGTGACCTAACGGTCCCGGATACTTGCAGGTTCATTCAGGCACGGAACGACTACGTAGTAGTCTCCCGGGATTTAGATGAAAAAATGACAACATTACAAGCAGACAAGCATGCGTTTCTAAAGAACATAAGCAGCACGTTTACTCGGGCCCGAAGGTAAACCGAGATTTAGATCGTTAGGAGACTTGGCATGCGAGGGTCTGAATATAAGCAGTATTTCAATTTCCATGTTCTAGCATAAGCAATACAAGTTGGGATTATTCTCTTAGCTAGGTGCGTTGGATTTATTAGCATGCAGGGGTGATTCATCTAGCGACTAGCATAAAACATTCCAGATTTTATGTGTGCTGGCTAAGCAAAGACAAGTTCACCGTAGCCACCCACCTTAGCGATGATTCATCTCGGTAGAGCGATACGTCAAGCGAGCCTCTGAAAGCCTAAGCTGGATTCTTGTAGGGACAAGTTTGGATATTCGTTGCTTCTCGTTTGAGGCAAAGCGGGTCGGGACAGTTGCACTTTTGCCGTTTGAGATGACAGTCCGCTTGAGCGGAACAGGGTGTTACATCGTCGACGCAACTTTTGGCTTCGTTGCAGCTCCTGCCGATGACACGGAGGTGCCCGACTTTGAGGAGGAAATATTTTTGGGTGCCGGCTCACCCAATACAGTTCCAATATATTCAGAGGAGGATGAGCCTGTCATCACAACGATGCCTCCTTTGAGTATGCCAGCCACTTCGGCCGTTGTTGGTGCCTCTACCTTTGTCGCGCCCTCTACTGAAGCGACGACTGTGACGACACCCTCTGTAGTCGTTCCTGGAAGGGGATTCGCCGATATAGCAGCCACTCCCAGCGTCCATTCGGATCTCGCCATGCTGATTGAGCAGTATACTAGTATTTTCTACACCACTTTGAGAACGCTGATATCAATGGTGCTGGAGAAGAATCTAGGCTTTGAGGCTCTGAGGAGGTCCTCCCAGTTTGTGATAGCGTCGATCAGAGATTTCAACGACGCTAGGAGAGCTGATACACTGGAGCAGATAGTTAATGGTTTGGAATAACCCATTAACAATTATTTGCAACTATCCCAGGGCAGCCTTGATGACCTGATTCAGGCTGAATATGACTCTTTGACTGCGAGGCTTATCGGGGAGATGGAAACTCTGAACAAGTCCATCGAGGCTCATCAAAAAGAGATGAATGAAGAGCATACCGTATTGGAGTATGTCATTCCCCAGCTGGCTACGTGCGAGGCCGAATATGAGGAAGATGCAGCCAGAGTTCGCAAGTTGAAAGATGAACTCGCTCAGGCAGAGGAGAGGGTTCTCGCTTCATCGGCTGCTAGAGATGTGTTGAAGAACCGACTGGAAGCGGCTCAGCAGAACCTGACACGTGTGGGTATCATCCACGCAGATTTTATACGTGTTCGGTCTGAAATGTTTGCCTTGAACAATGAGGAGGCAAGGTTGGAGCGGGCTCGCGCTATAGTTTTGAGCTCCATGAATGAGAAGATGGCCGCACTGGCACAGCAGATCCGTGATTTGACTGCTCCTCCCCAATGATATACCTTTTGCTTTATATGTAATTTACTCTTTCTAGAGATAATAAAGAGACTTTATCTGACTTTGGTGGACCCATCATTTTTGAATATAAATGACATGCTATGGTGAAAGTAATATCAGAGGTAATATGGACGTGATATACTTTCGGTAAGCTTCAGCTGGACATATCTATTCAGAGGTTATATGGACATGATATAATATGATCCAACTGAAATTTGTACACAAAACACTATCAGAGGTAATATGGACGTGATAGGTTTTGATGTTCCAAATTAGTTAAACATATCTATTCAGAGGTTATATGGACATGATAGAATATGATCCAACTAGTTCTTTGGAGGTAGTGTTGTCAGAACGAGATCTTCACCATACTCCATTGAGCAAAGAAGATTAAGAATAGTACCTCTTCATGAATTTGTCGTTGATAGGAGCTATTAACAAGTCTCCATTAGGCTTAGCTAATCTGTAAGCGCCGTTTGAGAATGTTGTCTCGATCACATAAAGGCCTTCCCATTTGGGATGGAATTTACCCTTACTCTTGTGAGTAATGATCATTGGCCTTTTTACAGCTAGAACTAGCTCGCCAACTTTGAACACTCTTTTCTTCACTTTTTGATTAAAAGCTCTGAAAATGCGTACCTGGTAGAACGAAATGCTTTGTTGAGCTAGGAGATGTTTCTCGTCTAATCCTTCCAGCTCTTGAAGCCTTAGTAGGTCATTCTTTTCCTGAGTCGACTCATTAGCCACTGCTATTCTGAGTGACGAAATTTAGATTTCGATGGGGAGAACTGCTTCACTCCCGTAAACCAGTGAGAATGGGGTACAACCTGTCGGTGCTCGTACCGTTGTGCGGTATGTCCAGAGATTCTCCTAGCTTCTCGTTCCAATCTCTTTTGTTCGAAGAAACGAACTTTTTTAAGAGTTTGATGATGGTTTTGTTGAAAGCTTCCGCCAAACCATTAGCAGCGGGATTATATGCCATAGAGGCTACATTTTGTATCCGATTTTTATCGCAAAATCGATGAAACGCTTGGCTGATGAATCGAGGCCCGTTGTCATGAATTATCCTTCGGGGTATCCCGAAACGATAAATGACATGATGTTTGATGAAGCTGATCACGTTAGATGTCTTCACCTCAACAAGAGGGATCGCCTCTGCCCATTTGGAGAAATAATCCGTGATGGCTAATATGAACCGATGACCTCTGGAAGAAGACGGGTGAATAGGACCAATGATATTCATATCCCATGCTTCAAAAGGCCAGGATGCCACCGTAGGATGTAAATGTTCAGAAGATTGATGTATAAAATCTGCATGAACCTGACAGGCTTTGCATTGTTTTGCATATTTTATTGCATCTGTGATCATAGTAGGCCAGTAATAGCCCATCCTCCTGATACGATCTTGTAGCTTAGGACCGGGTTGATGTGCTCCGCATACGCAGTCATGAGCCTCACGGATAATCCGCTGCGCTTCATCACCGGAGAGACATTGTAATAGCAGTCCGTCATAAGTCCGACGATATAGACATTGTGAAGACGCATCAAAATAGAAGCGCAATGATCATCTTTTGATGGATACTGCTTCTTTAGAATCTTCCGGTAAGATTCTGTATGCTACGAAATCTATAAAGGGACTTCTCAAGTCTCTCTTGGGAAGATCTGTGTTCATAGCGTAGCTGCGTTCTATGTGAAAGTTATTTTTCATACAGAATAAATCTCTGTTAAGAAGGATCACCGAGTTCTGCCTTCTTATAGGAATAGCTAAATCTGCAGCTAGACTGGCCAGGGCATCAGCTTCCAAATTCTGAGATCGTGGCACATGCTCTAGGTAGAACCCTTTGAAAGTTATTGCTATCTCGATCGTTGCTTGGTGATAAGGAATGAGGTCTAGATTACGGACTTCATATATTCCTCTGACTTGATTGACGATCAGTAGAGAATCACCGAAAGCTTCCAGATATTCGATGTCCAATTCTTTAGCGACTTGGAGTCCGATGAGTAGGGCATTATACTTTGCCACATTATTAGAGCAAGGCTCGCTAAGAGAATATGCTCGATAGATGACGAGTTTATCAGGAGTGACCAGGATAATTCCTACTCCTGAAACCACGTTTCCCTTGGGACCAGTCCTGGAGGCACCATCGAAGAATAGCTACCATGTATCATTTTCTATCGCAGAATTATATTCTACAACTTCGTCGGGAATGTCCTCGTATAGTTTAGAGGTTTCTGGAATTGGATGAGCAGCTAAGAAATCAGCCAATGCTTGGCCTTTGATGGACTTTTGAGGGACGTACACCATATCATAAGGTGTTAGTAACATCGCCCAAGTCGCTAGTCGGGAATTAAGGACACTTGGCTTGTTCATCAATACCCGAAGAGAATTGATCCTGGAGATGATATGAATAGTCTGGCCTGTGACATAGTGTCGCGTTTTCTGAATGGCGAACATTAGGGCCAAGCATTCTTTTTCCACTGGATTGTACCGGTGTTCAGCTCCGACCATCATCCTGCTTAAATAGTAGATAGCCTGTTCCTGACCCTCATCGTTCTTCTGTGCGAGGAGAGCTCCCAGAGAATGATCCATTGCTCGAACATACAGCAAAAAATGGTTTTCCTATGACGGGAGGCACCAGAACTGGAGGATTAGTGAGGTAGCGTTTGATATCATCAAACGCTTGTTGACAGGCTTCGTCCCAAACGAAGGATACATCTTTCTTCATGAGATGAGAAAAATGCTGACATCTTCCAGAGAGGTTAGATATGAATCTCCGGATATAAGCCAGACGACCTTGAAAACCCCTAAGTTCTCTCAGATTACAGGGTGGTCGCATTTCTAAGATGGCCTTCACTTTGTCAGGGTCCACTTGAATGCCTTTAGCGGTAATGACAAATTCCAGGAATTTGCCACTGGATACACCAAAAAAGGACTTTGTAGGATTTATTTTGAGTTGATGTTGGCGCATTAACTCAAACACTGTCTTTAAGTCTTGGATGTGATTATCCTTGATGCGGCTTTTGACAGCTATATCATCCACGTAATATTCTACTATTTTGCGTAGGTGCTCATGGAATATGTTACTCATAGCTCGTTGGTACGTAGCCCCGATATTTTTCAGTCCGAAAGGCATGACCGTGTAGCAATATACCCCCAATGGTGTCCGAAAGGCAGTATGCTTCTCGTCTTCAGGATGCATCTTGATTTGGTTGTATCCTGAAAATCCATCCATGAAAGATATGCGTTCAAAACCATATGTATTATCGATCATGACGTCTGTGATGGGAAGAGAAAATTCATCCTTGGGGCAGGCTGCATTCAGATCTCGGTAATCGATGCAGACACGTACTTTCCCATTTTTCTTCATGACCGGGACAACATTGGCGACCCAGTCAGGATGTTGTTCTTCCCGAATGAGGCCACAGGCTATCAACTTCTTGATTTCAGCTTCGATGACGTCCATCATATCCGGACGAAACCGACGTTGATGTTGCTTCACAGGCTTCAAATTGGGCAATATGTTGAGTTTATGAGTAGCCACTTTTAGATTAAGACCTGGCATATCCTCATAATTTTATGCAAAGACGTCGATATATTCTCTTATCAGCTGGATTATTTCTTCCCTTTCTTCTTCGGAAAGATTATTATTGATAAATATCGGCTTTGGCGAAAGTTCATCCCCAACGTCGATTTGGATAACTTTATCTTCAGTGGGAGGTTCTCTCTGCTCGAACCGGAGTTTCTATTGCGTATCCATTTGCTGAGCCCAAGAGTCATTCTCAAACGGTTCAGATTCTTGTTCGTCTGCTTCGAGGGAATCTGTTAATACCATATTTACTGATAATGCTCATTCGAGATCATCAGATGAGCCGGAGGACGATGAGCTATCTTGAGAAGAGGAAAAGATATCCTCATTTGACTCAGAAGTTGTAAGAGAGGTGATATACCCTAACCCAAAATGAGTTCGTTAACAGTAGGGATCACCGTGCAACGGCATTCGCCTGTCTTTCCCGTAGTTGAGGCCTGGTTCCAACTTCAAGTCATAACCCATACTTTGCATAATCTTCAAAGCTTGTGGGCTATATATGTGAACCTGCATTTTCCAGCATCGTCATTGGGAGAATCTTCTTGTACAGTCGGTTCATTGCTCATGCGACTGAAGACTATTGGATGCTGACTGCTGCGAGTAGGCGAGACAATAAAGATAGACTCCTCTTGTGGCCCATATGTCGTGATGACATTAGATGGTGACGCTACTTCCCATACATATGGATGATAGGAATCTATAGCTTTCAAGAATCTTTGTGCTATAGGTTCTATATCGTTATGGGGAGAGGATTCCTGGTTTGGAATTTGAGCGTCAATGTACTGGAAAAGAGGATCTTTATTATCGTCAGAAACCACGTTCCTGGTTATATTTACATCAGTTGGCTGCTCGTTGCGCCGGAGGTTGATGACCAAAGGTGGAGGCTTCTGGTTCAAAGTGATCACTAGAGGATCACCTCCTTTTCCTGACTTGGTTTTGTTCAGGTGGATAGCCATGGGTTCCATAACTTTCGGACGAGTAGTTCACCCTTTCACCTTGATTGACAGAGGTTGCTCGGCAGAGGGTTCTTCTGGCTCCCGGTGGGATTCCTCCTCTGTCTTGCCTGACACCTCCTCCATGTAGTCTTGGGTGTACAATATGGCATCGGAGTAGTAGGATTCTACTCCTTTAAACGGGTTAAGATCAGCAAACTCCGTTTGTACTGTTCCTTGGGCATCTACATATTTGAAGCATTGATGTAGAGTCGAAGGAACGATGTTGTGGTCGTGGATCCATGGTCTGCCCAGCAGAATATTGTAGGACACCTCTGAATCAATGACATAGCATGTAGCCACTGATCTGAGGTCGCCAATCTGGATCCTCAGACGAATTTTCTCCAACGGCTTACTTTTTCTGGCGTTGAAACCCACGATTGTAGTGGTGGTGTAAGCCAATTCGCTGGTAGGAATCCTCAGCGGTCTGAGCAGACTATAAGGAATGATACCGATCGATGATCCCGGATCTATGTGAATCCGGTCAACCTCCATGGAACCGACGTATCCGGTGTAATATAGGGGTCTGTCATGCTTGTTATGTTTTAATAGCATATCATCTTGGGTGAAAGTGATATTCGAGACCACCTCCATCACACTATGACATTGAAGACATGCCACGGGTTCTTTATCAGGGGACTTGAGCTGGGTCAAGTATGCCTCCGCCTGCATTAATGCTTCACTCAGGGCTTGACGAGTGTCTTTAGAGAGCCTGAGTAGTTCAAAAATGGACAATCTGGCTGGTGTATTAGCCAACTAGGCCAGGATGTCGAAGTTATATGGCTTCTCCAAACCTTTGTTTTGAATGTTCTTCAAAGGTTTATCAAAGTGCACTTCTTTTTGCTTGCCTTTGCCCGCCGAAGTTGGTCTCGAAGGACCGGCCTCTGGTATGACAGGTTCCGGTTCTGAAGGCTTGGCAGCTGAAGCGTCTGTTGATGCATCTTCCTGACTTCCTCCATAGTCCTTGAGGTAGGCTTTCCCTGAACGGGTTCCAGTAGCCAAAACCTCTTCTTTTGATGTCGAGGATATAGCAACCATATGACATGGTTTACGTTTTGAATTCTTTCTAGACTTAGCCTTAGCAGCTTGAGTCTCTTCCTCGATCTCTGTCACCAGATCTGGATGAACCCACATAATCTCGCCACGCTGGGTAGTCAGGGGTACCAAGTCATGATTTTGACCCCTGGTTGGAGGGAGATTAACAATGTTCATCGTTGTCCGGAAAATGGGTACAACACCATCCGAAACTTCTTGAGGAGGCAGATTGCCAAATTGAAGAGAGATCATGTTGGCTGTGACCGTCTTCTCGCTGTTGCGCAGAGTGGTGGCCTTAGCGTCGATCAACTCCTGGATTTTTCTCTTTAGTACATAACACGCCTTCGTGGGGTGATGTATGTACCTATAGAAAATGCAGTACTTGGGATTATTGGTACTGTCGACTTGGCTAGGCCGCTTTAACTCAGGGAGGGTAATCTTGCCACTTTTGACGAGACACTCGAATATGCTCGAAATATCGTCGTCGTCAAAAGAGTATACTTCAATGGGCCTGGAAGTCCCAAGTTTCGTCTGTGTGGTTGCCACAGTCTTTTGCTTGGACGTATTGATCGCCAGAGCTTCTTTTCCTTTGGAACCACGGGGATAGTTTCTGTTGGAGGATGACCTCTTGCCTCTATCAGAGGCAGATATCATAATTCCATTATCACGCGCCTTCCGACTGTTGTCTTCAGCGGCCACCGCTGAGATGATGAACGAGGGCCAATCATGGAACTGATATGGTCCTGTGAACACCGAGATCACTAAAAGAAGGTTCTTTCTGCAAATGTCCACCAATGCCGAGTCTGGAACTCCGGGAGGCATTTGCAAAGTGGCTTGACGAAAATGTTCGATGAAAGTACGAACGTTCTCTTTCTCCTTTTGCTTTACTTCGATGAGAGAGGACATAGACATGTCCATCCCTCCTTCATAGAATCGCGCGAAGAACAAAGTCTTGAAATCTTCAAAGGAAGTAATGCAGTTGTCCGCAAGACTACGGTACCACTGATAAGCCACTCCCGAGAGACAGCCTTTTAACACTCGAGTGAGAAGGGCGTCATTCCCTTGCAATAACACCGTCATCATACTGAAGTAGTTCATGTACTGGCTCGGTGATGTCTTTTCCTCAAACAAAGCCATAGTCTGTGGTTTGTATTTAGGAGGGAAAGGGATCTCATCCCAGATAGCTGGGTAAGGCTGGTTGATTCCCAATTTCTTTAGCTGATCCTTATGTTTTAAGGCATCAAATTGGACTTTCAATTCCCGCACTGCCTGCATCAGATCTTCAGCCGGTAGAGGGACCGCGGAGTGGTGAGAGATCGGTTGTATCGTAACCCCAACAGGAGGCAATACATTCTCCGAATTAGGAAGTGGAGGAGCTGCTGACTCCTGATCTAGAGTAGGCTCCTGATTCGCATTGGATGGTGGTAAGTCCACCCCCACACGTATCTGAGTCGGAGGGACCGATGCTTGAGCTATAGCAGCTGTGTGTTGAGTCAACATCATCTGGTGCATATTCTCCATCATGGATTGTATCTCTTTCAGAGATGTCTCCAACACAGTGATGCGTTGCTCAGTGCTTCCTGATGGGGAAGCCTCTTCACGTTCATCTTCAATGGCATAGACTCCCATTTCTCTGGATTTCATTGAAGGGTTAGTATAGGTCTCTGTAGAGAATGACTCTATACTTTCAGCATCTGATTCAGGAAACTGGCGACCCCCAGTGTCGAAATCAGAAGAATACGAAGTCGGTTGTCGTGACCTCGAACGGGTGTTTCGGAACACCCCAGCTTCAATGTTCTCAAGGAGTTTGTTGAATCTCCTTTGGCTTGGAGTTCTAGAGGGATGACATCTTGAATTTGACCTTCCTCTAGGAACGTGTGAAGCCATGTTCACTGATGCATATGTAGGCTCTTCTTCCTGGAAAGACAAAGAGTAGTTCAACCGGTCGAAAACCGACCGTTTTGCTTCAGAACATCAATAATTAACTACAATTTTATGACTATTACAATAGTGCTCCCTAGGAGGCGTAATAGACATGTTGGAAGATCCTCTATCTTTGCGCTTCTGGATCAGATATTCACGCAAGTCGGGAGGATTAACAGAAGAAGAAGAAGGCTTGTTCTTTCTGTTTACATCAGTTGGAATGCGGATATTGGGAACCCCAACCCTTTCTCTACCACCTATATACAGCAGTTCAGCCATATGAGTAGCACATGATCCATGAGGAGCATATCTATCCACAAACCGGGCTTTCTTTACGCTGAGGGGCTTGACCTGGCGTAATTTAGAACTCTGCTCAGGTTGGCATAAAACTGAGGAAGTCCTGAATCGGCCATCAGCTTCTCGCATAATCTGGAGAGCGGACAGATTCTTCTCTTGTTGGCGTAAAGGCCGAGGAATAGAGAAATCTGCCACTTGTTTTCCCTTGCGTAGATTGCAGGGACCATATGCTTTTCTACGGAGGGAAGATGCATTTTTATGCGCGGAGCGCGTTTGGAATTTCTGATTTGGCGCTGAGGCATTATCAAAAATTTTGTTTGCCACGTCACAGACGGGAGACAGAGTTTTACGCGCATAGCGTGAAGCAGACTTCTAGATTAGCACTGAGGCATAACCAGAAGCTTTGTCTGCCACGTCACAGACGGGAGACAGATTTTTACGCGCAAAGCGCGGAGTAGACTTCTGGACTAGCACTGAGACATTGCCAGAAGTTTTGTCTACCACGTCACAGACGGAAGACAAAATTTTACGTGCGGGGCGCGGAGGTAGCGAAGCTACAACCATGTTGGTCAGAGAAATCAGAGAGTCAGCAGGAATGGTAGAGGATGTCCGAGGTATCCACACTTTACGCAGTTTCCTGTTATCTTGGACAGAGAGGGAGTGAGAGCTACCCCCTGCTCGAAGCATGTCTTCGTAGGCAGTTTGGTCGAATTGTACGACCAAGGTCTTCTTCATTGATCCTACCGATACTGCATCGTGTTGAGCAATTGCTTTCTCGTCAGATGAGAAAGAGGTCCCCAGCAGAGTCGCCATCTTGTGTTTGATAATAAACGAAAGAAATAAGACTAGGTTTATACGAAACCCTTTCTTAGGTTTACAAACAAGAAGTACTATTAATCCTATACGAGGATGTTAAGTACAAAATTTAATCTGGGAAAATATTGCTATAGGAGTCTGATCTGCGGTCGATCACTTTGTCCCTTGGACCACACGATGATGAAGAAGTGCTGTAGAAGAAGGAGATGCTTCAAAGATTGCAAGAGAGAGTGGATGTTCGATGCCAAAATCGTCGATCACTACTCTCTGTCTGTGCTCTTCTCTCTCTAGAATAAATTTTTGACCTTTTGACCTTCTGACTTCTGTTCTCCAAGTTTTCGACTTTCGACCTTGGATCTCTGTGGACGGAGGTCTCTATTTATAGAGTTTTAGTGACAGTAACCGTCCAGTCGGCGTAGAAGCCAGACAGTGGAGAGTGTGGCACTTTTTATGCGGCAGTTAGAATAACTGCCACCCACGTATAAATGATCTTCTGAATCCGCGTGTGACGCGTGTCCCATTATGAGGTAACGCGTATAACTGCTACGAAGATCACGGCATGTAAGCCACGTAGGTAACTGCCCCTCGCGTAGAAAAGGTTAGCGTAGAAGCCAATGACTGTCACCATGGCGTAGAAGCCAAATAGTTGTCAAACTGGCGTAGAAGCCAGGTAGGCGTAGAAGCCCGGTAGGCATAGAATCCCAGTAGGCGTAGAAGCCTGATGCTGCATGGATATGTAGCTAGCGTAAAAGATAGTCGATCCTCCTTCCTTGACTGAGGTCTTGAACGTAGTCTGGACCAAATATCCTTATCACGCACCAATACAAATATGGCCTGAGTTGGCATATTCCGAGGAGATAGTATACGGCGTGCTCCTGTAGCTGAAAATGATCAGGTCGGCGTATTTCAAGGAGATAGCGTACATCGTACTCCTATAGCTGAAAATAGCCTGATGGCGTAATATGCAGAGGTGATGATGTGGATATATTAGCCGTAATTATGGCTCACCCAGTCTTTGAAAATAGAACCAAATCTCGTGCATTAAATGCAGAGATCTGCCCCCATCACGCGCATTAACTGCAGAGACGTGCCTCGAGCTCTGTACGAAGAGCAGCTTTTGACGTGGTAGTTCATTTTGCCTTCTGCTGAGCGTAAAAGCTCACATCTGCCTGTATAAAACTAGGCAGCGTATTCCCTTGAATGCGTAAAAGTAATTTGTATCAAGGAAATGTTACTAAACGACGGTCTGGGTCTCTGTGCCGAACCATCATTACAGCCGTCGTCTGGGTAGTCGTGCGGTACTCTTTGTCAGGAGTCAGGTTCACTGCATGATCTGACAGGTTCATTCGAGGAATACGAAGAGTTCCTCGTACACTTCCATGCTGTATTGAAAGCGAGCAGGTTTTACGCCAAAGTGGCGATATAATAACCTTTTTTATGCTGAAGCAGTCTGAAAATATCGTATTACGCGGGTATCTGGAGCTATATTTTACGCTGTACTAGCGATGAAGCTCTGTTGTATGCCGATGGCTTTGAAGTCATATCTTACGCCACCCAGTACCGAAACTCTGCTTTACGCGGTTTTTATGCATGCAGCGTATTTTTTATGCTTCTACAACGACCACGCTAGATACGAATTTATTTTGTCACTTGATAGTTCAATTTGGATTTACCCCAACTTGATGCAACAATCAACAGATCCTAGCCACACTTTCATGTCCATGCTGGAGATTGAGTCATATCACATATCACGTAGCGCATAGGTACACCGTAGCGTAAACATGTAATATAATTGCATAGGAACACTTAGCACGTAGGAACACATAGCACGTGGTAAGTGTATCAGCACGGATACAAGTGGTTGACTCATGACTCATAGATTTGTCTAATACTTTTGTGGTCATCAAAGTCACGCATACAACTCATAAAGTCCAAAGGAACATTCAACCAAAACTAGTCCAATAAAACGTGTGCAAGGGACCGCATGCGCGCAGAAGGATCAAGGCCGCATGAGAAGTCCGCATGACAATCTTGGATGCATGGAGTCGTGCCACATGGAGTCAGGGCTAAAGTCTACTCCTCGGAATAAGTAATGAAGTGACGTAAAGTAAATAAAGTGCCAGTGATGTGACATAAAGTATGTCAGAAAGAAAAGATAAAACCATAGAAAGATGTGCCACGGTTTCAGATTCATGTGTCCAAGGATGGTGGCCGCATACTCTGCTTGCCGCATAAGTGTCGATGTCGTATGGAGTTCGATGCCGCATGGAGTATTTGGACTTAGCAAAATTCTCATTCGTTCAGCGAGTGAACACAAGTGTTCAAGGACACTTGTGTGATGGCAGTCATGCGTCCACCAAGATGGACTCATGCTGGTCAATATGCGACAAGAGCTCAGGCCGCATAATCTTCTCGGGCCGCATAGCACTCTCAGCCGCATAGCTCACTGGCCGCATGAATACTTCGTCTTCTCCAACAGCAGGTTCGGCCATAGCGAAAACTCCCAAAAATTGAAATTATTTTCTTCATAAAAACTATATTTTAACTCCGAATTAAGTGAACCAAAAGTCAAAACGTTCGAAATAAAGTGCTCCATCCTTCCCAAAAACTATTTTTCGAAAATACTATATTTTAGTAGATTAAAACCTCAAAAAACTCAAGGAACCCATGAAATCCTAAGTTAGAAAAGTAGATCTAAGCAAATATATCCATCAAAACCGAGAACTCCAAGTATTAAAAGTGGTCAGAATCATCATAAGCACAGAATAGACTAATAAAATGCAAGAAAAGAACAAGAAACAAAAATTAAAAGATTTTTTCATGTAGTGCAAGGTGAACTTACCTAGAAATGAAAGAAAGAGGGAAAATAAAGAATGAGGGAAGAGAGAGAAACAAGTTAGCTTATATAGATAGGATTTGGGATTTAGACCATGGGTTCAAATTCATGAATAAACCAACCCACAAATAAACCATGAATTATGCTAAACCAAAGAATGGGTCTAGTCTCCATGCATGCAACCTAATGATCAAGTGAGCAAGAAATACTCTAAGCAAGAATAAATACAAGCAAGAAATAAATATATCCCAAAATACGTATTTCGGGAATGGGGAGTGACATCTCTACCCATATAAAAAAATTTGTCCTCGGAATTCAAACCTAAGGCTAACTAGAGAAATCAGAACAAGCACTGCGCTAACTACAAGATCATGCAATCAAATTCAAGCATATGAAAAAACTGTGTCACATAGCATAGATAAACGAATCACGAGATTCGAGATACGAAGGCATAAGAATGAATATACCTTATGAGTTGAATAGGTACGGATACCGAGATCGGATATCATCCTCGTGCTCTCACGTCGACTCTCCCAAAGGGTGATGACCCCAAGCAACTCGGACAAGATAAATAGTCAGATTCTTGAGCATCTTCTTCCTTCGGTCCAAAATGGATATGGACTGCTCCTCATAAGACAAGTCGGTACCAATGACTAGCTCGGAATGGTCGAGGATATGACTCAGATCCGGAACATACCTACGCAACTAAGATACATGAAATACATCGTGCACCTCATGTAGCAAAGGCGAAAGGGCAAGACGATAAGCAACATCGCCTACCCACTCGAGAATATAGAACCGACCGACGTATCGCAGACTAAGCTTCCCGCGAATCCCAAATCTAATGACTCCACGAGTTGGAAAAATCCGCAAGAATACGTGATCGCCGACACAAAACTCTAATGGTCTACGATGCTGATCTGCCCAATGACGATGCCTATCTTACGCAATCCAAAGTCGCTCTCTGATTTGCTTGATAACTTATACTGTTTGCGTGATCATTTCAGGGCCTAACAGCTTCCGCTCGCCAATGTCATCCCACGCTAATGGTGACCTACACTTCCTTTCATACAATGCTTCGAATGGTGCCATCTGGATGCTGGCCTGATAACTGTTGTTGTACGAGAACTCGATGAGATGTAGGTGATCTTCCCAAAACTAACCAAAGTCTAAAGTACAAGCTCGTAACATATCCTCCAATGTCTGGATGGTTCTCTCTGATTGTCCGTCTGTCTGAGGGTGGTAAGTGGTACTAAATCTCAACTTAGTGCCCAAACTCTGGTGCAAACTCTTCCAAAAACTTGAAGTGAACCGAGTGTCTCGATCTGATACGATACTCACTGGGACGCCGTGTTGTCTTACTATCTGTTGTATGTACATCTTCGCTAACTGCTCTATGGATTGGCCCACTCGGAAGGAAAGAAAGTGAGCTACTTTTGTGAGACGATCCACTATTACCCAAACTACATCACGACCAGTCGGGGATCTAGGTAAACCAGTCACAAAGTCTATCGTGATATGTTCCTATTTTTACTCCGGAATAATAAGCGGCTTTAATAATCCTACTGGTCTCTGCTGGTCGGCCTTCACTTACTGATATACCAAACACCGAGAAACGAATCGCGCTATCTCCCTCTTCATCCCATTCCACCAGAAATATTGTTTGATGTCTTAATATATCTTGGTACCTTCTGGATGAATTGAATACTAGGAACTGTGTGCCTCGATCATTACTTCTTGCCGGATATCTCCACTTGGTACACAAAGACGATTTCTGAACCTAAGAGTTCAATTTTCATGAATAGTCAACTCTTTCCTGAGACCAGATTCATATTCCATCCGAAGCTTCTGAACTTTCGGATCCTCTGCCTTAGCTGCCTTAATCCTCTCTATAATGATAGATTGCACCTGTAAACTAGCCAATACTCCTACGTCTTGTGGAAGTACTATCTCAATCCCTATTTCTCAAAGATCTTCTAAGATATGCCGCTGCGATGTCAACATAAATATACTACCTCTCCTGCTAAGAGCATCTGCTACCACATTTGTCTTGCCTGGATGGTACTGAAGTTCCATATCATAGTCCTTTATCAATTCTAGCCACCTCCTCTGCCTCATGTTCAAGTCCTTCTGGATGAATACATACTTTAAGCTCTTATGATCCATAAATATTTTCACCCGATCACCATACAAGTAGTGCCTCCACAGCTTAAGTGCAAAATACTACCGCCGTCAACTCCAAATCGTGAGTCGGATAATTCTTCTCGTGATCTCGAAGCTGCCGCGATGCATAAGCTATCACCCTTCCATGTTGCATCAATACATACCCAAGTCCTTTGCCTGACACATCGCAATACACTGTAAACCATCCAGAACCTACTGGAAGCGTAAGAATCGGAGTTGAAATCAATCCCTTCTTTAATTATTCAAATGATATCTAGCACTCTGCTGACCAGTCGAACTTAGCCTCCTTGCGCGTTAATCGAGTCAGCGGTGCTGAAATTCTTGCAAAGTCTGATACGAACCTTCTGTAGTATCCTACAAATCCCAGAAAACTACGTACTTCAGCTACTGTCTTAGGAACTGGCAAACTCTCTATAGCCTCAACCTTCTTCGGATCTACTGCGATCTTTTTTTATCCTATACGGATGATCGGATCCGCAAGGACCAGTTTGGTCCTCCGACGGAGGTACTCCACCACAATCCCCTTCATATAGGGGAGGTAGGGCTTAAACAGCGCCTCAACAACCAATGATCGAAGAGGGAGACACACTGAGCTCCCGACACGGTCGCCTTCTCTTCCAGCGTAGCAGGCAGGTTGGTTCCTCTGTCGTCGCCGGGGAGCTTCTCCAGAGATGATGTGACCTAAGAATGATACGTGATCCAACCATAACTCACACTTGTTGAGCTTTGCGTATAACTTGTGTTCTCTTTGAATATGTAAGACCTTCCGAAGATGCCCCTCATGTTCCTTTTCGCTACTGGAATAAACAAGAATGTCGTCTATGAAAACCACCACGAACTGATCTAGGTATGGCATAAAAATGCGGATCATCAAATCCATAAATATCGCGGGAGCATTAGTCAGTCCGAATGGCATAACTAAGAATTCGTAATATTCATATCGTGACCTAAATGCTGTCTTGGGTATGTCTTGCTCCCGAACTCTTACTTGATGATACCCCGATCGAAGATCGATCTTGGAGAAAATCTTGGCTTTACTCAGCTGATCAAACAAATCATCGATCCTTGGTAATGGATACTTGTTCTTCACTGTTACAGTGTTAAACTGTCTGTAGTCGATACATAACCGTGATGACCCATCCTTCTTCTTCACTAGAACCATTGGCGCTCCCCAACGTGACCCACTGGCTCGAATAAACTTCTTTGATTTCAGTTCCTCTATATGTTGGTACAATATGTCTAGATCTGATGGTGCCATTTGGTAAACTTTACAAGATGTTGGCCCTACCCCAAGGATCAATTCTATACAAAACTCAACGTCTCTTACTGGGGGTAACCCTGGTGGTTCTTCCGGGAAGACGTCCATGAACTCCTTAACTATCTCAGGGAGTTGTTCTTCTACTAACACTGTCGCTACGATCCTCTCTTCATGTTGGTCTTTCACAGATCTGTCGAAGGTGAAACCTTCTGTGCCCGGGATACTAAATAATACCTTACCCTTATGGCAATCTATCGTAGCATGACTATCTCTCAGCCAGTCCATGCCTAAGATAACGTCAAAGTTACCCATATGAAACTCGATAAACCGTGCTAGTAGTGAACGGTCGTACACTACGACCGGACATGGTATACATATTCTACTAACTCCTACGAGCCCATTACCAGTGAGTATATTCAACCTCTCTGACAATGCCTCGAACTCCAATCCAATACGTGTCGCGAATCGTGCAGATACAAATGAATGAGATATGCCTAAATCAAACAATGCTATAACATGAAAGGATGCGACAGAAATGTTACCTGCCACCACGTCGCCCGATGCTAAAGCCTCATCCAAAGACAAGGTGAATGCCTGTCCTTGGCCCTGTTGTGCTCCTCGCTGCTGTCTCCCTTGGTGACGCTGTTGTAGCCTCTGCTGGACCTGTTGCTGGTTCTGTTGCAGCTGGTACATCTCATCTTGCGTAAGAACGGACGCTAAGCTAATGGCCTTACTGCTATTGCTGGCCCTCTCTACTGGACTGCCCCTGGTATTGGCATTGTTGGTAACTGTTGGACTGGCCCTCCTAGCCTCTACATCATCGGACAATTGGCAATCCGGTGATCTGGACTGCCACACCTCATACACAACCCATTGGTTGTCCTGTATACATCTCTAGTATGGCCTCCCTTGCCACAGTAAGTGCAACCCACCGGTGCTCCCTAGCGTTGTTGATGTTGTTGTTGTCTCGGCTACTGCCGAGCCGGTACTATCACCGTCGAAACTGCCGCCCTCTTCGGCGCTGAATCATGGATGCGAACGCCAAGTGATGGTATTGATGTCCGAGGTACTCCTCCTCCGCTTTGAGCATGAGACCTCTTCTGACCTCCTGTCCTCACCGATAACCTTTGCATGGTAAGTGTAATACCCCGTTCCGCTCAAGCGGACTGCCGACTCAAACGGCAAAAGTGCAACTGTCCCGACCCGCTTTGCCTCAAACAAGAAACAAAGGATATCCAGACTTGTCCCTACAGGATCCCGGCTTAGGCTTTCAGAGGCTCGCTCAGGCGTATCGCTCTACCGAGGCGAATCATCGCTAAGGTGGGTGGCTACGGTGAACTTGTCTTTGCTTAGCCAGCACACATAAAATCTGGAATATTTATGCTAGTCGCTAGGTGATTCATCCCTGCATGCTAATAAATCCAACGCACCTAGCTAAGGGAATAATCCCAACTTGTATTGCTATGCTAGAACATGGAAATTGAAATACTACTTATATTCAGACCCTCGAATGCTAGGTCCCTAACGGTTTTATCTCTCGTCTTACCTTCGGGCCCGAGCAAACGTGCTGCTATGTTCCTTAGAAAACGCATGCTTGTCTGCTTGTACATTGCCTTGACTCAATACTCGTAACACAAGCCAACACCCTGTTATACAGGATATTGTTCAGAACGACTATGAGAACGAAAATCAGGCAATGCATCTTGTCTTGTACTATTGTTGCCTCAACAGCTTGCCTCTTGTCTTGTACTCTTGTCTTGTACGCTTGTTGACCCAACCATGTAAATGGATAACTTATCCGAGACGCCGTTTGATCACGGACAACTTGTGCACAGGGATGATCTAGCGGGCGATGCTGGGGCACTGGCATCGTCCCGGTCCGGGCGAGACCAATTGTTTTAGTCTCTTGTTCTTGGCAGAATGGTTTGCAGCGCCTCTTGTACTTTCGTTGCACACTATTCTCGTCAAAGACTATACCGTTTATTATGGCATACGCTAGTGATCACCATGTACTTAACTTGTTGCATGCTTGCTTGTAAATGAAAGATAAACAAACCATCCTCGCTTAGCGGCTATCCGCGTGCGAGATACTGTATCGCATGAAACAAATAAACTGAACACCTGAACGATCTTGAAATAAGTACTCGTGTTTGCATATGCTATGCCTCCTGAATGTTTATACTTGCCCGTGCATGGATTTATAATGTTTGCCTTGGACAGGGAAGGCTAAATGGTAAGTCTCGCCGTGTTTCCTCTAACATCGCACGGCGCACTGCCCGACATGTTAGGCTATTCAATATTTGCATGAAACTGATCCTAAGGCAACTAGAAAGATAACTTAATAGTTATGCACGGAACCTGTATTACGTGTTTGGATTTGTCGAGCGGGCGAGTAGCTTCCCCACTAGTGCATTCAATGTACTGATAATCCACCAGTTTGTATGCAGGGTACGGGAGAACCTCGTTCGGTGTGGATGCCTCCTTCGTACGTGCTAAGGCCAGGAGTTTTCTCTGAAGCCTTGCAACGGTGCGTCCGGAACAGAAGCACATATACAAGACATAATGTTGGAACATAGCCCGAACTCGCCTGAACATCGCCTGAACGATCATTCCACAAATGTAGCCATTTGGCACGCCTTACTGTTTCAGAGAGAGAGGCTTGAGCGACTTGTAATCTCGGCTATACGCCGCCTGTAACACTTGTTCATATCAATAAAAGAGTTGCTTTACTTCAACTTGTGTTTCAATGCTTCCGCTATATTTGTCAACTCAGTGAACCTGTTACCGATCGCCTATGCGTTCATGACTCCGCTGCACTCGGACAATATGTGCGACTCTGTGGCTTAGAACTCTTACCGCCAGCCAATGAACCTCGGCCTTGCACGGGCATGGCTCACGCTCGTGCGGCATCACGCCCGGATGGGTCAAGCGATCGTTCCGCGGGAGCGCTGACGAGGGTGATTCCCGCCTAGCGGGAATGGCCGATTGCCTGCGGGAGATCGGGACGTGACATATTGGTATCAAAGCCTGGCTTCTACGCCCTTGGAATTCATTTCGATTATCTCAGTTTCGAAAGCTCGTTCGTGGGTTATGTGCACGCTCTCTATCAATGCCTCGATGGGATATTCCAACAATAAGTCTAAATGCTTTCAAAATACGTTTTGATTGATATGATTGCTTGTCTGGTTGTATGCTGCGAGTGGCCTTTGTGCCAACCTGTGCAAACCCTTGAGAGTATCGCTAGTAGCTTGTCCGATTTTCACTGACTCTAAGTTTGGTTGAATGTATCTATTCGAGGGACGCCTTGAACTAGTGCACCATCCAAGACTTAAGAAAAGGTGAACTCGAGTGCTAAGACTTCGCTATCACTAAGCTGGTTGACGTGTTCACGCTAGAAATGCATTTCGAAAGTGCGCACGATCTAGTCTAAGTGATATGCTAATTTCGAAGCTTGTGGAAGTGAATATCCAATTGAACAAGTACAACGACTTGTCTAGGATTGCCGCAACCCTAGATTACTGCTTGTTCTCAGTAAGTCTCGAGGACGAGACTTTTTCTGAGTTGGGTAGGATGTAACACCCCGTTCCGCTCAAGCGGACTGCCGACTCAAACGGCAAAAGTGCAACTGTCCCGACCCGCTTTGCCTCAAACAAGAAACAAAGGATATCCAGACTTGTCCCTACAGGATTCCAGCTTAGGCTTTCAGAGGCTCGCTCAGGCGTATCGCTCTACCGAGGCGAATCATCGCTAAGGTGGGTGGCTACGGTGAACTTGTCTTTGCTTAGCCAGCACACATAAAATCTGGAATATTCATGCTAGTCGCTAGGTGATTCACCCCTACATGCTAATAAATCCAACGCACCTAGCTAAGGGAATAATCCCAACTTGTATTGCTATGCTAGAACATGAAAATTGAAATACTGCTTATATTCAGACCCTCGTATGCTAGGTCCCTAATGATTTTATCTCTCGGCTTATCTTCGGGCCCGAGCAAACGTGCTGCTATGTTCCTTAGAAAATGCATGCTTGTCTGCTTGTACATTGCCTTGACTCAATACTCGTAACACAAGCCAACACCCTGTTATACAGGATATTGTTCAGAACGACTATGAGAACGAAAATTAGGCAATGCATCTTGTCTTGTACTATTGTTGCCTCAACAGCTTGCCTCTTGTCTTGTACTCTTGTCTTGTACGCTTGTTGACCCAACCATGTAAATGGATAACTTACCCGAGATGCCGTTCGATCACGGACAACTTGTGCACAAGGATGGTCTAGCGGGCGATGCTGGGGCACTGGCATCGTCCCGGTCCGGACGAGACCAATTATTTTAGTCTCTTGTTCTTGGCGGAATGGTTTGCAGCGCCTCTTGTACTTTCGTTGCACACCATTCTCGTCAAAGACTATACCATCCATTATGGCATACGCCAGTGATCGCCTTGTACTTAACTTGTTGCATGTTTGCTTGTAAATGAAAGATAAACAAACCATCATCGCTTAGCGGCTATCCGCGTGCGAGATACTGTATCGCATAAAACAAATAAACTGAACACCTGAACGATCTTGAAATAAGTACTCGTGTTTGCATATGCTATGCCTCATGAATGTTTATACTTGCCCGTGCATGGATTTATAATGTTTGCCTTGGACAGGGAAGGCTAAATGGTAAGTCTCGCCGTGTTTCCTCTAACATCGCACGACGCACTGCCCGACACGTTAGGCTATTCAATATTTGCATGAAACTGATCCTAAGGCAACTAGAAAGACAACTTAATAGTTGTGCACGGAACCTGTATTACGTGTTTGGATTTGTCGAGCCGGCGAGTAGCTTCCCCACCAGTGCATTCAATATACTGATAATCCACCAGTTTGTATGCAGGGTGCGGGAGAACCTCGTTCGGTGTGGATGCCTTCTTCGTACGTGCTAAGGCCAGGAGTTTCCTCTGAAGTCTTGCAACGGTGCGTCCGGAACAGAAGCACATATACAAGACATAATGTTGGAACATAGTCCGAACTCGCCTGAACATCGCATGAACGATCATTCCACAAATGTAGCCATTTGGCACGCCTTACTGTTTCAGAGAGAGAGGCTTGAGCGACTTGTAATCTCGGCTATACGCCGCCTGTAACACTTGTTCATATCAATAAAAGAGTTGCTTTACTTTAACTTGTGTTTCAATACTTCCGCTATATTTGTCAACTCAGTGAACCTGTTACCGATCGCCTATGCGTTCATGACTCCGCTGCATTCGGACAATATGTGCGACTCTGTGGCTTAGAACTCTTACCGCCAGCCAATGAACCTCGGCCTTGCACGGGCGTGGCTCACGCTTGTGCGACATCACGCCCGGATGGGTCAAGCGATCGTTCCGCGGGAGCGCTGGCGAGGGTGATTCCCGCCTAGCGGGAACGGCCGATTGCCTGCGGGAGATTAGGGCGTGACAGTAAGCTCGTGCCTTGGAGCTGCTATCAATACCTCTTCATAAGTTTGGTAGTCGTACCCCTCTACCAATTATAAAATCTCCAGATGAAGTCCTTGCTGGAACCTCATTGCTCTATCCGACTCCGTAGCCACCATAGTTGGAGCAAATCTACTCAGCCTGCAAAACTCGGCTACATATCCATCCACTGTTCTACCGGCCTGCTTGAGACCGATAAATCTCTGTTGGAGCTCATACTGTGCTACGACTCTAAAATATTTAGCCCTGAATCGAGCCCTGAAACTATCCTAAGAGATAGGATGCCTCAAGCCAACTTCTGCTGATGCCCACTAGTCACGGGCAAGGTCTTGAAGCTCCAATCGAACTTGATCAACTTGTTCATCAGCCGGAACCCTTGTTGCTGCCATAATGACCTCAATATCCTGTAACCAGGCAATATCCTGTAACCAGACATCTGCTGTGATGGCGTCCTTTGTGCCATCGAAGTACCTTGGGTTAAGTCGGCAAAATCTAACCGATGCCCCCGAATAAGTCCTTTCTCCTCTTTTCAGGGCCATCTGCAAACCCTGACTCAACAAGACATTATATTCTTGCTGTTAAACTATTGATGATGTTGCACCGCCATCTGGTGTTGATGCGTAGCCATCATTCCCAGGAGGATCTCCAGCAATGTCGGGGTATCAAGTACCACTGGTACTGCTGGTACTACTGGGGGTACGGGTATTTCATGGGCTGGTTGCTCGATATGCCCCACTTCTGGTTCCACTGTGCCAGCTTGTTCAATTTCTGGCTATATTCGAATTTGACTCTGAACAGGTGCTACCTCCCGTTGTTGTCCGGGGGAACCCTGTCCTGCCATGCCTGCTGCTCCAGCAACTGAAGAAGCCCTAAAGAAAATGACCAGAACCATCAAGAACATGATGGGAATGATCAAGTAGGTAAGAAATTTAACAGTTCAAGCGATGGTATCGACGAAGATGAAGCAAGATATCAATGGGGACAAATTTTGATTGAGACTCCTATGACCATAACACCCCACAAGTCTGAAAATACAGACCTGCACGAGCCACCACTAAAACCTTGTCACGTCCCAGTACCGAATTACAAAGACAGACATGGTCAGCTCCTCCGTACAAGGTATAAAACGTCGTACGTCGGTCACGGCTGTAAATAGACAAGGGGGTGCATACTACAAGCAAGTCACTTAGGGTCACATAGAACATTATATTGTCTCAATCAGTCAAATAAGACAGTAAACATAGAACATATATGATAAGAAAGTAAGGCATCCCAAACGTCCTGCCACACCATTCAAGAAACCAGTTGTGCAAAAATAAGAAGGCTGGCAGAGTAACAAGAGTACATGATCATGATCAGCTGCAGTCTGATTAATTACAATCATGTAGGAAACTAAATATCCAGATTCATGGCTAACAAGTGCCGGTGGCTAAACGTCCAAAATAAGTAAAATATGAAATAACGAGCATGGAAGAAGAGACCCACTCGTTTCCCTCAGTGGCCATCCGCCTGGTGTGCGCCATTATTCAGGAGGAAGTACGCTTGATCCTCGGGTGCTGGCTCTAAACCTGGCCATACAAAACCAGTGGAGTAGACCCCAAATAGCAAGTACCACAAAGGAAGCATGGATGCAGAAAAAAAACCAGGTTATGAAATAGTTACACACACACACACACACACACACATATATATATATATATATATATATATATATATATATATATATATATATATATAGTTCTGTCTCGTAGTTTCGGTTCATAGCCTATCGTGAAACAACAATCTAACCCTACAACCAAACAAGGACAAGGGTTAAACCATCGCACCATGATAGTCCATGTCCCTAAACTATTTGGTTGTAGGATTAGATTGTTGTGTCACAATAGGCTATGAACCGAAACTACGAGACATAACTATATATATATATATATATATATATATATATATATATATATATATATATATATATATTATAACCTGGTTTTATTTTTTTATTCGTGCTTCCTTTGTGGTACTTGTTATTTGGGATCTAAATCCACTGGTTTTGTATAGCCATGTTTAGAGCCAGCACCCGAGGATCAAGCGTACTTTCGTCTGAACAATGACACGTACCAGGCGGATGGCTGTTGAAGGGAACGAGTGGGTTCCTTCTTTCCTACTTGTTATTACACACTTTACTTATTTTGGACGTTTAGCCACGGACACTTGTTAGCTGTATGATCTAGACATTTAGTTTTCTTTACATGATTGTAATTAATCAGACTACAGCTGATCATGGTCATGTACTTTTGATACTCTGTTAGATTTTTTATTTTGCACAGCTGGTTTCCAGAATATCATGGCAGGTTGTTTGGGACGTCTTACTTCCTTGTCATATATGTTCTATGTTTACTGTTCTTGCTTGACTGAGACAATAGATATGTTGTGTGACCCTAAGTGACTGGCTTGTAGTATGTACCCCCTTGTCTTGTTACAGTCGTGATCGTCGTACGACGTTCTATACCTTGTACGGAGGAGCTGGCCATGTCCGTCTCCGTATTTCGGTACTGGGGCGTGATACCTAGAACTCATTAAGGCGTCTAAGCCATCCTTCCACATGACTTTCTTCTACTCAGAGAACAGATAGTAGACAACAATGGTTCTAGGTCCGTAACCTCTCAATATCTCAAAGGACTACCCATTATTCTTGATATTCTCCCAGTTAATGGTCCTCCCTTGAACCAATAGCTAGATGACTAGTAGATTTCTCTTTGAACTAATAGCATAAAACTAAATGGTAGGATTACAAAGAAAGAATATCATAACTCCTCCAAGCCCATATATATTGTGTCCTTGATTATATGTGGTGTCACGCCGCTATGACATGGCCTGAAGCTGAGACTTTATCCTGTCAAGGTACCTCCTGTGGTGTTGCTACTGTAACATGGAGTACTACGCTCCTTTATAGTCCTTGGCTCTGACTATATGTGGTGCTACATGAACGGATCCGCCAGACCCTCCTGACTCCGATCATCAACCACTGTAATGATGCCATCTTTGATGCGCTCATGTAGTGTCTTGAACGGATCTGCTAGAATCACCTAGCTCCGAACATTAACCGCTACCATGACGCGATCCTTGATGCGCTCATACAGCACCCTGTGCCTTAGCCGCACAGATCTCTTCTAACCACTGAAGAGAAAAATTTGATGCCACCGCCACAGTCTCCTGGTTGTCGCAGTATAACGGTACCCCCAGAATCTGCGCACCAATCACTGTAAGATCATACACAATTTCCCGAAGTCAGTCTGCTTCATCCACTGCAGCCTTCCAGTACATATAACTCAGATTCCTTCGAGGAATGAGAGAGCCTTGTTTGCTTCTTCGACTTCCACGATATAGTAGCTCCACCCATGGAGAAGACGTATCCTCCTGTGGACCTTTTGCTCTCTACTTCTGAACACCAGCTTGCATCATTGAAGCCTTCCACTACTGTCGGATACCCGTTGTAGTACAATGCATACTTCTGAGTCCTCTTGAGATATCTCATCACTCTCTTCACAACTTTCTAATGTTCAACACCTGGATTGCTAGTGAACCGACTCAGCATCCCCACAACAAAAGCTATATCAGGCCTTGTGGCAGTTGTTGCATACATCAAACTCCCGATGACGATTGAATACTTCAGCTGCCTGACACTTTTTCTCGGATTTGGCCTCAGCTTCTTGTCACACCTATACGGAGTATCGATCCCTGGAAGATACTGATATCCAAAGCATGTGAGCATCTTCTCAATATAATGAGACTGTGATAATGCATCTCCAGTATCTGTCCGGATGATCTTTATCCCTAGGATATAACATTAGCTTCCCCTAAGTCCTTCATATAGAACTTGGATGAGAGAAACTTCTTTGTCTCAGTGACACGTGCTATATCCGCATCCAGAATCAGCATGTCGTCCACGTATAGACAAACGATGACTCCTCTCCCGTCAGTGAACTTTGTCTAAACACACTTGTCTGTCTCACTGACCTTGTAGCCGTTTGATCTTATAACTTTATCAAACTTATCATGCCACATCTTGGGATCTTGCTTCAGATTGTATAATGATTTTACCAACTTGCAGACATTGTCTTCAAGCCCTTTGACGACAAATCCTTCTTGCCGTTGCATGTAAATCTCTTCAGTCAACTCACCATTCAGGAATGCTATTTTCACATCAATTTGATGTATAACTAGCTTATGAATTGCACTCTGAGCAATCAATATCCTGATGGTCGTCATTCGCGCTACTAGAGCATATGTGTCGAAGTAGTCGATCACCTGCTTCTGAGAAATTCTCCTGGCTACCAACCTTGCCTTGAACTTGTCAACAGTTCCATCAACCTTCATATTCTTCTTGAAGATCCATTTGTATCCGATTGGTTTAGCTCCTTCAGGAAGATCGACCAACACACAAGTGTTGTTGGAGGTTATTGAGTCATACTCATTATTGATAGCCTCCCTCCGGAAGACAGCGTCTCTGGTCTTCATCGTCTCATCATATATAAGCGGATCTGCTTCCACATGATAGGTGACAAAATCAACTCCAAAGTCTTTCTATCTCCTCACTCGCTTAGTTCTCGGTTCTGTAAGTTCTGGTTCGAACGTTGTCGCTGGAATGACTTCTTCTTCTTGGACTATATCTTCATTGGAAGCGTTAGCCTCCGGTGCACTCACATCATTCTCCGGAATGTCCGTGATACCAATATTCTTGTGCCTTACAAATTTGTCTTCAAAGAATTCTGCGTCACGAGATTCAATAATATAGTTATACTCGATATCAAGGAACCTCCGAGCATCACTCTTTTTAGCATATCCCAAGAATATAGCTTTAGTAGTCCTCGTCCTCAGCTTCTGAATCTTCAAGTCAGGAAGCTTTATATACGCCAGACACCCCCACACTCGAATGACATTCAAGTTGGGTCTGACCTTGAACCAGAGTTCATGAGGAGTGACATCAAAAGTTGCGTACGATACTCTGTTCAGAAGGAACGTAGCCATTAGCACAACTTCTCCCTAAAAGCAGTTTGGAAGACCCGCAGTTAACAACATTGAGTTCATCATCTCTGTCAATGTTCTGTTCTTCCTTTCAGCTACTCCATTTAATTGAGGAGAATATGGAGCAGTTGTCTCATTGACAATTTTATGTTCTTTGCAGAACGATGCAAATTCAATAGACATATACTCTCCGCCTCGATCACTTATGAATCTCTTGAGTTGTTGCCATGTTTGACGTTTAGCTTCAGTCCTGAACTCCTTGAACTTCTCGAAAGCTTCATCTTTTGACTTGAACAGGTAGACGAATGCGTACTTTGAGTAGTCGTCGGTGAATGTAATAAAATACTTCATCTTGGTCTTTGTGGAGAATTGTTTGAAGTCGCAGATATCTGAGTGTACTAACTCCAGAAGATCTGTGCTCCAATTTATCCGCTTGAACGGTTTTTTTGTGATCATTGTCTGCGCACAGACCTCACACCTCTCCACCTCCTTACCCCCACATTTGGAGATAAGTCCTAGACTAGACATCTTGCATTACAGAGTACATGTCCTAGTCTGGTGTCCCATAACTCTTATAATGAGACTTTACTCAGAAACCTTATTTTTGAGTATGTCCCCTGCCAAGATATCACCATCTGGCCATCATGGATGTCCACCTTCAAGTTTGCAACGTACTTTATGAGATATGGTTCTTGGTCATCACAGGTACTTTGCTACACCCACTCATGTGACTATAACTTCCTCGAAGTCCAGAACCAATGTCCCATCTTTCCAGATCGTTTGCTTGATCCTTGTTCTCCATCGAGGACTTTATTCAACGAAAGACTCGATCTTGTTGAGCAGCTCTTCCTAGAGCACACATAGCTTAATGCACCAGTGTCCATCCACCAGTCAGCAACCACGTCCGATGACTTAACATGCACAATTACAGCAACCAAGTTAAGTAATTAAAGTAACCAAGTTAAGCTATTACCTTACTATTTTGGTTTGAAGTTGGATCTGCAATCCTTATTCTCATGGTCATTCATGCTTGAAGAGACATGCGTCAAATTGCGCATTGTCACGCTCCCGCAGGGCACCGTTCGTCCTCGCTTGGGTCCTTGCGGGACCGATTCGTCCTCGCTTGGGGCATGATGTCGTGCAAGCCTAAGATGAGCTTGCACAAGGCCAAAGCTTTGAACAAGGGCAAGTAAGCTATTCAAGACGGGAACAGTGGCACAATATTGCAGAAAAGTAAAGAACACAATGGTATACGAAAATAAGCTCTTTATTAATAATCAAGATGTGTTACAAGCGGCGCTTGGCCGAGATTACAGTTCTCTCTAGCTCTCTTTCTCTCGATTACAATGACATCGTTCCATATATTATGTCCCTCTATACAAAAGCAGCTCAAAGCAATCTCGATACGGCTCAAGACATCGACTCTAGATTTTTGGGTCCTAGGGATGAGGCACGGCTATCGCTTCCTCGGACGATCCAATACCTGCGAACAAGCAAACTGTTGGTGGGTCAGCACTTTGGAGAAACTACGGGTGAGTATAAAATCAACGAACAGAAGCAACATTCACTAAAATCAAAACTAAGTAAGCATGTGGCAAAACATTTATTTACTAGTGATCTTTCTAGTTTTACCTAGGTTCGTTTCATGCAGTACAAGAACAGAGTCATATTACTTCTTTTTGGAAACTTCTTTGAAAACATAGTTCATGTTCGATATAAAGGCAAACAGGCAAGACAAGCAGTTCATGCACGATACGCAAGATCAATTACTATCTCTTATGCGCAACGTGTCTCGTGAGTCATATTCATTTATTTAAAACTCTAGTATGCATCTAGTAGACTATCTTCTTAGCATCTCTCTCTTTCTCTTATCATAAGTTAACATCTTATTGTGGGCACAAGATAGGAGCATATACGAAAAACAAGACTTCTTTATGAAAGCATTTAATACAAGAGGACATGCTCGATAGCATGCATATCACTTATTCAGTGATTCTTACCCTTTCGCCGAACGGTTATCCCTACAACAGACATACAAGTTAGCAACATTTATATATATTTGAATAAGGTTCTCTTTTCCTGTCCGTCTCTGCATCAAACAGTTAGGTATGCAAGAAGGCTAACCTAGCATGCAACTTAACTACATGATGGTCCATGGGAACTCATGCTCTATAGACGTGAACACCCCCCTGATCGCGAGGACTTCATTGCCTCATGGTGTTCCTCTGATCCCCTCTAGGACGAACGATCCCCAGTGTCCCGAGAACCGTTTCTTGGAATTACCCTTGTGCACAAGTTGTCTAAAGACCGATACATGAAATGCAGCTCTATCATATAAACTCTTACTATGCATCAGTTCAATAAACAAGCATATAGTCAATCTCTTCTCTCTTCTGTCTCCGTCTCTGTCTCCATGCGAACGGGCCGCCATCTCTATCTCTTATACATATTGGCCGCCATCTCTCTGATATCGTTCAATATTTCAAACCGTTCTATGGAAACATGTAACTATCTCTATTTAAACAAGCAAGCATGAAAACAGTTCTCTATCTCTTTTAACTAAGCATGCAGTTCTACTCTTGTTTAGCATACGATGGAAATATATGAACATTATTTTACTCTTGTTTATTAGCATGGCAACGGTTCGTTCGATAGCGATGTCCGTGTAACTAAGCATGCAACATTTCTATCTTTTTTTAGCATGGCAATGGTTCTATCTCTTTAGACAAGCATTTAAGTTCTCTAGTTAAGCAATCAGATTCGTTTCAATGACAAGCTATATGAGTTCTCTTATTAAGTATGCATAGTCAGGTTCTATCATTCTTCATATGAAACTATCTTCTTAGAACAAGCAGTAGAAAACTCAGATTCATTATTAAGGCGTGCAAGAATCAGATAATGAAGTTCTGCCCACTCATTTAGATTAATCGTCTTGTGTTTCGATCGAAAACTCTCCGAGAAGACTGTCACTCGAGTCAACAAATCGATATCTCTTGTACATAGTGCCAACGTGGAGCGGGACACTAGATACTTACCCACAAAGAAAAAGTTGCGTCATCAAAACTTCAAGGAGAAACTCTCGATATCCAGAGGAGCGATAGTCCTCGTCCCTCACCATCCTCAATCGAAAACTCTAGCAATCAACGAACAGAAGCAACATTCACTAAAACCAATACTAAGTAAGCATGTGGCAAAATATTTCTTTACTAGTGATCTTTCTAGTTTTACCTAGGTTCGTTTCATGCAGTACAAGAACAGAGTCATATTACTTATTTTTAGAAACTTCTTTGAAAACAGAGTTCATGTTCGATATAAAGGCAAGCAGGCAAGGCAAGCAGTTCATGCACGATATGCAAGATCAATTACTATCTTTTGTGCGCATCGTGTCTCGTGAGTCATATTCATTTCTTTAAAACTCTACTATGCATCTAGTGGACTATCTTCTTAGCATCTCTTTCTTTCTCTTATCATAAGTTAACATCTTATTGCGGGCACGAGATAGGAGCATATACGAAAAATAAGACTTCTTTATGAAAGCATTTAATACAAGAGGGCATGTTCGATGGCATGTGTCACCACCCCATTTCCTGAGCCGGGTATTTTTATTTTTATTTTAATTTGGTTAATTGTGTATTAT